>OY992876.1:264103132-264703132 GCA_963921405.1 Cepaea hortensis | reverse complement strand
AAGACATCATGGAAGTGTTCTTTCATATTTTTGCGAGGGTAGGATTCCCTGATACCATCCTTTCAGATCGGGGTAGCCAGTTTATTTCCTCAGCTACACAAGCCTTTACCAAAATGTTGGGTGTTAAACAATGCTTCAACAGTCCATACTACCCACATTCGACCGGTATAGTGGAAAAAATTAATGGCGATATGAAACATATGCTCTCTAAGGTAACCCAAGAACATCCTGAAGATTGGGATACTTATCTGCCTGCCATTTTGTTTGCATATAGGGAAGTGCCCCATTCCAGCACTGGGTTCTCACCATTCGAAATGTTATATGGTGCACAACCACGCGGCCCATTATCTCTGTATGAATCTATGTTGACTGAAAGTACAACTTTGTCTATACCCATTTCACCATATGAACATGTAACATCATTGCGTGATAGAATTATGAAATCATGTATGTTAGCTAAGGAAGCTTTCCAAAAATCAGGAGCTATTTACCGACAATATGCTAACAGAGGAAATAGAACTATTACACTGACGCCAGGACAGGACATTCTTCTTCTTTTGCCTAGTGATAGACATCTCCTAACTGACTCATGGCAAGGACCGTTCAAAGTGCTACGACAAATTTCGATGGTAGATTACGAGATTGCAGTTAGGGACAAACATAAAATTGTCCATATTAACATGCTCAAACCATATCACCACAGGCAAGACGAACAAGTAGAGACTGCAGCAAGCACCTCCATAGTGGACCAGACGGACGACAACGACACTGACGAGATACCGACACCAGTTCTTGACACGACGACCAACTTACAGGACATTAAGGTAAATCCTAAACTGACGCAGACACAGACTGACAGTTGCAGACAACTGATACAAGAATACAGGACGATCTTTTCTGACAGCCCAGGACAGACAGATTTAGTGCAACACCAAATCATCTTAACATCTGACGTTCCTATTAAGTGTAGACCATATTCCATCCCTATACACTATAAAGAAAAACTTCATCAAGAAATCATTGATTTAGAAGCAAATCATATCATTCGACGTTCACAATCTCATTTCTGTTCACCAATAGTTTTAGTATGCAAAAAGGACAACACTATTAGACTTTGTGTGGACTATCGTAAACTCAACAGCATTACACAGTTGGATTTAGAACCAATGAGCAACTGTGAAGACATCTTGACTGAACTATCTGACTCACGTTATTTTACTAAACTTGACATGACAAAAGGCTACTGGCAGATAGCTTTACATCCTGATAGTATACATCTGACTGCATTTGCCACACCGTGGGGTTTATACGAATGGTGTAAACTACCTTTCGGATTAGTCAATGCACCAGCTACCTTCGTCAGAATGACAAGAATTCTTTTGACAGACATTGCTAACATCATTTGGTACATGGACGACATTTGCATACACACAAAGGACATGACAGAGCACATAACAGCACTACAGCAGACATTTGACAGGATTAGACATCATGGACTGACTGTAAAACCTTCCAAAGTTGATATAGCCTTTCAGGAAATTTCATTTTTGGGCTATAAGATCTTAAATGGCTTTATATCAACTGACGATAACATCATGTCCAGAATTTTGAAATTGTCGCTTCCAACAACTAAGAAACAGTTGCGAAGTGTGTTAGGTCTTTTAAACTATTATAGACAGTTTATTCCTCATTTTGCTGAATTGACCAAATGTTTCACTGATCTACTAACAAATAAACATCCCAACGTGATTGTAAACAGTGAATGTTTAAGGCCAGCATTTAATAAGATTCTGTCATATTTTTCTAAATCACTTATTCTGAAATTGCCAAATTTGAATATTACTTTTAGATTAAGATGTGATGCGAGCTCCGTAGCCATTGGAGGTGTGCTTCTCCAAGAACACGACCAAATCTTGTACCCAGTATACTATGTCTCTCGAAAACTGAACACCAGCAAACGAAATTACAGTACACCGGAACTCGAGGCTCTTGCCATGGTATTTTCGGTACGTAAACTTTCTAGATTCTTGTTAGGTAAACATTTCATTATTGAAACAGATAATAGTCCGCTGACAATTGTTACCAGAGGAACGCCAAGTAACAGCAAGGTGGCAAGATGGTCCCTTCTTCTGCAGGACTATAGCTATGAGATTAACCATATAAAGGGTTCACAAAACTGTCTTGCAGATCTCTTGTCGAGATGTCCATACAACGAACCTAATACCCAGTCAACACCAGAGCACAGTGCAGAGGGTGTATAAAACTGCAACGTAGATAGTGCTCAGTAACACAGCCAATTGTGACAATGTGTCAGTAACGCTGTGTACACCATTGTGATGGGGAAGATTGTATCTCCCAATGTATATAACTTATGTACATATTGCGATTCTTATTATTATCATACGAATGAATGCGTGTATAATTGTGAGATATGGGAAAGAATGGAATCAGTATTATGTAAACCAATGTGTTGTATAACTGTGAGATATGAGAAAGAATGTAATTATTATTGTAAATACATAAATATTGTAACAACCAGACACTACAGAGAAGTGTCACTGGACAACACTACAGGACCCAGGAAGTTACCAAGCCACTACAACGTGAGGTAATCCGGAAGGTATCCAGACCGAGGTGTCCAAGACGTTTTAACAAGGTACGAAAGATGACTGCGACAGTACAATCCGAGCAGAAGGCGGAAGAGACGATCCAACAGCTGATAGTAACAACTACTACTCCGGTTATATAAGATCCATCCAGAACGGACCAACGTTGTATGAATGACACCACAACACATGTAATAGTACAGCTGTATACTTCCGATATTTGTTGCATATTAAGTTAAAAGTTATCAGACTACGCTAAAAAGTCTATAAATGTATGACAATTGTATTAAATTGTGAGTTAAAATATTTCCATATACGGAATTGTATATGTTGATTTTTATAAGATGTAATCTCAGCATCGTAACTTGATTGCTTCTTTACAAACGTGACTTTTTGTGCACATTTGTCAATAAGGATCAAATTATGACACTAAGAAATAAATTTGCAGAGGTAATTTATGTCTTGTAAACGACGATAAATTATTGTTCCTAAATTTTTTTGTATAATAACCAGGGGACATTACTCTAAATTGTTGGTGATATGTAAATATGTATTGTAACCATTAACATGTGTGCTTGATAAATAACATGTCAATGTAACGTCGTTTAGATATGGACAGTATATTGCCAAAACTGTTGACCTTCATTAGAAACTCTAAACAGAGGTCTGATGATGGAGCTATCTCAGAGGGAGATGCTCACGGCTTGACCTGATTATTTTAGTATTTTTGTTCTTGGTTGTGAGGTAGGGGCCAGTTTAGCCAATACCTACCGGACTAGCTGTGTCACAGCGAGGTAATGCCCATGAAATAGATTGTACTTGACTGTTGTACTTCATAGTGCAACATAATTGGTGTATACATATTGTTTACTATTCACCTGTATATATTTATTATAATTGTTAAGGTATAATGTTCGACTTTGACATGTTTAATAACACCTAGATATATATTATACATGAAAGGAAATCCTTTCATGAAAAAGGGGTGTGGAGAGTGTCAAGGTCTCACATCCGAGGTTGCGACGCGTTGTCTGTACCAACGCCAGACAACATAACAACACGCAACCCTGAGTGATGTTAAACACTGCAGAGAGAACGCGGCGTCTTCGACGACGCCCGGATAAGCAGCCAAGCACAGCAATTGAGCGAAGCTTAAACGACCGCTGGTCAGCAGTACACCCCGTGAACCTGGCAGAGGTCACACTAGCTGACGTGAGCGCCGACTGGCGTGTAGCGTGTAGAACGCCAGAACTGGCGGACGGGTTTAGGTGTTTGAATGGACAGGTCGCATGGGTATGCAAGGAGTGTTTGAATCTGCATTGAGAGCTAGCCTGTACGACAGTGGGAGACTGATTCGAACTCTTGAATAGGTTGACTTGTAAGTGAGATGTTTATTGCTTGCATGTATTATTATGTATTGTAGTGATATTGTTCATGCCGTAATGATTGCTATGGATTGTCATTGCGCGATGTTTGTGCGATAATAAATGCAGCGCGTAAATAAAGCGTGTGAATAATACTTTCGGATATTCACTTCGTGTGATTTGATAGTTTGATATTGCTTCACACTTGCCAGAAAACGAGCTACTTATCTTGCCCTACGCAAGACTCTGACAAGTGCGATTGCTTAATTTATGAAGCAGTTACAAACTTATTTACTTACTTATTTGCATGATATTTAATCAACAAAAGAAAGCTGTCCCACTGTAGTTGGTACATCAAGACAAAGTGGGTACATTTTCATGAATTGTTCTATGACTTACGACGAATATTTAACATGACATTTCATTAGTATAAATGGGTGGCTATTTTTAATCGTTAATTAGGCCACAGCACATCCTATCAAAACAGAAGTGTGGCTGTGACTTTCCTTTTACCAGTCCACATACTAAAATATACATCTTGTCAGGTTTGTTTGCCAATAATTAGCAATACACATGATATTTAATAAATATTAATCAATTTGCGACAATCTTTAATTATTAATTAGCCACGGCACATCCTATAGAAAAATAGATAATATGTCAAGTTAGGCCTTGCCGCCCCGGACGCAACAATATATGGTTGCTATGTGGTTTGTTTAAAAATAAAGAAGATAATGTAACAGAAAGCACAATTTTATGTTCTTAGCTCTAAATTTACTGGACCGCAAGCAGAACTGCTCATTTGCCCAGATTCCTTTGCACTTCCTGGTTGTAGATTATGACACAAAAATATTGGCACTCTTCCGAACAACGGTCTCAAATTATTTCTTGTGAAAAGTATCCCTTACAGGGCCCCATTAGGTGATTATGCTCGTTCCGGGGCGATATGCTGATTCAGAAGCACTATGTACAGTTATTGAGTGTTTGGTGGACTGCTAAACCGATCGATGGATACAATAAATGTTTCTTGGCCTGGAGAGTCCTCACTGTTGCCGGAGTGTATATCTATTCTATATCTTGCACGTACCTATTTCCACATATAACTGATATAAGTTTACACTCAGACGACAGTGAAGGCCCTCCGGGCCCAGAAACATTTATTGCTTCCACCAATCGGTCTAGCAGTCCACCACACACGCAATAACTGTGCATAATAAATAGCGGTACCAAATTATTTATTGTAAATACCTATTTCCACATATAACTGTCAAATATTATTGGTACTTATTTTAATTTTCTGTTCTACATGTTAGTTCATAGTGTTTAATATTGTTTTTATATCACCCAATGAGGTCCTGTAAGGGATACTTTTTACAAGAAATAATTCGGGACCGTTATTCGGAAGAGTGCCCCAATTTTCAAAAATCTTTAATTATTAATTAGGTCACGGCACATCCTATAAAAAAAATAAATACTATGTCAAGTTAGGCCTTGCCGCCGCGGACGCAACAATATATGGTTGCTATGTGGTTCGTTTAAAAATAAAGAATATGCAGTAATAGAAAGCACACTTTTATGTTCTTAGCTCCAAATTTACTGGACCATGAGCATAACTTCTCATTTGCCCAGATTCCTTTGCACTTCCTGATCGTAGATGAGGACACAAAAATATTGGCACTCTTCCAAATAACGGTCCCAAATTATTTATTGTAAAAAGTATCCCTTACAGGGCCTCATTAGGTGATATAAAAACAATATTAAACACTAGGAACTACTTCTTCTTCTTCTGCGTTCATCCGTGTGTTTTTTTCCGGACGTGGTTGCGTTGTGCCTGTTTACAGCAGAGCTGCGTTCTTGCGCTGTTAGGCAGACACATCTGACTTCTGCGGGCATTTGTTGACCGGGTTAACCTTCCCGGGGAAATACTAGGAACTAAAACATAGAACTGAGAAAATCGAAATACTACCAATAATATTTGACAGTTATATGTGAAAATTGTGGCACAAAAGGGTTAGGATTAGGGTTAACCCTAACTCTAAAAATAAACTCTTGTATCAGTATATCCGTGGGAAATAACGATCAACACCTTGTGCCACATTTATTGAAAGACAGAAGATCAAGTGGTTTGGCCATTTCGTTAGAAGAATGCAACACCAGCAACTACCATCACTGGCCTTACTTCAAAGATCATCTGCGACGAGAACGTCGAAGAAGAAAATGGATTGACGACATCGAAGACATTGTACAATCACATGGAATGACACTATCCAGTGCCGCCCACTGGGCGCTGGAGCGCGAATTATTCCTTCCCACGAGCTTGACGGCAGGAGTGGAAGATGATGATAATGATGATGATGATGATGATCGTCCCTGAATCAATAAAGCCCCAGCCACTACATCTGTTTCTCACCACTGACCCATCGGTGTAGATGATTATGTCACCTTGATGTGTGTTGCTCTGGATCAGCTGTTGCACTTCAAACTCAGTGCGGCCCGCTGCCCATTCTCTGCACTCACGACCCAGTGTTATTATTATATTGTGCCAGTCCGTCATGTCTTCCGGAACTTCCACCCACTCTCTTTCACGATTGATGGTCTCTAGATCACACACCTGACTTATAGATAGTTCTGCCTATGCCATCCAGGACCTGCCTCATCTTAGTCTATGACCCTTAACCATATCCATTGCTGCATGCTGCGGGTGATCCCTGTCTGCGGCAACTCTCAGGTACCATTTGGCCTGAAGGACCCTATGCCTATCCATCATTCTTGGTAGCGCCAGGATATGTCTCATGCATATAGTTGGTGTGTCCTTTGTGCACCCCAGGATGAACCGCATGGCAGCATTCTGTATGTGCTCCAACCGTTCAAGCTGACTCTTTGATACTGTCAGCAGCCCCAAACCATACTCAATGACAGAAATTATTAACTGCTGAAAGAGCCTGTACAGCATCCTCTGATCTACCCCGGTTGCTGCCATAGCCCTCAATGCATTAAATCCCCTACCAGCCTTCACCACCAAAGCCTCCACATGATCCTTAAAAGACAAATCCCTGAATTAGCAAAGGCTAATGGGCGAGTCTGGAAAAGGGGGAGTCTGGCATATGAGACCACGACCTCCAGCATGATAATGGAGGTAGAGGCAGTAACAGTGACATTCCAGTGGCTAGAGGAGACTACTACAACACACATTGTATTCATTACAGATTCTAAGAGTATGCTTAGCAAGGTGGAGAAAGGAATGTTTCGTGTGGAATGGCTATCGTCGCTTCAGAGGTCACATATTGTGAGAATTGTATGGATATTTTGCCCTGGCCATGCAGGTGTACGAGGGAATTAACAGGCTGATAGGCTAGCATAGAGGGCACCTCTTGGTGGTATTTTGCCTATGGACAAGGGGGAGGTGGTCGTGCGCTTGTGGGACCAGGTGGAAAAGGCGGAGGAACAGATTGAGAACCAATATGTGGAAAGAATGAGATTGCGGGCGATCGGCAGGGGTTCTGGAAAAATATCAACACTGAGAGGGAAGACCAGGAGAACTTTTAATCAGATAGCGGTGGGAACGATTAGTAGTATGACTCTTCGCTGGCTGTTGAACGAGGGGATGGAGCATGTATGGGAATGTCCTGAGTGCAGTGATGACGGTACTCAACTCAACTCAACCCTGAATCAGCATATTTTTACCATTGGGGCCCTGTTAGGGATACTTTTTACAATCAATAATTTGGAACCGTTATTGGAAGAGTGCCAAAATATTAATAACTCCGCTTATAATTGACGTACATTTAATTGAAGTCTTCATAGAGATACCGTTGGACTCGTCTTGACAAGATATACCCAACTGTGATGGTTTCATAAATAAAAGACCAATTCTTAAATATTGTCTAAAAATGCTAGTAAAATGTTTATAGGGTAACGTATACAACAGGTCAACGGGTACCTCGGTTGCAGACACACAGTAAACAACATTAATTAAGAATAAGATGAAACATTGTCACAAACCTGAATACCGCTCTAGGGAGACGGGTGTTCCTTGTTCACTTCTACAGCTGGTACTAGACCTAGTAACTTCTACACCTGGCACTTCAACTTGTTGACCTGATATTTCTACTTCCACAACTGATATTTCAACTTGTTGACCTGGTACTTCTGGATCTGATATTTGTTATAGACCTGATAACTGCGTTGCGGATGATGGCGGCAGCAAACTGTGAGCAGTGCCATCTATGTCTTTTAGACGAGGGTCTGGAACTTTCTGTTTTTGAGTATGCGATGGCGATCCTGGCTCTAAGTCATAAGCAGATGGAAAGGATACAGAATGAAGCTATGCGTGTTAATTATTCTTGGAAGTACACTACAAGAGGTACGGCATGCAGGACGATGCGGTACCTTATTGATTTTCCAACCATTGGGGACATAATACAAATTTGCAGCGCACGTGCCTACCTCAGAGTTAACACAAACACACAATATCCATTGCATAGTGAAATTAAGAATGTAAAGGGCTACAGGTTAAAAAGAGGAAAGTCGTGGATGGGTCAAGCTGAAAACATTCCTCAGCAGGTGTGTTACCTTGAGGACTTAGAACCTGGCGAGGAGTGGGTACAAGTGCCAACAGAGTTCTGTACATCCTTTTCAGTGTGCATCCAGCTAAACAGGAAATGTAGACAAGAAAATCCAGCTGCTGTGGAGGCGTAAGTACAGGCTCTGATCTTCGAGAATTCTTTAGAGGATGATGCTGTCATTTACACGGATGGGTCGGTCGTTCGATGTGTGAGCCTTTACAGCTCAGGCCGGAGGGAAAATTGTGGAGAAAAAAAATCTGGTGCTTTTGCTTTGACCACAAGCAGCCCGACTATGGAAGTCATGGCAGTAAGTAAAGCAATAACATGGCTCGAGACACAGACATTCATCGGGCATGTGTCCTTAGTGACTTAATGCGTATGCTCGGGGGGCTAGAGATGGGGGTGGGTACGAAGAGAGTGGCTGCTGTCTCGGCTGGCAAAGATTAGTTTCATCTTCGTGCCAGGGCATGCGGGTGTACAAGAGAATGAGCAGGCTGACAGGCTTGTAGGTAGGGCTGCTGTGGAAGGCGGACGAGCCATGGACCAAGCAGACATGCTGAATGCTCTACGAGAAGTAAGTCGTTTACGAGAATCAAGCGATGACTGGGAATCTACAACCATGGTTAGGCTTCGGGAACAGCAAGTTAAAAGAGGTGTGGCCAAACAAGAACACTACGCAGGAAGCCAAAGAAGAGTAATAAACCAACACAGAACTGGTGTCGTAAGCCGCTACACGCTGCGGGATTTTCTGAGGAGGGGATCCGAGCACTTACGGACTGAATGGTTCGGTGTGCAATGAGGATGATCTGTCGACTAACTAACTAACAACCATATCCTAAAACGGGAGATGAGATTTTGTTTTACATCCCTGCACAGTCTGCTGACATCCGGCCGTACAGACATTTATTTCACCTCATCAAGGGATATTTATCAAATAAACGAGGCAATTTAAAGGATGTCTTTCAATTATGTAAAATTTGTATTGTTCATGACATCTCAGAAATATCACGATCAGCGTCTGCTCCAGTGGGCGGGCACGAGCAGTCCATGGAATGAGCGCCGCGGTAGTTAGTGCTGTACGAGTTCTAGAATCGATATCACTGCACTCAGGACATTCCCTCAAGCGCTATGTCTCCTTATAAAGCAGTCAACGAAGAGCCCCGTGCTGATGGCACTAGTAGCGGTCTCATTGAACATCCGCCTCCACTTTCGCCAACGTATTGAGTGTCGCTCGGACCCTCTACTCAGAATCCCGCTGAATCAGTCTCCATGACTGGATATTTTGCTTTGCTGCACTTTCCACGTGATCCCAGGGAACCTTCATCACGTCAACCCTGTCACAGAGTAGCTGGCCACCCATAGCAGCGGCAGCAACCAGTCTGTTGATGCCTCACATATCGTATTGCCTGGGCAGGAAACCATGATGTGCCGTTAACTGGCGGTAACCTTCCTCTTGTCCATGACGTAAGCCACTCCAAATAGATCTTCCCGTTCCTAATGTACGTAACTATGTCTGCTAGTCCGTTACAAACACATGTCCGGTAATGCAGCTCTACAGCCATCGGCACGTTATCGTTACGCCCCTCCCCTTCTCAATTCTGATGTTGAAAGTCGTGACATCAAACACAAGCGTCTTTTACTTTGTCCCTTAACTTTTGCAATGACACCCCACTCATCCCGTTTACCTCGCACCACAGACCCATCCGTGTATATTCTGACATCACTTATCATCTGCTGCGCGGACATCTCTGTTTTATTCGCCGTCCATTCCCGACATCGTTTGTCAAATGTGACTATTATTCTATAGAAGACTGCCTTTTTAGGCAGCACGGTGATCTGTTATTCCCCCAGCATATCTTGCAAATTTCACAAATATGTCTGATCCAATCTTCATCCCGTGCTATCCAACAACTGCCTCGATTCAACCCCGTCCTTGGTGGAAACCAAAGGCTCATGCAGTGGTGTTGTCTTACATTTGAAATCTGACTTCCCCAGTAGCAACATTTTATCTATCTATAAAAACAGACGACATATTTGTACCAAGGTCATACACGTAGAGAGTGAACACAAGGCATCGAGAGAGACAAATTATACAGTTATTGAGTTAAACCACAGACAAATTATACAATTATACCACAGTCATGTAACAATTATACTACAGACATGTAACAATTATACTACAGACATGTAATAAGTATACCACAGACATGTAACAATTATACTACAGACATGTAATAAGTATACCACAGACATGTAACAATTATACTACAGACAAATTATACAATCCCACCACAGACATGTAACAATTATACTACGTACAAATTATACAATCTTACCACAGACATGTAACAATTATACTACAGACAAATTAAACAATCTTACCACAGACATGTAACAATTATACTACAGACAAATTATACAATCCTACCACAGACATGTAACAATTATACTACAGACAAATTATACAATCTTACCACAGACATGTAACAATTATACTACAGACAAATTATACAATCTTACCACAGACATGTAACAATTATACTACGGACAAATTATACAATCTTACCACAGACATGTAACAATTATACTACAGACAAATTATACAATCCCACCACAGACATGTAACAATTATACTACGGACAAATTATACAATCTTACCACAGACATGTAACAATTATACTACGGACAAATTATACAATCTTACCACAGACATGTAACAATTATACTACAGACAAATTATACAATCCTACCACAGACATGTAACAATTATACTACAGACAAATTATACAATCCTACCACAGACATGTAATAATTATACTACAGACAAATTATACAATCCTACCACAGACATGTAACAATTATACTACAGACAAATTATACAATCTTACCACAGACATGTAACAATTATACTACAGACAAATTATACAATCTTACCACAGACATGTAACAATTATACTACGGACAAATTATACAATCTTACCACAGACATGTAACAATTATACTACAGACAAATTATACAATCTTACCACAGGCATGTAACAATTATACTACAGACAAATTATACAATCCTACCACAGACATGTAACAATTATACTACAGACAAATTATACAATCCTACCACAGACATGTAACAATTATACTACAGACAAATTATACAATCCTACCACAGACATGTAACAATTATACTACAGACAAATTATACAATCCTACCACAGACATGTAACAATTACACCACTGGCATGTACTGTGTAAGCACAATGCGTCGAGACAAATGACATATTAATACTGCAGTCAGACATGTAAGGTTGGACAAAGGACACACTTATATCACAGACAGGCGGTTTCTGCAAACTTGCCAAGACGTCTGCTAGAGATATCCTGGTGTTACCGCTAGCCTAGGCCACTTCTGCTGGGAGTTCTTGGAGGGACGTGCACGGCCTGTGTGTGTATTTACAGCTAAAAATAGCTACGTTTCTTCACCTGTGTTTGCATGGTGCCTACAGCCAAATCAGAAACATTCTTTGAGTAAACATGGCAGACACTGTGTAGTCCCAGCACGACCCAAAGTGTGTTCATTTAGCGTGGTTTACGAACACTCACAATTAAACGACTCGTTTCATTCTTGTGTGTGTACATACGACGCATACAATGAACGTGTCGACACATACAGCAGTGTCTAACTTGGAGTCAGAGGTAAGTTTTCTTAGCTTTCCCCCGATTGTTTATCCGTCCACTGAGCTGCTTCTGTCTTCTCCCTGTCACTCGTACAACCTCTATCTTACAAGTATGACTAGTTGTGCTATATAAACCTATACATGTGTGACTAGTCGTGCTATATCAAACCATACATATGTGACTAGCCGTGCTATATTAAACCATACATGTGTGACTAGCTCATGCTATATCAAACCATACATGTGTTACTAGCTGTGCTATATCAAACCATACATGTGTGACTAGCCGTGCTATATCAAACTATACATGTGTGACTAGTCGTGATATATCAAACTATACATGTGTGACTAGTCATGCTATATCAAACCATACATGTGTGACTAGTTGTGCGATATAAAACTATACATGTGTGCCTAGGTGTGCTATATAAAACTATACATGTGTGCCTAGTTGTGATATATCAAACTATACATGTGTGACTAGACGTGCTATATCAAACTATACATGTGTGACTAGTTGTGGTATGTCAGACCATACACGTGTGGTTAATTGAGCAATATCAAACCATACATGTGTGAATAGTCATGCTATATCAAATCATACATGTGTGAATAGGCATGCTATATCAAACTATACATGTGTGACTAGTTGAGCAATATCAAACTATACATGTGTGATTAATCGTGCTACATCAAACCATACATGTATGATTAGCCATGCTATCTTAAACCACACATATGTGACTAATAGATGTTACAGCAAACTGTACATGTGTGACTGGTTGAGCTATCTCAAACTATAAATGTGTGACTAACCATACTATATTGAACTCTATGTTACTAGTCATGCTATATCAAACTCTATGTGACTAGTCATGCTATCTTGAACTCTGTGTGACAAGTCATGCTATATTGATATCTATGTAATTAGTCATGCTATATCAAACTCTATGTGACTATCCATGATATATCATACTCTATGTGACCAGCTGTACTATTTTGAACTCTGTGTGACCAGTTGTATTATCTTGAACTCTATGTGACTAGTCATACTATCTTGAACTATAATTGGCTAGTCATGTTATATCGAACTCTATGTGGCTAGTCATGCTATATCAAACTCTATGTGTCTAGTCATACTATATCTAGCTCGACGTGACTAGTCGTGCTATCCTGAATTAAGCATGTGTGACTAGTCATGCTATTTTGAACTATACACATGTGACTGTGCTATATCAAGTTGCGTTATCTTGAACAATACATGTGTGACTAACTGTGCTTTATCGAGCTCTATGTGACTAATATTGCTATCTTGGACTATACACGTGTGACTAACTGTGCTATATCGAGATCTATGCGACTAGTTGTGCTATCTGGAGCTATACATGTGTGGCTAACTGTGCGATATAGAGTGTTCACGCACCCCCAGAGCTGGGTCCTTTGTGTTCTGGATCAATTCCACTGATGTCATTTCTCCATGACACTGCCCTATGAGAAGGAATAAACTAGAGAACCTGGTGACAACTGGCAGGATTGAGGGGGAAAGAATAAGGAGAAAATATAGAGATAAATATCTTAACGGTTTTAGCCACACTGCATAATAGACACAAGAACAGAGCTGATCCATGATTCTGGTGATCGTGTAAGATGGCAATACATGGCCGCCCACGTTTATCGGCATGGCACATAACGAAGATGATAGCCGATAGTCTGATAGTTGCAGCAACAATGGTAATGTGCTGCAGAAGCTCGGGCATGGTCTGGGAGAATCTATTGCTGGCTTCTTATAGTTTATACACACGATGGCGGTCAGTCAATCACCTGGACTCATCACCTGTCATTGTTTCTATTTCAAAAAACTGGTCACGGTGGTTAAAAGCGAAAAATGGGCAGAGGTGTGTCAAAGAGTAAGCACAGACAAGTCACTGAAATTGTTCTGGCGACTACATAAAAGCATGAGTGGTGTAGTCAAGAATAAGAGCATTTCTGACTTCCAAGGTGCTGACCTCATCTGGCAGAGGACTGACGAGGACAAGGGCAAAGCCCTCTTTGAACGCTACCTTGAGCAGAGCAACCAGACAGACATGGGAGGCCGGAATCTGGCCAAGGAGGTCACCTCAGACAGATGCAAGGCCCAGAACACTTCGGATGAAGACACAGTGACAGTGCAAGAAATCAAGGCTGTGCTTCGACGATCAAAAAACAGTGCTCCAGGTCCTGATGGCATAAGATACGACGACATAAATAGGTGTACCGACAATGAGCTAGAGAAACTAGCAGACATGTACAACAACAGTATAGGGAGTGCTAGCATCAAGGAGGAATGGTTACACAGCTATCTGATTCCCTTGCCGAAGCCTGACAAAGACCACAAGAAAATTCAGGGATATCGAATTATAACCATGCAGAATACAATAGGCAAGCTGCTGGAGAAGGTAATTGCCAGGAAAATATCAAGCCAACTAGAGAGGCAAGGTGTTTTCCCACCTACCCTGGGTGGGTACCGTCCAAAAAGAGAAACCTGGACCAATGCAGCAGTCTTTGCCCATGATGTCTATGAAGGTTTCCACTCAGGCACTGAAACCGTTGCTGCAGCGATTGATCTTGAGGACGCATACAACAGAGTACCACTGGATTTTTTAATGTTTCAGCTTCTTGAACTAAACGTAAGTCCATTCCTCCTTAGTTGGATCGCTGCAGCTCTCTTCCAACGGAAAGTAGTTTTTAGATGTGGCAGTTGGACTTCGGAACCAACAACAATATATCCTGGCCTACCACAGGGATCACCATTATCTCCGGTACTGTTCAACGCCTACACAGTGAGAATCACCAGTGAGCAGATCACTGGACCTGGCAGGACATTGTCATATGCCGATGATGTTTTAGTGTATCGTCAGGGTAAGGATAGAGAGGAGGTTGCTGTGGAGCTACAAACCGAACTCAATCGCATAAGTACTTGGTGTGATGAAGCTGGGGCAATGGTCAACCCAACAAAGGCAACAGTGACTTGGTTCTCGTTGAATAATCATATTGTCAACAATCCAACACCAACTGTAATGCTGTGTTCAGAGACGGTGGAAAGAACGCAGGCAATGAATTACCTGGGGATACGGTTTGATCGAAGCCTTGCTTATAATGTGCACATAGACCAGGTGATAACAAAGGCCAAGCGGGGTTTGGCGGCGATGCGGGTGATGGCGGCAGCAAACTGTGAGCAGCGCCATCTATGTCTTCTGTACGAGGGGCTGGTCATGTCTGTTTTGGAGTATGCAATGGCAATCCTGACTGTCAGCCATAAGCAGATAGAAAGGATGGAAAGGATACAGAATGAAGCTATGCGCATTATTCTTGGATGTACAAGAGATACAGCATGCAGGGCGATGCGCTACCTTCTTGATTTTCCAACCATTGAAGAGAGAATGCAAGTTTGCAGGGCACGCGCCTACCTCAGAATTAACGCAAACACACAGCATCCACTGCATAGTGAAATTAGGAAGGTGAAGGGCAGCAGGTTAAAAAGAGGACGGTCGTGGATGGGTCAAGCCGAGGACATTCTTCAACAGGTGTGTTCACTTGAGGACTTAGAACCTGGCGAGGAGTGGGTGCAAGTGCCAACAGACTTCTGCACATCCTTTTCAGTTTGCATCCAACTAGATAGAAAATGCAGACAAGAAAATCCGGCTGCTGTTGAGGCTGAAGTACAAGCGTTGATTTTCGAGAATTCGCTAGACAGTGACGCGGTCATCTACACAGATGGGTCGGTCATCCGACATGTGAGAAGCTCATGGGCCTTTACAGCTCGGGCCGGAGGGAGAATTGTGAAGGAGGACTCTGGTGCTTTCACTGAAACCACAAGTAGCCTGACCATGGAAGTCATGGCAGTAAGTAAAGCAATAACATGGCTCGAGACACAGACATTCACTAGGGCTTGTTTCCTTAGCGACTCAATGAACATGATCAAGAGGATAGAGGAGGGGTCGATCCGAAGAGAATGGTTGCTGCCTCTGAAGCGGTCTCGGCTGGCAAAGATTAGTTTCATCTTCGTGCCAGGGCATGCGGGAGTACAAGGAAATGAGCGGGCTGACAAGCTCGCAGGTGAGGCTACTGTTGAGGGCGGACGCGCCATGGACCAGGCTGACATTCTGAATGCTCTACGAGAAGTGAGACTTTTGCAAGAACCAAGTGATGACTGTGAATCTACAACAATGGCCAGACTGCGAGAGCAGCAAATTAAAAGAGGGGTGGCCAAACAAGAACACTACGCAGGAAGCCAAAGAAGATTGATAAACCAACACAGAACTGGCGTCGTTAGCCGCTACACGCTGCGGGATTTGCTGAGGAGGGGATCCGAGCACTTATGGACTGAATGGTCCGATGTGCAACGAGGATGATCTGTCGACTAACTAACTAACCTGTCATTGTTTCAACCAGCCAGGGGTCAGCATGGGCGACGTGTCCACCTCTGGCATGACCCGCTCGCAGATGTCTGTCGGCCAGGCTGGCTCTTCCATTACGTTGTCCATGAGGGAGAAAGCCGCCAGGAAGAGGAGGGTTAATGCTCAACACAACAGCAACTTCAGGTACACGTCTGTCTGCTGACCTGTTAGTATATCAACCTACCTGTCTGTCTGTCTACCTAAGTACATATCTATACACCTACCCACATGTCTGCCTGTCTAGCTGCATGTGGCCATATTACTGACATTCCTGCTATATACCTGTCTGTCGCTCTGCCTGCTTGCCTACCTGCCTGCCTGTTGCTCTGCCTGCCTGCCTGCCTACCTGTTTGCCTATTCCTGGCCATGTAAATGGCATACCTATATGTCTGCCTACCAATCTGTCGGCCCGTGACCACGTAATGGACATATCTACCGGGCATATGTGTGTTATGATGATATAATATCTATACACTAACATGCAATTCACAGGTTCGATGTCAGAAAGACGCCCACTGTCTTGTTTCAACAAATGCACACTTTTGCAGCTCTTCTTCTTTCTTCTTCTCACCCTCTCCCCCTTAATTATTCCTTCTTCTCCTGCCGTTTCTTCTTCCTCCTCCTTCTACAGCTGCTGCCTTTCATCTTTCAAGGAAGTATAAGCCCTCAACCAACTCAAGCCAAGTCTGTGTAGGCTTGTTCACAATTGGTTGAATTGTGGTCCTCAGTTGCCATATGTGGCATGCATGGTGGCTTACAGTGTGACTGTTCATTGCTTGCCCTTGGACCCCAGTAAGACACTTGTATGTCATATGTTGTCATTACATTGTTTTCATGTCATATTTAACTGTCATACATGTCATAAGTTATCATTACATTGTTTTCATGTAATATTTAACTGTCATATATGTCATTACATTGTTTTCATGTTACATTTAACTGCCATATATGCCATAAGTTGTCATTACATTGACTCACATGCCATCAGTTGTCATGAGGCTGTTGCCTTGTCTCTCCAGGGCCGGTTATGTGCCCGTTGAAGAGGAGGCTCTGCACCGAACTGGCATCCGGGGACGTAAGAGATACTTCCTGTACTGTGTTGTTACAGTTCTCATGATAACCGCTGTGCTGAATACAATGGTACGTCACTATCATCATCATCTTTACTACCACAGCTGTACTGAATACAATAGTTCACCATTATCAATTCCTTCACTATCACAGCTGTGCTAGCACGACTATCATCATCATCTTCTTTACTATCACAGATGTGCCATATCACTATTATCACCATCTTCTTTACTATCACAGCTGTACTCAGTACAACATTCCTTTAACATCTTTAATATCACAGAACTGTACTGAATACAATAGATCACCATCATCATTTCCTTCACTATCACAACTGTGCTAGATCACTGTCATCATCATCTTGTATGATCACAGCTGTGCTAGATCACTATGATCATCATCTTGTATGATCACAGCTGTGCTAGATCACTATGATCATCATCATCTTATATGATCACAGCTGTGCTAGATCACCATGATCATCATCATCTTATATGATCACAGCTGTGCTATATCATTGTCATCATCATTGTCTTGTATGATCACAGCTGTGCTATATCATTGTCATCATCATCGCCTTGTATGATCACAGCTGTGCTATATCATTGTCATCATCTTGTATGATCACAGCTGTGCTATATCATTGTCATCATCATCGTCTTTATGATCACAGCTGTGCTAGATCACTGTCATCATCTTCTTGTATGATCACAGCTGTGTTAGATCACTATCATCATCATCTACACTATCACAGCTGTGCTAGATCACTGATCATCATCTTATATGATCACAGCTGTGCTAGATCACTGTCATCATCATCTTGTATGATCACAGCTGAGCTATATCATTGTCATCATCATTGTCTTGTATGATCACAGCTGTGCTATATCATTGTCATCATCATCGTCTTGTATGATCACAGCTGTGCTATATCATTGTCATCATCTTGTATGATCACAGCTGTGCTATATCATTGTCATCATCATCGTTTTTATGATCACAGCTGTGCTAGATCACTGTCATCATCTTCTTGTATGATCACAGCTGTGCTATATCATTGTCATCATCATCATCTTATATGATCACAGCTGTGCTAGATCACTGTCATCATCTTCTTGTATGATCACAGCTGTGCTAGATCACTATCATCATCATCTACACTATCACAGCTGTGCTAGATCACTATGATCATCATCTTATATGATCACAGCTGTGCTAGATCACTGTCATCATCATCTTGTATGATCACAGCTGTGCTATATCATTGTCATCATCATTGTCTTGTATGATCACAGCTGTGCTATATCATTGTCATCATCATCGTCTTGTATGATCACAGCTGTGCTATATCATTGTCATCATCTTGTATGATCACAGCTGTGCTATATCATTGTCATCATCATCGTCTTTATGATCACAGCTGTGCTAGATCACTGTCATCATCATCTTGTATGATCACAGCTGTGCTAGATCACTATGATCATCATCTTATATGATCACAGCTGTGCTAGATCACTGTCATCATCATCTTGTATGATCACAGCTGTGCTATATCATTGTCATCATCATTGTCTTGTATGATCACAGCTGTGCTATATCATTGTCATCATCATCGTCTTGTATGATCACAGCTGTGCTATATCATTGTCATCATCTTGTATGATCACAGCTGTGCTATATCATTGTCATCATCATCGTCTTTATGATCACAGCTGTGCTAGATCACTGTCATCATCATCTTGTATGATCACAGCTGTGCTAGATCACTATGATCATCTTCTTGTATGATCACAGCTGTGCTAGATCACTATGATCATTTTCTTGTATGATCACAGTTGTGCTAGATCACTATCATCATCAACTTGTATGATCCCAGCTGTGCTATATCATTGTCATCATCATCATCTTGTATAATCACAGCTGTGCTAGATCACATCTTGTATGATCACAGCTGTGCTAGATCACTGTCATCATGTATGATCACAGCTGTGCTAGATCACTGTCATTATCATGTATGATCACATCTTGTATGATCACAGCTGTTCTAGATCACTATCATCATCATCTTGTATGATCACAGCTGTGATAGATCACTGTCATTATCATGTATGATCACAGCTGTGCTAGATCACTGTCATTATCATGTATGATCACAGCTGTGCTAGATCACTGTCATTATCATGTATGATCACAGCTGTGCTAGATCACTATCATTATCATGTATGATCACAGCTGTGCTAGATCACTGTCATTATCATGTATGATCACAGCTGTGCTAGATCACTGTCATCATGTATGATCACAGCTGTGCTATATCATTGTCATCATCATCATCTTGTATGATCACAGCTGTGCTATATCATTGTCATCATCATGTATGATCACAGCTGTGCTAGATCACTGTCATTATCATGTATGATCACAGCTGTGCTAGATCACTGTCATTATCATATATGATCACAGCTGTGCTAGATCACTGTCATTATCATGTATGATCACAGCTGTGCTAGATCACTGTCATCATGTATGATCACAGCTGTGCTATATCATTGTCATCATCATCATCTTGTATGATCACAGCTGTGCTATATCATTGTCATCATCATCATCTTGTATGATCACAGCTGTGCTAGATCACTGTCATCATGTATGATCACAGCTATGCTATATCATTGTCATCATCATCGTCATCTTGTATGATCACAGCTGTGCTAGATCACTGTCATCATGTATGATCACAGCTGTGCTATATCATTGTCATCATCATCATCATCATCTTGTATGATCACAGCTGTGCTATATCATTGTCATCATCATCACCATCTTGTATGATCACAGCTGTGCTATATCATTGTCATCATCATCATCTTATATGATCACAGCTGTGCTAGATCACTGTCATTATCATGTATGATCACAGCTGTGCTAGATCACTGTCATTATCATGTATGATCACAGCTGTGCTAGATCACTGTCATCATGTATGATCACAGCTGTGCTATATCATTGTCATCATCATCATCTTGTATGATCACAGCTGTGCTATATCATTGTCATCATCATCATCTTGTATGATCACAGCTGTGCTAGAACACTGTCATCATGTATGATCACAGCTGTGCTATATCATTGTCATCATCATCGTCATCTTGTATGATCACAGCTGTGCTAGATCACTGTCATCATGTATGATCACAGCTGTGCTATATCATTGTCATCATCATCATCATCTTGTATGATCACAGCTGTGCTATATCATTGTCATCATCATCATCATCTTGTATGATCACAGCTGTGCTAGATCACTATCATCATCATCTTGTATGATCACAGCTGCGCTAGATCACTGTCATTATCATGTATGATCAAACTCACAAACGCACATTGTCTGGAGGTTAGTCAAATGGATAGGAGCGTTTGGTCTTAAAATTCCTGTGTGCTGCTGACTAGGTAGCGGGTTCAACCCCTACAGTGGTCAATTGGCCAGATTCCAACAAGAGATGAGTATTCCTGAAGGCTGACCAGCTAGCGACACCATCACTGCCTGGAGACAAGCTTGTCCCTTCACACTGACACTAGCTGATTAGTCATTAAAAAATAATGTTGGGGGCGGTCACTCACTTTGAACTCAAACATAGACCATATACATGCTACCACTTCTAGTGCACTGGAATGATGTTTGCATGTGGATTAGCTTTCCCTATTACCAGTGTCCCTCGCCATCAGGCAAACTTACTCCGACTTCCAAGCTGCTTGTAATTTATGTCCCTAAGTCAAGGACGAGAAGTCAACATTTTAGTCCAACTGACTGATGTAGGTGTTAAATCTACTACCTCAGTATCAGCTGTAACATGCACAATAAATAATTGATGTACAAAAGATAAGTGATTGGAAGGGCCGAATGTATGGACTTGGGTTCCCAATTTGCAACCCTTTGAAAATAAAGTTTGTTTGTTTGTTCGATCGTCCGTTCAGCAAACTGGAAGTGTAAGAGCAAGGACACTTGTCCAGTCGGTCATTAGCAATAAAATACTCAGCTAACCTGGCTCTATGTTGGGTAAGGGAGCAAGAGAACTGGCTACCTGACATCATAATGTCATAATCTAGTATATGTGAAACACTGTACACTGTGCTGGTAGCGTTAGCTAAGAGATGATGTTGTCTGATGACTAGATGACGGCCTGGCTTCTCTACATTCTTGGACTCAGTTACAATGGGATGGTCAGTATTGAGCTGACCACGGTCGCAGGCAGGGAGTTCCTGCGGGTGTTGGCTGATGCCCAGATCATTACCATGACCTTCAGCGATGCTCCCCTCGGTGCACGCTACAACTCCTCGCTGGTGCTAGAGGCCCGGGAATCAGCTGTAAGTGGCACACCGTTGTATGTTGTATCTTGTATGTTGTATATTGTATGTTGTTTACTGTATGTTCTATAGTGTTAGCTGTATAATATATACTGTATATTGTATACTGAAAGCTATATGTTGTATATTGCATACTCTATGTTGTATATTGCGTACTGTTTGTTATATATTGTTGTATAATGTATGTTGTATATTTGCAATACATGAAACCTATTCTTCTATCCAACTTCATCACTCTGGACACTGGGTTATAGTCTGGGACAATGAAATACCCACAACCACAACTCATGGAGGAAACATGACCAGCCTAACCCACAACCCATTGAGGAAACATGACCAGCCTAACCCACAACCCATGGAAAAAACGTGACCACCCTAACCCACAATTCATGGAGGAAACATGACCAGCCTAACCCACAATTCATGGAGGAAACATGACCACCTAACCCACAACCCATGGAAGAAACATGGCCAATTAAACCCACAAACTATGGAGGAAACATGACCAGCCTAACCTACAACCCACAACCCATGGAGGGAATATGACCAGCCTAATCCATAACCCACAACCCATGGAGGAAACATGGTCAGCCTAACCTACAAACCACAACCCATGGAGGAAACATAACCAGCCTAACCCACAACCCATGGAGGAAATATGACCAGCCTAATCCACAACCCACAACCCATAGAGGAAACATGACCAGCCTAACCCACAACCCATAGAGGAAACATGACCAGCCTAATCCATAACCCATGGAGGAAACATGACCAGCCTAATCTATAACCCATGGAGGAAATATAACCAGCCTAGCTCACAACCCACAATCCATGGAAGAAACATGACCAGCCTAATCCACAACCCACAACCCATGGAGGAAATATGACCAGCCTAATCCAAACCCACAATCCATGGAGGAAACATGACCAGCCTAATGAATAACCCATGGAGGAAACATGACCAGTCTAACTCACAACCCACAACCCATGGAAGAAACAAGACCAGCCTAACTCACAACCCATGGAGGAAACATGACTAGCTTAACCCAAAACCCACAACTCATGGATGAAACATGACGAGCAAAGACCCAATCTCAGCCATTCACTATGTTCTGTGCTGAATGACCTCACTCACTCGCTCACTTGAATTGTCTGCCCCACAGACATGTATCTGCCCAGAATGTCCCACAGACTAGTGTCTGCCCAGGATGTCCCACAGACATGTATCTGCCCAGGATGTCCCACAGAAATGTATCTGCCCAGGATGTCCCACAGACATGTATCTGCCCCAGATGTCCCACAAACATGCATCTGCCCAGGATGTCCCACAGACATGTATCTGCCCCGGATGTCCCACAAACATGTATCTGTCCAGGATGTTTCACAGACATGTATCTGCCCAGGATGTCCCACAGACATGTATCTGCCCAGGATGTCCCACAGACATGTATCTGTCCAGGATGTCCCACAGACATGTATCTGCCCAGGATGTCCCACAGACATGTATCTGCCCAGGATGTCCCACATTCATGTATCTGCCCAGGATGTTCCACAGACATGTATCTGCCCAGGATGTCCCACAAACATGTATCTGCCCAGGATGTCCCACAGACATGTCTCTGCCCAGGATGTCCCACAGACATGTATCTGCCCAGGATGTCCCACAGACATGTATCTGCCCAGGATGTCCCACAGACATGTATCTGCCCAGGATGTCCCACAGACATGTATCTGCCCAGGATGTCCCACACTCATGTCTCTGCCCAGGATGTCCCACAGACATGTATCTGCCCAGGATGTCCCACAGACATGTATCTGCCCAGGATGTCCCACAGACATGTATCTGCCCAGGATGTCCCACAGACATGTATCTGCCCAAGATGTCCCACAGACATGTATCTGCCCAGGATGTCCCACAGACATGTATCTGCCCAGGGTGTCCCACAGACATGTATCTGCCCAGGATGTCCCACAGACATGTATCTGCCCAGGATGTCCCACAGACATGTATCTGCCCAGGATGTCCCACAGACATGTATCTGCCCAGGATGTCCCACAGACATGTATCTGCCCAGGATGTCCCACAGACATGTATCTGCCCAGGATGTCCCACAGACATGTATCTGCCCAGGATGTCCCACAGACATGTATCTGCCCAGGATGTCCCACAGACATGTATCTGCCCAGGATGTCCCACAGACATGTATCTGCCCAGGATGTCCCACAGACATGTATCTGCCCAGGGTGTCCCACAGACATGTATCTGCCCAGGATGTCCCACAGACATATATCTGCCCAGGATGTCCCACAGACATGTATCTGCCCAGGATGTCCCAGACATGTATCTGCCCACGATGTCCCACAGACATGTATCTGCGTGGAATGTTCCAGTTTGCCCATGATGCTTCACAAAAAGTGATGAGAGATCTAGGTAAGTATCAACTCCAGCAGGACATATAGGCAACACAGTATCCTAGCGGATTAGTTATATTAGTGTAGAATTAGCACAATGACTGATCTTTCACTTTCTCTCATGTCAGCTGCAGATAGAATCCTCTACAGAAGCCGGTGGCTCTTCCCTTAAACTTGAAGGAAGTGACATCACAGTGACCACAGACAGGTTTGCTGTTTCAGTCAATGACAACGACCCGGTGCTGGCCAACCTACCATCTCTCGCGGCACACAGGACCATCAATAACCTGTTTGTGAAAAATGTCACGACCTCACTGGTCAGTACCAGCCGTGGCTGATTTTTATCTTATTACAGTGTACAGGTGTTGTCAGTAGAAACTTTACAATACAATCACATTATGTAGGTGTGGTCAGTAGAAACTTTACAATACAATCACATTATGTAGGTGTGGTCAGTAGTAACCTTACAATACAATCACATTATGTAGGTGTGGTCAGTAGTAACCTTACAATACAATCACATTATGTAGGTGTGGTCAGTAGTAACCTTACAATACAATCACATTATGTAGGTGTGGTCAGTAGTAACCTTACAATACAATCACATTATGTAGGTGTGGTCAGTAGAAACTTTACAATACAATCACATTATGTAGGTGTGGTCAGTAGTAACCTTACAATACAATCACATTATGTAGGTGTGGTCAGTAGAAACTTTACAATACAATCACATTATGTAGGTGTGGTCAGTAGTAACCTTACAATACAATCACATTATGTAGGTGTGGTCAGTAGTAACCTTACAATACAATCACATTATGTAGGTGTGGTCAGTAGTAACCTCACAATACTATGACATTATGTCGGTGTGGTCAGTAGTAACCTTACATTACAATCAAATTATGTAGGGGTGATCTGTAGTAACCTTACAATAATATCACATTATGTAGGTGTGATCAGCAGTAATCTTAAAATACTATGCCATTATATAGGTGTGGTCAGTAATAACCTTACAATACTAGACAATGATACTGTTACCATATTTTAACTAGAAATAACTGGACAATGATATTGTTACCATATTTTAACTAGAAATAACTGGACAATGATGTTATTACCATATTTTAACTAGAAATAACTGGACAATGATGTTATTACCATATTTTAACAAGAAATAACTGGACAATGATGTCATTACCATATTTTAACAAGAAATAACTGGACAATGATGTTATTACCATATTTTAACAAGAAATAACTGGACAATGATGTTGTTACCATATTTTAACTAGAAATAACTGGAAATTATGCCGTTACCATATTTAACTAGAAATAACAAGATAATGATATTGTTGCAATATTTGTTGTGAGAATTATAACTTAGCAGTGATATTGCTTCAAACTTCAATGCTTGTGGTATTAATGTGACAGTAATAATATTTCAACATTCGTTATTTTGGGATTGTAGAAATGTTATTGACAATTGTGAAGTAAGCAAGAGTGTCTTGTTTTCCACAGATACAAGAAATGAAAACTGGCAATAATTTGCACATGGAATCACAACAGGACATCGACATCTCGGCGGGCCAGGAAGTCAACATTTTCTCAAATAAAACCCTGGAGATCAGTGTCTTGAACATCTACATGCAAGCACAGGTTGTTGATATTTGAAATTTGTCTGAACAGGATGCCATACTTTTGACTGTCTAATACTTTCAATTAGCACAACTAAGTATGTAAAAGGTCTTAAGACAGCAGAGAATGGTAACACCTGAAAGGTCTGAGAACAGCAGAGAATGGTAACATCATGAAAGGTCTGAGGACAGCAGAGAATGGTAACACCTGAAAGGTCTGAGGACAGCAGAGAATGGTAACACCTGAAAGGTCTGAGGACAGCCAAGAATGGTAACACCATGAAAGGTCTGAGGACAGCCAAGAATGGTGACACCATGAAAGGTCTGAGGAAAGCAAAGAATAGTAACACCGTGAAAGATCTGAGGACAGCAGAGGAGGTAACACCATGAAAGATCTGAGGACAGCAGAGAATGGTAACACCATGAAAGGTCTGAGGACCGCCAAGAATGGTAAACCATGAAAGGTCTGAGGACAGCAGAGAATAGTAACACCGTGAAAGATCCAAGGACAGCAGAGGATGGTAACACCATGAAAGATCTGAGGACAGCAGAGAAAAATAACACCGTGAAAGGTCTTAGGACAGCATAGAATGGTAACATCTGAAAGGTCAGAGGACAGCAGAGAATCATAACACCTGAAAGGTCTGAGGACAGCAGAGAATAGTAACACAATGAAAGGTCTGAGGACAGCAGAGAATGGTAACACAATGAAAGATCTGAGGACAGCAGAAAATAGTAACATTGTGAAAGATCTGAGGACAGCCTAGAGTGGTAACACCGTAGCCCACCAAGCATGTCATATGAATGACTAAGGAAGTTTGGCCATGGCAGGTGAATGCTGTTTTTAAAATCTGTTGTGTGATATTTCCCAAAAACGGTCCTTTCCAGCCAATATCATCTCCTTCCATGTTCCTTCCCCATATAGTTTACTTGTCTTTAATTCTTGGACTCCCTGTGGCTTTCTCCCATTGCACCACAGTTCTTCTAGAAGAGCTTCCTCTCCATTCTTGAGTAATTCTTTGTCCGTTATCCAACTTGGTCATGGTGGGCGGGATTTTGTGACTGGATGTTTCTGCGTGATGGGGCTGCCGGCCCAAAGCAAACCCCTTGCCAGTCGCATCCTATGACATGCCTGATAGGCTGGCAGTGTTACCATTCTTGGTTTCCACTGTGGGCCCTTGGAAGACAAGGGCATTCAGATTTCCTACCAGATGGCAAACGGCTGAGATTTTTTAGACATTTACAGAAACCCCCATAGTGATGGCAGATATGCAGCAACCATGCCTTGCACCCCTGATTAGAGACTTCAAGGTTATGATCAAGCCTGCTGCTAGCCTCCAGAGATGGGATCAAAGTCATCACTATTCCTCACAGAATGCACCAAGTCAGAAAGGAAGAACCATGAACAGGGCTGATATAATCAATGCAATACGGACTCGGTTGGCGGACACGGATTGATATTAGCCCGAATACTTGACCTGGAAGTGAAGCATGGCCAGGGACATCAATGCCAACCCCAGAGTCTGAGAGGTACATGCCCTGGCAGAATGTGACAATCTTCTCACAGCAGAACATAGATGGCATCTTCCTCTTCTTCTCTTCGCCCATTCACTACAGTGAAGAGTTGGGAGGAGATGTGAGGATCTTTCTTGCGCTCTTTCTAAGCTGGTATTAATTTCTCTAAGCTTGTTCTTGATACAATCACTCCATCTTTTACGTGATCTTCCCCTTGCTTTGCATCTATCATATTTCTTCAATGTAGCTCTTTGTGGCAGATGGTAACAAAATATTCTTTTGTGGTGGCCAAACCATTTAATAGATTGTAAGGAGCCCTGAATATAGATTGAATGGATCTCAGGATATAGATTGTACGGATTCCAGAATATAGATTGTAGGGATTCCAGAATACAGAAAATATAGATTGTATGGATACCAGGATATAGATTGTATGGATTCCAGAATATATAAAATATAGGTTATATGGATTCCAGATTATAGATTGTATGCATTTCAGAATACAAAAAATATAGATTGTATGGATTCCAAAATATAGATTGTATAAATTCCAGGAAATAGATTGTGTGGATTCCAGGAAATAGAATATATGGATCCCAGAATATAGATTATATGGATCCCAGAATATAGATTGTAAGGATGTTGTTGAACTCCTCATGTGATCTGCATGTTGAGACTAGAACATTGATGGGTAGTTTCAGTCTGATTAAGATGTCTGTGAATTCAATCATTCAGTCAAACATTAAATAAAACAATCAATCATGTGAACCTATTAACAGATGACCTCACAGCCAATGATCCAAGAAATTTCAAATAAATATATAGTGGAACCGTGGTCAAGTGCAGAGCTGGAACAGAACAATGTCATACAGTAGTTCTGCATCCAAGGCTAGTAGAGGACAGATATATTTAACCCTTTGAACCAGACGCGCCGGTGTACCAGTTTGACGTACTGTGTGTCAGAGATCCTACGAGCCGGTATACCGGCTTCCACGTGTTTTCTGTTTACATCTCACTGTTAATCGGCAATGAGCCGACCAATAAGCATCCAGCTTACATCTAGACATGGCTATCCTGTTTGAGGTCACTCTCCTGCTGAAGATTCAAAAAATTTGTGATAGTTGACGGAGGTTTTGGGCCAAAATAAGCTGTTAAAATGGAAATTGGTCAAGAACAGTTTGGATTTGTGGAAGGAAAGGGTACAAACAATATAATATATACATTACGGACACTAATAGAAAGTTTGGAAATAATGTCTTCTTCAGGTTGAAATATTGAAATATTATTAGTATGCCAAAAAAAAGGGGTAATGACCCGGGAACCCCATGGTACAGGATATTTACCCTTGGGTACTGGCAAGGTTCAAAGGGTTAAACATAAAACTATACATTTGTCTGAAGCAGTTTGCTGCTATGTGTCTGTGGTGTGATGGAGCTACATTTTGTAGATCTGAATGCATGGAACATTAGACCTCACTTTGCAGGTGACGAGCCCGGCATTGAGCTCTGATCCAACTGTGCTCATGACAGTATCAGTGCAGTTCCCTAACACCTTTGTTAAAGTGCCCACTTATCTCCCTCTCTCTCTTTTTGTCTGTCTGTCTATATTTTTCTGAAAACTGATCTCAGCGTTAATTATGATTTTATGATTGTTTTCCCCACAGAAGTCGGTAACCATGGATACCAAGCTTGGCATGTACTTGAAGAGACTGCCCTGGGCCATCAGCAACAGCTCCAGCAGCAATGCCTACAAAGTCTGCATCTGTCAATCAGGTCAGCTGTTTACTGTTCCAGCCACTGGACCTGGCGTCTCCTGTGATATTGGACCACAACTTCACAAAGTGTGTGGGGACACAGCTTTATAATGTGTGGGGAGAACAGTGAGTGTGATTGTGGGAATAACATCTTTAATGTTTGTGGAGAGAAAGATTGAGTGTTTGTGGGGAGAATGTGTGGGGAGAACAGCAAGAGTGTTTGTGTGGAGAAAAGTTTGAAAATGTGTGGGAAAAACAGCTTGAGAATGTGCAAGAACAGCTTGAGAATGTCTGGGGAGAACAGCATGAGAATGTGTGAAAAGAACAGCAAGAATTTGTGTGGGAAGAACAGCTTGAGAATGTGTGGGGAGAACCGCTTGAGAATGTGTGGGGAGAACCACTTGAGAATGTGTGGGGAGAATTGCTTGAGAATGTGTGGGGAGAACAGCTTGTAAATATGTAGGGAGGACAGCTGAGATTTTGTGTGGAGAACAGCTTGAGAATGTATGGGGAGAACAGCTTGAGAATGTGTGGGGATAACAGCTTGTAAATATGTAGGGAGGACAGCCAAGATTTTGTTTGGAGAACAGCTTGAGAATGTCTGGGGAGAACAGCTTGAGAAAGTTTGGGGAGAACAGCTAGAAAATGTGTAGGGAGGACAGCTGAGATTTTGTGTGGAGAACAGCTTGAGAATGTGTGGAGAACAGCTTGAGAATGTTTGTGGGGATATTAATCTTGAAGAATGTTTGTGGGAAGAATATCTTGAATGTATGTGGGGAGGACAAATATAACAAACTGTTGTGTTTTTATGCTTAGTATTAAAGGAAAAATAACAGTACATAAAGAAGTGAACAGGTTAACAGAAAACAAGATGTCAGTTGGTATGTGTTCATGTTTTGTGATCTACGTGCATGTTTCAGCTTTCTCATATGCCTGTGCCAACTTTGGGCTCAATATCAACTTGATGAAACTGTAGTTATGTACCAGCCAGCTCCAGGGATTAATCATAACGTGCCGAATATCAAAGTAAATGGTCATAGACTAAGTGTTGTGGACAAATTCACCTATCTTGCCAGCACTGTGTCACAAGCTGCCACAACTGATGACGAAGTGAATGCAAGAATCTCCAAGGCCAGCATGGCCTTCTTTGTACAAGAATGTGTGGGACAGAAATGGAATAAGCCTGCAAACAAAGCTGAAAGTATACAAAGCAGTTGTATTATCCACACTGCTATATACTTGTGAAACCTGGACTGTTTACCAGCGACACGCTAGGAAATTAAAACACTTCCACACAGTCTGCCTTAGGAAGCTATTGAAGATTAAATGGCAAGACAAGATCTCCGACACTGAAGTCCTAGAAAGAGCATCCATGCCCAGTATCTACACTCTACTAATGAAGAACCAGATTCGCTGGGCTGGTCACTTGACTTGCATGCCAGATCACAGGCTTCCTAAACTATTTTACGCGAGCTGTGTTGTGATAAACGCTCCCAAGGTGGCCAGAGGAAGCACTTTAAAGACACTCTGAAGATCTCACTAAAAGCTTTTGGAATTCATCACAACACTTGGGAGACTGCTGATAAGACCGAAACTTGTGGCGTACATCATTATGCAAGAGTGCAGTCACTTGTGAAGTGAACAGAATTGCAAGAGCTGTGAAGAAGAGGCTGGACAGAAAAACCACTGCAGGAGATCCTCCTCCTGGAACGTCAAGCATTCTTTGCCCACATTGTCAAAGAACATTTTGAGCCAAAATAGGCCTTATCAGCCATCTTAGAACTCATATACTCCATACTTTCAACCCCACTGGATGAAATGAATGGTCATCATCATTCTTGATGGACAAACAACATGTGCACGTTCATACAACAAGAATACAAGCTTCTTCTGTTGTATGTATAATTTACACACACCATGAAGTCAGCAAGTGCAGCAATGAGTGCTACATAAACCACTGTTGTCACAGATGGAACATGTCAGTGACTATTCCAGCAGAGGCAGTCAACGTGAGAACAAGCAACTAGATGATAGTCATGTCCAGGCAGCAAACACAGAGTGCATAATAAACATATATTTGTGAACATGTCCTTGAGGGGAGAACACTGATGTGTTCGTGGATGAAGATAGATATTTGTATGTGTGTGAGGGGAGACTGTTGTAGATGAAGATGTTTGTATGTGTGTGAGGGGAGACTGTTGGTGGATGAAGATGTTTGTTTGTGTAAGGGGAGACTGTTGGTGGATTAAGATGTGTGTATGTGTGTGAAGGGAGGCTGTTGGTGGATAAAGATGTTTGTATGTGTAAGAGACTGTTGGTAGATAAAGATGTTTGTATGTGTAAGGGGAGACTGTTGGTGGATGAAGATGTTTGTATGTGTGTGGGGGTAGACTGTTGGTGGATGAAGATGTTTGTATGTGTGTGGGGGAAGACTGTTGGTGGATGAAGATGTTTCTATGTGTGTGGGGGTAGACTGTTGGTGGATGAAGATGTCTGTATGTGTGTGGGGAGACTGTTGGTGAATGAAGATGTTTGTATTGTATGTGAGGGGAGACTATTGTAGGTGAAGATGTTTGTATGTGTAATGGGAGACAAGTTGGTGGATGAAGACGTTTATATGTGTAAGGGAAGACTGTTGCAAATAAAGATGTTTGTATGTATGTGAGGGGGAGTCTGTTCGTGGATGAAGATGTTTGTATGTGAGTGAGGGGAGACTATTGTAGATAAAGATATTTGTATGTGTGTGAGGGGGAGTCTGTTGGTTGGTGGATGAAGATGTTTGTATGTGTGTGAGGGGGAGACTGTTGGTGGATGAAGATGTTTGTATGAGGGGGGGGGGGGGGAGAACTGTTGGTGGATGAAGATGTTTGTATGTGTAAGGGGAGACTGCTGGTGGATGAAGATGCTTGTATGTGTGTGAGGCGAGACTGTTGTAGTTAAAAATGTTTGTTTGTGTGTGTGGTGCCTCGACGTAAATCCAGTAATAACTCAACATGAATTTCACAGTCAAAGGTCTCTAAACTCGTTAAATTATAACATTAAAAGTTCTCACCTGAACTTTGGAAAATATGAAATAAACTCACGCAATCCAGTGAACGTCTAGGTTGTCTACTCCCAATCCTTCCATTGATGTCTTCTTGTCAATAAATTCCTCGTCCTGTTGTTTACTTGCAGATCCTCGTAATCATTGCCTCCAGATATCCACTATCACAGCCTTTAGAAAACACCACCGCTTAGTAACACAGCCTCACAACGTCTGACTGTTTGTTCGCCTATGATGTCTCCTGTCTCCCTTGGTTTTCCTGTGCATTGTCCACTGTGGTGCATCCTTTTGCAAAATCCCTTTCTTCTTTTCCCTGTATCTTCTTTTGGCGTGCTCGTCATATGGCATTAGGGGGAGACTGTTGGTGGATGAAGATGTTTGTATTGTGTGAGGGGAGACTGTTGTAGATGAAGATGTTTGTATGTGTGTGAGGGCAGACTGTTGGTAGATAATGATGTGTGTATGTGTAAGGGGAGACTGTTGGTGGAGAATGATGTTTGTATGTGTGTGAGGGAAGACTGTTGTAGATAATGATGTGTGTATGTGTAAGGGGAGACTGTTGGTGGATGAAGATGTTTGTATGTGTGTGAGGCGGAAACTGTTGTAGATAAAGATGTTTGCATGTATGTGAGGGGAGACTGTTGTAGATAAAGATGTTTGTATATGTGGGGATGGGGGAGAGACTGTTGGTGGATAAAGATGTTTGTATGTGTGTAAGGGGAAACTGTTGTAATTAAAGATGTGTGTGAGGGGAAAGGTGATATTAATTTATATTTATCTGTGTGATTGTACAATGTCTTTGATGTCGTCAATCCATGTTTTTCTTTGACTCCCTCTTGCTCTCATATCAGATCTTCTTTGGTGTTTTGCTAGTGCTGGTAGTTGATGGTGCATAAGTGCAATTTGGATAAGCCCAAGTTTGACCTTGGTAGCATAGGGTTGGTGTGAATATGTTATTTAGTAACTGTCATTTTGCCGACATACATATGTTTGGATGTTTTCAGTATATATTGGAAACAACAAGCTGCCATCAGAATTGATAACAATGTAGGTCAATATCAGCCTATTAAAAGAGGTATGAGACAGGGATGTCTAATGTCTCCAGATCTTTTTTCCCTGTACAGTGAAAATATATTCAGAAATATAGAAGATATGGAAGGAATCAACATTGGGGGACGATACATCAATAACATTAGATATGCAGATGATACAGTCTTGATTGCAGACAATGAACAGGACCTGCAAAATTTAGTAGATGTGGTTGTTGCACACAGTGAACAACTAGGGTAAGAACTGAATATTAAGAAGACACAGATTATGGTCATCACTGGGAAGAAGGAAATACCACAATGTGATATACGAGTAGATGGGCATATTCTTAAACAAGTGAATCGATACTGTTATCTCGGCATAGTCATAACATCTGATGGGAGATGCCTTGAAGAGATTAGAACAAGAATTGCCATTGCAAAGGTAGCCTTTTGCAAGATGAAAAGCATACTGACCAATAAAAAGATATCAATTGAAATGAGAAAAAGAGTATTGAGGTGCTACATAGAACCTATACTTTTGTATGGATGTGAAGCATGGACAATAAGCAGTCAAGCTGAAAAACAGCTGATGGCTGTGGAAATGTGGTTTCTGAGAAAAATGCAAAGAATACCATGGACAGACAGAAAAACCAATGAGCAAGTCCTTCAAGAAACAAATGAAGATCGTAAACTGATTAGAGTCATTAGGCGTAGACAGTCAAAATAACAGTCAAAATAATTTTTTGGGCATGTTATGAGAAGAAATGGAGAACTTGGTGATGACTGGTAAGATCGAAGGGAAGAGACCAAGGGGAAGACCGAGAAGTAAATACCTGGATGGCTTGGCCATGTGGCATGGTCGAGACAGGAACATGGAGCTGATCCACGACTCTGGTGATCGAGTGAGATGGCAGAACATGACCGCCCACGCTTACCGGCATGGCACATGATGGATAGTTCATATATACAAGTGATTTTTATTTCTCTGTCTGTTCTGCCATCCTTTGAGATACTTTCTAGATATTTAATTCTTTAACTTGTTTCAGAGGTGTACTGTTTATCTGTACATTTAGTGGACCAGGAGATCTGCTAACCTGCATTACTTCCATTTTAGTTGTTCATATTGTATCTTCTGCACGCTAAACTCAGTTTAGTAATATGTATTTGTAGCCTGCATGTATCGTTATAAAACAGGGATCGGTCATGGGCACATACAACAGGGATCAGTCATTGGTAAATAAAACAAGGATCAGTCATTGGCAAATAAAACAGGGATCAGTCATTGGCAAATAAAACAGGGATCGGTCATCAGCAAATAAAAGCTAATTTAGAAGTAAAGTTTACACAGCAAGTAGCCAGGGCAAACTACAAGATAGCGGAGACTACCACTGACAGATAAGTGAACACTGGCCAGTCTATCTATGCAACAAGTAGCCAAGACATGAACAAACATGACAACAGTCAATAGGAGACCAGAATACATGGTACCTTTCCCGATCATTTACTGGTTAGACCTAACAATACATGATTTCTCCCAGATACTGGCATCAATGTCAGACAATCAATCATCACGCTTTATTTACACCAATACAAGTCTGAATTACTCAACACTTGTTGACATCAATGTCAACAATTCAATTACACAGACACATATTGACGTCAATGTCAAACAGTAAATAATTGAGCACAAATACATCCCACTATCAAATGTTCTATGTAAATGTACATCCCACAATGTTCTGTGTAAGTGTACAATCTAGGTACATTTGTGAGGCGAGGTAATCATCACTGATATTGCAGAATTTTTCCATAAAGTTGCTTAAAAGTCGACAGGGTCGACTTCATTGCTCCGGGTTATTAATCCCATATGGCTCGGTCTCTTTCTGCAGCGTGGAAAGCGTCACACAAAGCATGAACTCCGTACCTCTAGCGACGACCCACAGGAGTCTCTGAAAAATTTCACTCGTGGACCGGTGGATGCGGCCCGGAATCGAATCCACAACCTTGGGAGCCCGAGTTAAACAGCTTGACCACTTCGCCACTCCCACCCTCACCAGATGAAATATTTGCCACTTTTCACATATGGGATGTTTACCACTCTCCACAAATGGGATGTTTACCACATATGAAATATTTGCCACTCTCAACATATGGAATGTTTACCACTCTCCGCATATGGAATGTTTACCACTCTCCACATATGGAATATTTGCCACTCTCCAAATATGGAATATCTACCACCCTCCACAAATGGGATTTTTACCACTCTCCACATTTGGAGTATTTACCACTCTCAACACATGGGATCTTTGCCACTCTCAACATACATTTGCCACAGTAAACATATTTTCCACAGTAAACATAAATTTGTCAGTCTGATCATATAGTATATTTGCCACTATCAACAAATGGAATGTTTGCCACTATCAACATATAGTATTGTTTGCCACAGCAAATATATATTTGTCCCTCTATTTTGCCACTCTCAACATATATTATTATTTTCCACATGTATGTGTCACTCTTATTTTACTACTCTCAACATATGCAATGTTGCACAGAATGATAGGACAGTTGTAAAAATATGTGAAATAACAATACTGCTGCTGTCTAGTGCCTCGCTAAAAACATGGCATGAAATCCGGCATCACTGTGTCCTCATGAAATCTGACATCAGTGTATCTTCATGAAATCTGACATCACTGTGTCCTCATGAAATCTGACATCAAGTGTGTCCTCATGAAATTTGACATCACTGTGTCCTCATGAAATCTGACATCAAGTGTGTTCTCATGAAATTTGACATCACTGTGTCCTCATGAAATCTTACAATAGGTGTGTCCTCATAAAATCTTACATCAGAAGTATCCTCATGAAATCTGACATCCCTGTGTCCTCATGAAATCTTACATCAGGTGTGCCCTCATAAAATCTTACATTAGGTGTGTCCTCATGAAATCTAACATCTTACAGCACTATTCAGTCAATTTCTCTCTCCAGTTTCTACTCAAGTCTACACAACGCACTGTCCTCCCCCTCCACCCATCCACACACACACACACACACACGTGCTCATGGCCAGACAAATATTATCGCAGGCCACAAGAAAAACCACTGACTAGAGTATTCACACAAGCAATCAATCGTGAATGACAGAAGGGAACATGCAGACAATACTCAGTTAGCTATCATCTATACTCATTTAGTTATCATCCATACTGAGTTACTTAGTTATCCATACTGAGTTACTTAGTTATCCATACTGAGTTATTTACCATCCATACTGAGTTAGTTATCATCCATACTGAGTTAGTTATCATCCATACTGAGTTAGTTATCATCCATACCGAGTTAGTCATCATCCATACTGAGTTAGTCATCATCCATACTGAGTTAGTTATCATCCATACCGAGTTAATCCATACCGAGTTAGTTATCATCCATACCGAGTTAGTCATCATCCATACCGAGTTAGCCATCATCCATACCGAGTTAGTTATCATCCATACTGAGTTAGTTATCATCCATACCGAGTTAGTCATCATCCATACTGAGTTAGTTATCATCCATACCGAGTTAGCCATCATCCATACCAAGTTAGTCACCATCCATACTGAGTTAGCCATCATCCATACCAAGTTAGTTATCATCCATACTCCATACTGAGTTAGTTATCATCCATACCGAGTTAGCCATCATCCATACCAAGTTAGTCACCATCCATACTCCATACTGAGTTAGCCATCATCCATACCGAGTTAGCCATCATCCATACCGAGTTAGCCATCATCCATACCAAGTTAGTCACCATCCATACTCCATACTGAGTTAGTTATCATCCATACCGAGTTAGCCATCATCCATACCGAGTTAGCCATCATCCATACCGAGTTAGCCACATCCATACCGAGTTAGTTATCATCCATACTCCATACTGAGTTAGTTATCATCCATACCGAGTTAGCCATCATCCATACCAAGTTAGTCACCATCCACACTGAGTTAGCCATCATCCATACCGAGTTAGTTATCATCCATACTCCATACTGAATTAGTTATCATCCATACTGAGTTAGTCATCATCCATACCGAGTTAGTCAACATCCATACTGAGTTAGTTCTCATCCATACTGAGTTAGTCATCATCCATACTGAGTCAGTTATCATCCATACTGAGTTAGTTATCATCCATACCGAGTTAGTTATCATCCATAAACATCAAACACTCATCACAAGAAATCATCCCTCCTTTACACAGAATTAATTTTTTTTTTAAAGAAATAGATGACCAATTATAATTTATAGATGAAGAATGTAAGTAGAAAGAAAAGACATGATTAGGAAGAATATAACAGAATGTCTAAAGTAACAGTCAACAAATGCACAAAGGCTAAAGAAATCTGGCTGAATAAGAAGAGCACAGAAAGTGGAAGAGTTCTCTGGAAAGATCTCATTCCATACACCAACAAACAAATACAGGTGGGACAACATGAAATATTACTGGATGTTTAAACTGAGGAATGGAGCAATATTGATGGAACAATCTATTACTGGAAGGCCCCGCTATACGTTGCTTCGGTTTATGTTGTTTTGCTATAACGTCATCGTCACAATGGCACATTTCACTTTACGTCGCTACGTTCCACCATAACGTCACCTGTGTTGCTATGCCACGCCCTTGTGGAGGAACATGCTAGCTTGCGGAGGAACTACGTAATGCCACGTAGTGTTACTGCTGTGGAACATCTCCTTACTCAGTTGTTGCCAGTTTTGCGTTAACGTCACCATTTTACATTTTGTGCAGTGAGTTTTTCCTGGATTTTATCATGTAATCCCCCATAATTATGAGCTTGAAGCACACAGTAAGTGTTGATAGTGTGTCTGGTTGTAATAGAAACAGGAAGAGTGTTATTCTTGAGGTGAAGTTAGATGTGCTACATCGTTTTGAGGCTGTCAATCAGGCTGTTGACATCGGTAGTCCATGGTTTACCTCCAACCATGGTAAGGACAATTCATGCAGGTGCTGACAAAATCAAAGAGGGTGCTAAAAACGTAACCCCTTTGAGGCAGAATTTAATGCCCCTTCGTCCCATAACACTACCACTCGCCCTCCAACCCACCTCTATTTAGCTAATAAATATCAACAACCATCAAGATAAACATTACATAATACACTGTATTTCATTTAATTCTATGGGAAATAATGTTTTGCTATACGTCATTTCACTTAAAGTAGCTTTTTCCAAGAAAGTAACCCCCGCGTTAACCGGAACCTTCCTGTATAGCTAACGGGTGGATAGAATACATACAAGAACTATATATGACGCTAAGAGATACAGGAGCAAATATTACAGACAAGGTGAAGGTCCACAAATACTTGCTGCAGAAGGGAGGAAACACCACATGCATTACATGGAGAATGGAAGGCCACTCAGGCCAGATAAGGTGAAGGTCCACCAATACTTGCTGCAGAAGGTGAGGAAACACAACATACATTACATGGAGAATGGAAGGCCACCCAGACAGAAGGTGAGGAAACACTACATAAAATACATGGAGCATGGAAGGCCACTCAGACAGAAGATGAGGAAACACCACATATATTACTTGGAGAATGAAAGGCCATCCAGACAGAAGGTCAGGAAACACTACATAAAATACATGGAGCATGGAAGGCCACTCAGACAGAAGATGAGGAAACACCACATATATTACTTGGAGAATGAAAGGCCACCCAGACAGAATGTGAGGAAACACCACATACATTACATGGAGAATGGAAGGCCACCCAGACAAAAGGTGAGGAAACACCACATACATTACATGGAGAATGGAAGGCCACCCAGGCCAGACAAGGTGAAGGTGAGGACACACCACATACATTACATGGAGAATGGAAGGCCACCCAGACAAAAGGTGAGGACACACCACAAACATTACATGGAGAATGGAAGGCCACCCAAGCTAGACAACATTATTTTGGAGGAAATTTAGGCCCTAGGATATTATTAGATCAAATTAAAGCCAACATTTCTAAATGATATCTGTAATAGCGGCTAAATTACTAAGTCCTAATGACCTATTAAAATCCATAATAATAGCTTTGCCAAAGAAACGGGTGCCTTCGAATATGTAAACCATAGCACAATTTTACTTATGGGTCATCTGACCACGCTGTTACTGAGAATAATCAAGAGAAAGGCCAAGGGAGGGTAAGAAAGGTCAATGGAGGGTGAGAAAGGTCAATGCAGGGTGAGAAAGGTCAATGCAGGGTGAGAAAGGTCAATGGGGGATGAGAGAGGCTAAGATGAGGGTGAGAAAGGCCAGGGGAAGGTGAGAAAAACTAAGGGGAGGGTGAGAAAGTTCATAGGAAGATGAGAAAAGTAAGGGAAAGGTTAGATAGGTAAGAGGAGGTGGGAGAGACAGAAAGAGAGGAGAGATACAGAGAGAGGAGAGAGACAAAGAGAGGAGAGTGAAGAGAGAAGAATAGAAAGCGACAGAGGAGATGAGAGAAAGAGAGGAAAAGAGACAGGTTGGGGAGAGACAGAAAGAGTTGGAAAGAGAAGGGAAAGAGTAGAGACGTGGAAGAAGACTGACTGAACTGAAAGACGATAAATGTTTGAGAGACTGTGACGGAACTGAAGAGCTTTAGATGTTTGAGAGGCTGTGACTGAACAGAAAAGCCTGAGATGTTTGAGAGGCTGTGAATGAACTGAATAGGCTTAGATTTCTTCTGAGAGGCTGTGATAACAAAAGAAACACAAAAGAAAATGAAAAATAATTCTACCAGATATATTCACAAAAATGTCTGCAAGACCAGGCAATAATTATAAATATCATCAAATAAACAATCCATGAAATCAAAGACAGGCACTGGGTCATAAATAAAAACATCTCTGACATCATAAAACATCTCTGATATGATAAAACATCTGTGATATTATAAAACATCTCTGATATGATAAAACACAACTATTGCATGCCGAGTCAAATAGTAAAAAATAACATCACAGGCAGTCACTCACTCACAGATGACTCACATACGACATTCATCATACGATCAAGAGATTGGTTTCAAGAGTCTATGGATTTCAAAATAAAATATGGTCAAATGAAAATACCACCAACATCTATTTTCAAAATAAAACGTGATAATATACAAAAATGACCAATATCTTATCTATGATACAATATGCCAGTTTGGACAAGTTCATATCGTCATAATGAATTAGCAACTTAAGAAATCCTAGCTGGAACTATCAACTTTAAAATGAAATAGAAACTCTGGTAAATGCTGAGTCACATGCTATCACATCTCAACTCTTAGCAAGGTTGTGATGATCTCAACCCAACTCTTAGCAAGGTTGTGATGATCTCAACCCAACCCTTAGCAATGTTGTGATAATTTCACCGACCTTAGAAATGTTGTGATAATCTCAATCAAACCTTTAGAAATGTTCTAATAATCTCAACACAACCTTTAGCTACATTGTGATAATCTCGACCTAACCCTTAGCAATACTGTGATAATTTCAACCCAACCTTTAGCAATGCTGTGATTATCTAGTAATGTTGTGATAATCTCAACCTGACCTTTAGAAATGTGATAATCTCAACCTAACCATTGGCAATGTTGTGATAATCTCAACCCAACCTTCAGAAATGTTGTGATAATCTTAACCCAACATTTAGCATTGCTGTGATAATCTCAACCCAACATTTAGCAATGTTTTGATAATCTCAACCCAACCCTTGGCAATGAATCCAAAATGATACTGATGCAAGGGGTTGACAGCTGCCGAACTGTTGTGGGAATCCGAAACAAAAACACCAAATATATATGAAGGCATGATACAGGCCAACATTTCGACCAAAGTCTTACTAACGGAACAAAAATGAAACAATAAAAATGTATATAAAAATGAACAATATATAGGAATACTTCTACAAAGAGTGTCCAATCCAGGAGACTAGGAACTTAAAATGGAAATGTCAAACGGGAGAAAGTTAAAGAAGTGGAAAGAAAAAGAAAATGACACCAAAACAAATATAAAAGAAACAGACGCACAAATATACACCAGCTGACACACAAGAACATGAACAAACATCTATGTGCCAATACATCATTGTGTCTGAGTGTGTTGGCCACTGTGTATTTGTGAATCTATACACATACTGACACACATGAATCTATGTATCTTTTTTATTTTGCATTTCATTTTCTTGTCCTTCCCACTTTTTGTCCCTCTTTCTTGTTTGATTTCTCCATTTAAAGTCCCCAGTCTCTTGGACATCATTCAGGGAACTATTCCTATGTGATGTTCATGTTTACTTATGTTTTAATTGTTTAGTTCTTCTTGTTCCATTGATCAAGACTTTGGTCAAATTTTCGCCCATATCTGTGTTGTGTGCTTTCCTTTCTTCTAGCTTCTCAGTCATATTTTGTGTTTGTAATCAGACACTTTGCAATGACTGACATGACATATAGAAGCTATAAGTCAGAAAGGCCAAGCTTTGGTATAACACTGACAGTCAAATGGTCAACTTTAGTCTGAGGTTTGTGGGCATCGTGTGACACCTGGCCAACTTATGCTGTAATGTTGTCTACAGACATTGACACAGCATATATGTGACTGATGGAGCACACTTGTGATTGATGGAGTGCATTATTTTCAAAGTAGCTTAATTCACAGTGGAAGCAACCACAGAGGAGGCCAGATGTTTTTAGTATACTCTGACCAAATATAACAAGTAAGAGAACACAGTATAAGATGGTTGGGATTCAAGTAAAGAGCCAATGACCTTTGGCACATTTCTTGGCAGTTGAGAACTGGGCTGGCCTCATTCTGGCACGTGACCATGGCAGAAGGGTTGAACACAAGGCCAGTAACTCTGCTGTCACAGATGAAATAAACGGCCAGGGAAACATGCAAAATCATGATTTCTCAGGAATGAAGGAAAGCTACATTTGGTTTCACTTTCAAGTTCACGTCTTTCCACAGATCTGTATCCTTGGTGTTTTGGATCAACTGTGCTGAAGATATTCCTCCATGCCACCATCTCAATCCATCCAGCATAATTTCCCTGTGCCTGCCTCTGCCTCTTTTCCCACTGATCTTTCAAGTTGTCACAATATTCTTCAATGTCTGTCTTCTCATCACATGACCAAAGAATGCCATTTGTCTCTTTCTGATCACTTCCAAGCAAACGTGAAAACTCTGGATTGTAACTTATCGTATTTCCCATGTCAGCTTCAAGAACAACATTTATACATCACTGGTCAGAATATTTCACACCTAAAATCTGAACCTGTTGCAGGCTCCTACCTGATGATACAACCTGGTAAATTGTTGCAGCACTATCTTGCAATCAGGTCCGTGTCTTACCTTGTACTTAAGTCTGTCTAACACTGTCCCTCCCTGTCAACTGTAATCTTCGCTGTCCTCTAGTTTGTCTTGGCTCCTGGCTATGCAGAGAGACACCAGCCAGCTTCAACTTGTCTGTCAGTTGTCTCCACATCTTATACTATGTCCTGGCTACTTGCTACATAGACAGACTAGCCAGTGTCCATCTCTTTGTCAGTTGTCTCCACTATCTTCTTATACTATGTCCTGGCTACTTGCTACATAGACAGACTATCCAGTGTCCATTTGTTTGTCAGTTGTCTCCACTATCTTCTTATACTATGTCCTGGCTACTTGCTACATAGACAGACTAGCCAGTGTCCATTTGTCTTTGGATGTCAGTTGTTGTCTCCACATCTTATACTATGTTCTGGCTACTTGCTACATAGACAGACTATCCAGTGTCCATTTGTTTGTCAGTTGTCTCCACTATCTTCTTATTCTATGTCCTGGCTACTTGCTACATAGACAGACTATCCAGTGCCCATTTGTTTGTCAGTTGTCTCCACTATCTTCTTATACTATGTCCTGGCTACTTGCTACATAGACAGACTATCCAGTGTCCATTTGTTTTTCAGTTGTCTCCACTATCTTCTTATACTATGTCCTGGCTACTTGCTACATAGACAGACTAGCCAGTGTCCATTTGTCTTTGGATGTCAGTTGTTGTCTCCACATCTTATACTATGTTCTGGCTACTTGCTACATAGACAGACTATCCAGTGTCCATTTGTTTGTCAGTTGTCTCCACTATCTTCTTATTCTATGTCCTGGCTACTTGCTACATAGACAGACTAGCCAGTGTCCATTTGTCTTTGGATGTCAGTTGTTGTCTCCACATCTTATACTATGTCCTGGCTACTTGCTACATAGACAGACTATCCAGTGTCCATTTGTTTGTCAGTTGTCTCCACTATCTTCTTATACTATGTCCTGGCTACTTGCTACATAGATAGACTAGCCAGTGTCCATTTGTCTTTGGATGTCAGTTGTTGTCTCCACATCTTATACTATGTTCTGGCTACTTGCTACATAGACAGACTATCCAGTGTCCATTTGTTTGTCAGTTGTCTCCACTATCTTATACAATGTCCTGGCTACTTTGTGGTTGTCCAATACTTCTCACTGTCTGTTAGTTGTTTCCACTATCTTATACTATGTCCTGGCTACTTTATGGTTGTCCAATACTTCTCACTGTCTGTTAGTTGTTTCCACTATCTTATACAATGTCCTGGGTAATTTGTGGTTGTCCAATACTTCTCACTGTCTGTTAGTTGTTTCCACTATCTTATACTATTTCCTGGGTAATTTGTGGTTGTCCAATACTTCTCACTGTCTGTTAGTTGTAGTCTTCACTATCTTATACTATGTTCTGGCTACTTGCTACATAGACAGACTAGCCAGCTTCCAGCTGATGGCAGACATGTGTCTCTCCTGACAGAAGTGTGTGAGACATCTAACCACAGACATTCTAGCTCACCAAGACAGAGCCAGCATGTGGTGGGACAGGTAAATGCAAGTGATCATGAAGATAACACAGACAATATTAATAAACTGAAGTACGAGTCATCGTGAAAAAAACAGACAATATCAATCAATAAATTAAAAATATCAGTGCAATCTACAATAAAATAGCGCAGATATCAGTGAAAGCCAGGAGATGTGCAGACTCTGGTCATTCCTGGCTGACCTGCCACACAATGATGTGGCTACTGTCTGATCTAGTCAAGGCCATGACCTTGTTGGTATCTTGTGTACTGTCCTCCAGAGACACTGAGGTAGTCGTAGTTGCATCGCCATCGTCACCAACACCTGGGGAGTATCGGCAATCAGTTACCAGACATGACACTGAGCAACTTACCATCTGTCCACACATTCATCTGAATATCCATGCAAATACCAGCCCAATAACTCATCAAACTACATTGCCAAAATACAACTATACACCCACTCAAAATTACTACTCCAATTATCCATCAATGTACACATCTAAATGATGATGAGATTAGTCAATGTTCACTGTGTCTAAATGATGGTCAGATTCACTGACCACTACTGTGCCTAATTGATGGTCAGATTAACTTATCTCTGCTGTGCCTAAATCATGGTCAGATTAAATGTCTTCTGCTGTGCCTAATTGATGGTCAGATTCACTGACCTCTGCTGTGCCTAAACAATGGTCAGATTAACTGACCTCTGCTGTGCCTAAACGATGGTCAGATTAACTGACCTCTGCTGTGCCTAAATTATGCTCAGACTCACTGGCCTCTGCTGTGCCTAAATGCTGGTCAAACTGACTGACCTCTGCTGTGCCTAAATGATGGTCAGATTAACTGACCTTTGCTGTGCCTAAATGATGGTCAGATTTACCTTTGCTATGCCTAAATGATTAACTGACTTATGCTTTGCCTAAATGATAGTCAGATTAACTGACCTTTGCTGTGCCTAAATGAATAACTGACCTTTGCTGTGCCTAAATGATGGTCAGATTAACTGACCTTTGCTGTGCCTAAATGATGGTCAGATTAATTGACCTTTGCTGTGCCTACACAATGGTCAGATTCATTGACACAGTCAGTCTGGTCACTCACCCAGCCGGAAGTCCACATAGCCCTCTCCACCAGCCAGGATCAGCCGAGTGTTTGATGGTGGAGCAGGCAGAGCTTCTCCTCTGGGTGGAAGTGTTGAAGGAGGGGGGTTTGAGCCTGCCTTCAATCGCTGTCTCTGGATGCCTAGGAGAGATAGACATGGCCAGGTCAGATAACCAACAAAGCATGGCCGGGTCAGATAACCAACAATCTCACAATAATCCAACAATCTCACAATAATCCAACAATTTCACAATCATCCAACAATCTCACAATCATCTAACAATCTCACAATCATTCAACAATCTCACAATCATCTAACAATCTCACAGTCATCCAACAATCTGAAATAATCCAACAATCATTCAATCTCACAATCATCCAACAATCTCCAAGATGCTGATGTTGACAGCGATGTCCTGTAAAGGATATGCAGAAAAAAAAGCGACTTTGAAAGGCTCTGTTTTCAGAATCAACTTTTCTCTTGGCCATTTTAAAGACTAGCTTTGATTTTAAAAGATTGTGCATCTACCGACAGACGCTTGATTGATATCAGGTTAGCCGTAGCTGGAAAAGGTGATGTAATATCCGGGCATTACACTACTTTCATTGTTTATGTGCCAATCCAAAATGAGCATCTGAACATTGCTAGGCAACTATAACGATGAACACTAACTCACTACACAACTTTTATTTTCGCTTATTCTGATCGAAGCAAGAACACTCTCAGGTAGCCTATCAATCGAAAGGCTGCTAATTAGGGAATTTGATTTGCACTTTATATCGTGACCATAAAAAAATATTTTTGCCCAAAATTCTCTCTTGGGCCGAATATATTTGTACGGTTGAGACCTCTCTGGAATGATATGATTGTACGGCGGGCCGGATGTGGCCCACGGGCCTTGAGTTTGACACATGTGGTGTAAACCAACCAGCAGGTAATATTCACTCAACACGTATGGATGGCTGTGAGTTTCATCTGTCAGTGCTAACCATCACGTAATTTGTGACTGACTCACCTGTTTACACCTCAACCATCACATTATATATGACTGACTCATCCCTTTACACCCCAACCATCACGTAATATATGACTGACTCACCTGTTTATACCCCAACCATTACGTTATATATGACTGACTCACCCCTTTATACCCTAACCATCACGTAATATATGACTGAATCACCCCATTACACCCCAACCATCACATTATATATGACTGATTCATCCCTTTACACCCCAACCATCACATAATATATGACTGACTCACCCCTTTACACCCCAACCATCACATATGTGACTGGCTCACCCCTTTACACCCAAACCATTACATAATATATGACTGATTCATCCCTTTACACCCCAACCATCACATTATATATGACTGACTCACCCCTTTACACCCCAACCATTACGTTATATATGACTGACTCATCCCTTTTTTCTCTAACCATCACATAATATATGACTGACTCATCCCTTTATACCCCAACCATCACGTAATATATGACTGACTCACCCCTTTATACCCTAACCATCACGTAATATATGACTGACTCATCCCTTTACACCCCAACCATCACGTTATATGTGACTGACTCACCCCTTTATACCCCAACCATTACGTAATATATGACTGACTCACCCCTTTACACCCCAACCATCACATAATATATGACTGACTCACCCCTTTATACCCTAACCATCACATAATATATGACTGACTCATCCCCTTTATACCCCAACCATCACATAATATATGACTGACTCACCCCTTTACACCCCAACCATCACATAATATATGACTGACTCACCCCTTTACACCCCAACCATCACGTTATATATGACTGACTCACCCCTTTACACCCCAACCATCACATAATATATGACTGACTCATCCCCTTTACACCCCAACCATCACATAATATATGACTGACTCATCCCCTTTACACCCCCAACCATCACATAATATATGACTGACTCACTCCCTCATCCTTGATATAAAATGTTCTCACAATTTGTACATTTGATCACCATATAATAAAGAAATGTAGCTTCCCCAGGGACAAAAACAAAATTCTTCTTCTTCTTCTTTGCATTCATCCGGAGTGTTTTTTCAGATGTGATTGCGGTGTGTCTAGTTAGGCACCCTTGGATCGAAACCCTTAGGCCAACACATCCGGCTTTTAGCGTGCATTTTTGACCAGGTTAGCATTCCTGGGAGACTCTCACTTTTGTGGCGCCATCTGCAACCATGCTGGCCAAGGTGGAACGGTCGAAGACAACGGTCATCCCTCAAAGGAAGGCAGGGACAGTCCATAGCATTTTCCGCCATCCAAGGTTGCTTCCATAGTTGCAGGGCCGACACATAACGCCCTGGATCTGGGCTCACCGAGGGAGATCGTCACGTCCTGCTCATGGCTGCTTTAAATCCTCACTTCAATATATTGGTCATTTCGTTTCCCCGGGTCATTCCCGCACAAACCAGACAGGTTTGCAGACGGCATCCACTCAGCGAGTTTTCGGACATGTGCTTGTCGTTGCGCCCATCAGAGCTTTTCCAGGCTCAACAGACATTCGGAAAACTACCCAGTCAGAGCTGTTCCGAACAAGAGCGGCATTCGGAAACTAGGTAGTCAGAGCTGTTCCTAGCACGAGAGACATTCGGGCGAGACATTTCACTCGGACGTAATTGCGTAGTGTCAATTTTTAGTTTGCTACCCGTAGGCCGACACTTCCGACTTCTGGCGGGCATTTTTTAGTGAGGTTAGCCTTCCTCTGGTTTCGAGACACGTTAGACTGTTGTAATGTCACCCACATCTCAGCTGGTCAAGATAGAACGATCAACGATATCGCGGACGGCCCTCAAGGGAAGGCAGGGGCAGACCATGGGCATCATCTCACTATCCGAGGAGGCTTCCATAATTGCAGAGCCGGCACATATTGCTCTGAGACTGGGCTCACCCAAGGAGTTTCCACGTCCTGCTCATGGCTGCTTTTATTCCTCACTTCCATGTGTTGAGCATCCCGCTTGCCACTGATCGCTCAAGCACACACCAGGAGCGGTCAGATTGCGGGCGACATCCACTCGGTAAGCTTTTGCTTGTGCAACCCACGCAATAGGTACGCTCGCCGTGCGTTCCATTTTGCGTTGAGACGTTCTTCCACTTATATCTACACTCTCTATGAGTTAGATACAGAGTTTCCGTAACCATGCCCTTCGACTGGGGCACTTTTCTTTCTTTTTTGTACTCGCTCACGAGGTAGGCTACATGTGCTGCCGGCTCAGCACCTTACCTTCGTGCAGCAGTGAACGGGAAACGGTCTGGCCCTCTCATCCGGGAATCCCTCATATCCCCCAGCTGAGAGCCTTCGAACATGTATCAGACCTGAGCATGTAGCTTGCTCAGTATCACGTTTCTATTTTCCGGTAGACGGGTATCGGCCTGGCTCTCAGATCCGAGGGTTTGTGGCTTAGAGGCGTTCAGCCACAGCCCTCGACAGGGAGCCTTAAGAGTTTTGTCCGAACCAAGAAATTCTGCCTTCGTGCACCTGATTTAAATTTTGACTGCTATCCTCAGTCTGTACCTGCAGAGCAGCAGGTTGTGTCTCTCTTAGTCTGGTCCCTATCCCATAAACTGTCCGATATGTAATTTTTCACCCATCGGCAAGCAAATGGGGTCGATGGGACACGCAAGCTCCCCCACCACGTCAAGGTGGAGACACATCGGGGGAGAAAACAAAATTCTATACTGAAAGAGTTAAAACAAACAAGATACATTATTTAAAATGTAACCAGCAGAAGCAAACATTTCAAGAAATAAAGTTAAACCAATCTATATGAGTTAATCAGAAGATAACAATGTAAAATTCAGAGTTAATATGAAGATAATGTGAAACTTAGAGTTTATATAAAGATAATGAAGAATATGAAATTAACTGTTGAAATGGTAAGAATATGAAATTAACTGTTGAAATTGTAAGAATATGAAATTAAATGCTGAAATGGTAAAAATATGAAATTAACTGTTGAAATGGTAAGAATATCAAAATAACTGTTGAAATGTCGTTGAGGACATCTGGTTGCGGCTTTATGCACAGTGTGCCGAGACTACTGTCTGTTTCACTTTTCACATTGGGCAGTGAGGAGTATTTTGTGTGATATTCACTGGCACAGGAATGGAGCATAATGGGGATGACTCGTTGCCGTGAAGTTGGAACCGCGACTAACTAACTAACTAAGTAACTAACTCCCTGACTGTTTCAATAATTACAAACTCCATAGCTCCAGCGTTGATTCTCAGGGGTCTCTGAGATAACTACTCATCAACAGAATCACGGAGTCCGGAAATGAACCTATGACCTTCGGAGCACAGACAGGTGGCTGAACTACTTCACCACAGACACTCCCTGACTGTTTCAATAATCACGACCTCGGAGCACAAAAAGGTGGCTGAACTACTTACCACAGACACTCCCTGACTGTTTCAATACTCATGACCTTCGGAGCACAAGACAGGTGGCTGAACTACTTCCCCACAGACACTCTCTGACCGTTTCAATAATCACAAGACACAAAACAGGTGGCTAAACTACTTCCACACAGACACTCCCTGACTGCTTCAATAATCACGACCTTCGGAGTACAAGGCAGGTGGCTGAACTACTTCACCACAGACACTCCCTGACTGTTTCAATAATCACAAGACAGGTGGCTGAACTACTTCACCACAGACACTCCCTGACTGTTTCAATAATCACAAGACAGGTGGCTGAACTACTTCACCACAGACACTCCCTGACTGTTTCAATAATCACAAGACAGGTGGCTGAACTACTTCACCACAGACACTCCCTGACTGTTTCAATAATCACAAGACAGGTGGCTGAACTACTTCACCACAGACACTCCCTGACTGTTTCAATAATCACAAGACAGGTGGCTGAACTACTTCACCACAGACACTCCCTGACTGTTTCAATAATCACAAGACAGGTGGCTGAACTACTTCCCCACAGACACTCTCTGACCGTTTCAATAATCAAAAGACACAAAACAGGTGGCTAAACTACTTCCACACAGACACTCCCTGACTGCTTCAATAATCACGACCTTCGGAGTACAAGGCAGGTGGCTGAACTACTTCACCACAGACACTCCCTGACTGTTTCAATAATCACAAGACAGGTGGCTGAACTACTTCACCACAGACACTCCCTGACTGTTTCAATAATCACAAGACATGTGGCTGAACTACTTCACCACAGACACTCCCTGACTGTTTCAATAATCACAAGACAGGTGGCTGAACTACTTCACCACAGACACTCCCTGACTGTTTCAATAATCACAAGACAGGTGGCTGAACTACTTCACCACAGACACTCCCTGACTGTTTCAATAATCACAAGACAGGTGGCTGAACTACTTCACCACAGACACTCCCTGACTGTTTCAATAATCACAAGACAGGTGGCTGAACTACTTCACCACAGACACTCCCTGACTGTTTCAATAATCACAAGACAGGTGGCTGAACTACTTCACCACAGACACTCCCTGACTGTTTCAATAATCACAAGACAGGTGGCTGAACTACTTCCCCACAGACACTCTCTGACCGTTTCAATAATCAAAAGACACAAAACAGGTGGCTAAACTACTTCCACACAGACACTCCCTGACTGCTTCAATAATCACGACCTTCGGAGTACAAGGCAGGTGGCTGAACTACTTCACCACAGACACTCCCTGACTGTTTCAATAATCACAAGACAGGTGGCTGAACTACTTCACCACAGACACTCCCTGACTGTTTCAATAATCACAAGACATGTGGCTGAACTACTTCACCACAGACACTCCCTGACTGTTTCAATAATCACAAGACAGGTGGCTGAACTACTTCACCACAGACACTCCCTGACTGTTTCAATAATCACAAGACAGGTGGCTGAACTACTTCACCACAGACACTCCCTGACTGTTTCAATAATCACAAGACAGGTGGCTGAACTACTTCACCACAGACACTCCCTGACTGTTTCAATAATCACAAGACAGGTGGCTGAACTACTTCCCCACAGACACTCTCTGACTGTTTCAATAATCACAAGACAGGTGGCTGAACTACTTCACCACAGACACTCCCTGACTGTTTCAATAATCACAAGACAGGTGGCTGAACTACTTCACCACAGACACTTCCTGACTGTTTCAATAATCACAAGACAGGTGGCTGAACTACTTCACCACAGACACTCACTGACTGTTTCAATAATCACAAGACAGGTGGCTGAACTACTTCACCACAGACACTTCCTGACTGTTTCAATAATCACAAGACAGGTGGCTGAACTACTTCATCACAGACACTTCCTGACTATTTCAATAATCACAAGACAGGTGGCTGAACTACTTCACCACAGACACTTCATGACTGTTTCAATAATCACGACCTTCAGAGCACAAGACAGGTGGCTGAACTACTTCACCACAGACACTCCCTGACTGTTTCAATAATCACACCTTCAGAGCACAAGACAGGTGGCTGAACTACTTCACCACAGACACTTCATGACTGTTTCAATAATCACAAGACAGGTGGCTGAACTACTTCACCACAGACACTTCCTGACTGTTTCAATAATCACAAGACAGGTGGCTGAACTACTTCACCACAGACACTCCCTGACTGTTTCAATAATCACAAGACAGGTGGCTGAACTACTTCACCACAGACACTTCATGACTGTTTCAATAATCACAAGACAGGTGGCTGAACTACTTCACCACAGACACTTCATGACTGTTTCAATAATCACAAGACAGGTGGCTGAACTACTTCACCACAGACACTCCCTGACTTTCAATAATCACGACCTTCACAGCACAAGACAGGTGGCTGAACTACTTCCCCATAGACACACCCTGACTGTTTCAATAATCACAATGTGGTGAAATTAACTCTTACCATGAGGATATAGAGTTAAATTAACTCTTATCATGAGGACATCAATGTGAAATTAACTCTTTCCATGATGATATGAGAGTGAAATTAACTCATTGAGAACATGAGAGTGAAATTAACTCTCTCAATGAGGACATGAGTGTAACATTGGGACATGTGTGTGAGATAGACAATTTCAATGAGCAGATGACAGAGAAATGAACAGCCATGTAAAGCAAGTGAACTAGTGACTGACTCATGCGTGAGATAGACAGTTTCAATGAGCAGAAGAGAGAGAGAGAGAGAGAGAGAGAGAGAGAGAGAGAGAGAGAGAGAGAGAGAGAGAGAGAATAAATGAATAGCCATGTAAAGCAAGTGAACTAGTGATGATCAAAACCATATAACACATGGTTACATGCTGAGCAAAGCATTGCAATAATACACTGAGGAAATAATTAAACAAACAAACAAACCAGCTACAGGATAGGCATGTGACACTGAGTTCATTCAATTATAAAAATAATGCAGGCACTGTGCTCTTAACTGACACAACAGGAGCCAAACTGACCAGAGGTCACAGCCTAGGATATTGTGACTGGTTGTGAGCATAGGATTTTGTGACTAGTCAGCCTAGAATGATTTAACTCATTCAGATTAGGATTATGTAATTCATTGTCAGCTTAAGATTGTGTAACTCCTCAACGTAGAATTATGTAGCGCAATGTGGGCCTAGAATTATGTTACTTTTTGTCAGGTAACAGTCGGTCAGAAAACAAGGTCCTGTTGACACACTGAGCCCACGGAGCTACACCCACATTTGTATAGAGCAAGTGACACTCAGTGCCTGATGTCAGGATCACACTGAGCCCATGGAGCTACACCCACATTTGTATAGAGCAAGTGACACTCAGTGCCATGATGTCAGCATCAAACTGAGCCCATGGAGCTACACCCACATTTATATAGAGCATGTGACACTCAGTACCTGATGTCAGCATCACACTGAGCCCATGGAGCTACACCCACATTTGTATAGAGCAAGTGACTCTCAGTACCTGATGTCAGCATCAAACTGAGCCCATGGAGCTACACCCACATTTATATAGAGCATGTGACACTCAGTACCTGATGTCAGCATCACACTGAGCCCATGGAGCTACACCCACATTTGTATAGAGCAAGTGACACTCAGTACCTGATGTCAGCATCAAACTGAGCCCATGGAGCTGTACCCACATTTGTATAGAGCAAGTGACACTCAGTGCCTGATGTCAGCATCACACTGAGCCCATGGAGCTGTACCCACATTTGTATAGAGCAAGTGACACTCAGTACCTGATGTCAGCATCACACTGAGCCCATGGAGCTACACCCACATTTGTATAGAGCAAGTGACACTCAGTGCCTGATGTCAGCATCACACTGAGCCCATGGAGCTACACCCACATTTGTATAGAGCAAGTGACACTCAGTGCCTGATGTCAGCATCACACTGAGTCCATGGAGCTACACCCACATTTGTATAGAGCAAGTGACACTCAGTGCCTGATGTCAGCATCACACTGAGCCCATGGAGCTACACCCACATTTGTATAGAGCAAGTGACACTCAGTGCCTGATGTCAGCATCAAACTGAGTCCATGGAGCTACACCCACATTTGTATAGAGCAAGTGACACTCAGTGCCTGATGTCAGCATCACACTGAGTCCATGGAGCTACACCCACATTTGTATAGAGCAAGTGACACTCAGTGCCTGATGTCAGCATCAAACTGAGCCCATGGAGCTACACCCACATTTGTATAGAGCAAGTGACAGTGCCATGATGTCAGCATCACACTGAGCCCATGGAGCTACACCCACATTTGTATAGAGCAAGTGACACTCAGTGCCTGATGTCAGCATCACACTGAGTCCATGGAGCTACACCCACATTTGTATAGAGCAAGTGACACTCAGTGCCTGATGTCAGCATCACACTGAGTCCATGGAGCTACACCCACATTTGTATAGAGCAAGTGACACTCAGTGCCTGATGTCAGCATCACACTGAGTCCATGGAGCTACACCCACATTTGTATAGAGCAAGTGACACTCAGTGCCTGATGTCAGCATCAAACTGAGCCCATGGAGCTACACCCACATTTGTATAGAGCAAGTGACACTCAGTGCCTGATGTCAGCATCACACTGAGTCCATGGAGCTACACCCACATTTGTATAGAGCAAGTGACACTCAGTGCCTGATGTCAGCATCACACTGAGTCCATGGAGCTACACCCACATTTGTATAGAGCAAGTGGCACTCAGTGCCTGATGTCAGCATCACACTGAGCCCATGGAGCTACACCCACATTTGTATAGAGCAAGTGGCACTCAGTGCCTGATGTCAGCATCACACTGAGTCCATGGAGCTACACCCACATTTTGTATAGAGCAAGTGACACTCAGTGCCTGATGTCAGCATCATGGTGGCTACATTGTCTCCACACTTTCAGGTACCTATCTTAGGCTGGGTCAACCTGGGAGCCCAGGTCCAGTATTTAAAAACACTGAAACTGGAACCCAGGATGACCAGTACTGTATGTGAGCATCTCCCCACAACACTGGCCAGGTGAGGTGACAGTACTGTATGTGAGCATCTCCCCACAACACTGGCCAGGTAACAGTACTGTATGTGAGCATCTCGCCACAACACTGGCCAGGTAACAGTACTGTATGTGAGCATCTCGCCACAACACTGGCCAGGTGAGGTAACAGTACTGTATGTGAGCATCTCCCCACAACACTGGCCAGGTGAGGTGACAGTACTGTTTGTGAGCATCTCCCCACAACACTGGCCAGGTGAGGTAACAGTACTGTATGTGACCATCTCCCCACAACACTGGCCAGGTAACAGTACTGTATGTTAGCATCTCCCCACAACACTTGCCAGGTAAAAGTACTGTATGTGAGCATCTCCCCACAACACTGGCCAGGTGAGGTAACAGTACTGTATGTGAGCATCTCGCCGCTACACTGGCCAGGTGAGGTAACAGTACTGTATGTGAGCATCTCCCCACAACACTGGCCAGGTGAGTTGACAGTACTGTATGTGAGCATCTCCCCACAACACTGGCCAGGTAACAGTACTGTATGTGAGCATCTCCCCACAACACTGGCCAGGTAACAGTACTGTATGTGAGCATCTCCCCACAACACTGGCCAGGTAACAGTACTGTATGAGAGCATCTCGCCGCTACACTGGCCAGGTAACAGTACCGTATGTGAGCATCTCGCTGCTACACTGGCCAGGTAACAGTACTGTATGTGAACATCTCGCCGCTACACTGGCCAGGTAACAGTACTGTATGTGAGCATCTCCCCACAACACTGGCCAGGTAACAGTACTGTATGTGAGCATCTCGCCACTACACTGGCCAGGTAACAGTATTGTATGTGAGCATCTCCCCACAACACTGGCCAGGTAACAGTACTGTATGTGAGCATCTCCCCACAACACTGGCCAGGTAACAGTACTGTATGTGAGCATCTCCCCACAACACTGGCCAGGTAACAGTACTGTATGTGAGCATCTCCCCACAACACTGGCCAGGTAACAGGACTGTATGTGAGCATCTCGCTGCTACACTGGCCAGGTGAGGTAACAGTACTGTATGTGAGCATCTCCCCACAACACTGGCCAGGTAACAGTACTGTATGTGAGCATCTCCCCACAACACTGGCCAGGTAACAGTACTGTATGTGAGCATCTCGCCGCTACACTGGCCAGGTAACAGTACTGTATGTGAGCATCTCCCCACAACACTGGCCAGGTAACAGTACTGTATGTGAGCATCTCCCCACAACACTGGCCAGGTAACAGTACTGTATGTGAGCATCTCCCCACAACACTGGCCAGGTAACAGTACTGTATGAGAGCATCTCGCCGCTACACTGGCCAGGTAACAGTACTGTATGTGAGCATCTCCCCACAACACTGGCCAGGTAACAGTACTGTATGTGAGCATCTCGCCGCTACACTGGCCAGGTAACAGTACTGTTTGTGAGCATCTCCCCACAACACTGGCCAGGTAACAGTACTGTATGTGAGCATCTCCCCACAACACTAGCCAGGTAACAGTACTGTATGTGAGCATCTCACTGCTACACTGGCCAGGTGAGTTAACAGTACTGTATGTGAGCATCTCCCCACAACACTGGCCAGGTAACAGTACTGTATGTGAGCATCTCCCCACAACACTGGCCAGGTAACAGTACTGTATGTGAGCATCTCGCTGCTACACTGGCCAGGTAACAGTACTGTATGTGAGCATCTCCCCACAACACTGGCCAGGTAACAGTACTGTATGTGAGCATCTCCCCACAACACTGGCCAGGTAACAGTACTGTATGTGAGCATCTCCCCACAACACTGGCCAGGTAACAGTACTGTATGTGAGCATCTTGCTGCTACACTGGCCAGGTGAGGTAACAGTACTGTATGTGAGCATCTCCCCACAACACTGGCCAGGTGAGGTGACAGTACTGTATGTGAGCATCTCCCCACAACACTGGCCAGGTGAGGTGACAGTACTGTATGTGAGCATCTCCCCACAACACTGGCCAGGTAACAGTACTGTATGTGAGCATCTCGCCACAACACTGGCCAGGTGAGGTAACAGTACTGTATGTGAGCATCTCCCCACAACACTAGCCAGGTAACAGTACTGTATGTGAGCATCTCGCTGCTACACTGGCCAGGTGAGGTAACAGTACTGTATGTGAGCATCTCCCCACAACACTGGCCAGGTAACAGTACTGTATGTGAGCATCTCCCCAAAACACTATCCAGGTAACAGTACTGTATGTGAGCATCTCGCTGCTACACTGGCCAGGTGAGGTAACAGTACTGTATGTGAGCATCTCCCCACAACACTGGCCAGGTGAGGTGACAGTACTGTATGTGAGCATCTCCCCACAACACTGGCCAGGTAACAGTACTGTATGTGAGCATCTCGCCACAACACTGGGCAGGTGAGGTAACAGTACTGTATGTGAGCATCTCGCCACAACACTGGCCAGGTGAGGTAACAGTACTGTATGTGAGCATCTCCCCACAACACTGGCCAGGTAACAGTACTGTATGTGAGCATCTCGCCACTACAATGGCCTGGTGAGGTAACAACAGTAGCAGTTAGAAGCCTTTGAGACCACAAGACATCATGCAAATGTGTGAAACTTGTTAAATGTCCTTAAGATACGATACAATCTGGCAACTGCAGGCAACTGATATAATCAATGTGAAGGTATGAACAATCAACTACAGCTGGCGTTTTCATGCTCAGAAAATATATGTTCAAGCAGCCCTTATATGAAAGTGTAGAAGCACCGTGTACAGCCAGTGTCGGCAAGGATAACTAAAAATACTGAAATCTGGTCATCACTTGTTGGCCGGCCCAGCGGAGAAATGTATTTACAGTTATCTGGCAATACAATGTCTGAAACATGGAAAACAATCATTTGCTGTCATGACAACATCAACATTCAGGGGTAGGAGTGGTGGTTCTAGTGACACTGATTACGTGATTGACTGACTGACTGACTGATTGACTGGAGTAAAGGGTCATCTATAGTACACTTACAACTACCCATTATGTTTCTGAGACACCACTACAAGGCTCAGCAAACGAATCCTGTAGCTGGGATATCAGTGTCATGTACATCACACACACATACTGTACACATTCTGCTTGGGTAGATTTTATGTTTATGAAATGTTGCCAGAGTGGTGGACATGTGTGGCCTACTCTCTGACTGATGATGGATTTTGATGTGCCCACAGGGCTTCCTATTGTCCACCCATGTCTGAGGTGGCTATGTTTATAAAGATGGAATAAATTTGGACACATTTACTCATCCATGTCTGAGGTGGCTATGTAAATAAATAGAGAATAAGCTGGGACACTTTTTATACACCCAATTCTGAGGTGGCTAAGTATATAAATAGGGAATAAACTGGTAAAGGTTTATACCCCCAGATCTGAGATGGCTAAGTTGTCATGTTGTTTGTTCATCAAACTGGGACAGATTTATACACCCATATCTGACATAGCTAAGTATATAAATAGGGAACAACGTGGGACAGATTTATTCACCCATATGTGAGGTGGCTAATTATATAAATAGGGAATAAAATGGGACATATGTATACAGAGATATCTGACATTGCTAAGTTTATAAATAGGGATTAAACTGGGATACATTTAGTCATTCTTGTCTAAGGTGGCTAAGTATATAAAGATGGAATAAACTGGGACACATTAGCTAGGTATATAAATAGTGAATAAACTAAGATGCATTTAGTCACTCTTATCTGAGGTGGCTAAGTATATAAATAGGGAATAAACTGGGATATATATATATACAGACATATCTGACGTAGCTAAGTATATAAATAGGGATTAAACTGAGACACATTTAGTCACTCTTGTCTGAGGTGGCTATGTATATAAATAGAGAGTAAATTAGGACACATTTATTCATAATACGCAAAAATGAATATGCTCATGTGCACTTATTCAGTGATACCATGTAATTCTACAATCTTCATCAGACATCGAACACAATATTCCAGAAATCTATGTCTGATGCAACAAAAAACATTCAGACAGCATGATCTCTGTCTGCTCTGTGTAAATTTGAAGACAGTATATCCCTGTCTTATGTAATAAATTCAGACAGCATGATCTCTGTCTAAAGTTGATAACAGAATATTACTGAAGCATTTGTCTTGTTCAAAGTGTTATTAATGACAACATTATAAATAAATTATAAACACACAACAAACTAGTTGGAAGTGTTGGTGGGAGAATGTGGAATGAGTGTGGGAAACAACATCAATACAAGAAACAGAACAATGGGGAAACTAGGAGTGGCAGTGCGAAACAATATCAATACACGATATAAAACAATGGGAAACATGGAGTGACAGTGGGAAACAATATCAATACACAATATAATACAATGGGAAACATGGAGTGGCAGTGGGAAACAATATCAATACACAATATAAAACAATGGGAAACATGGAGTGGGAGAGGGAAACAATATCAATACACAATATAAAACGATGGGAAACATGGAGTGGAAGTGGGAAACAATATCAATACACAATATAAAACAATGGGAAACATGGAGTGGCAGTGGGAAACAATATCAATACACAATATAAAACAATGGGAAACATGGAGTGGCAGTGGGAAACAATATCACTAAAACTCATAGAACAATGGTAAACAGAGTGGCAGTGAGAAACAATATCAATACAACACATAGAACGATGGAAAGTTTAGAATGACAGAGGGAAACAATATCAGTACAACACATAGAACAATGGTAAATGGACAGGCAGTGGAGACAACACCAATACAACACATAGAACAATGGAAAGTTTAGAATGACAGAGGGTAACAATATCTATGCACCATATAAAACAAAGGAGGAGGAGCAGTGGAAAGCAATATCATTACAATATAGAGAATAATGGGAAACATGGAGGAGAAGTGGGAAGCAATATCAATTGGCTAGATATAACAATGGGAAACTGGAGTGTGGCAATGAAACTCACCATCTGTATAGAACAAAGAACAATGGAAAATTCAAGGTGACAAGAGAACATCAAGTCAAAAGATAGAACAATGGTAAATTCAAGGTGACAAGAGAAAATCAAGTCAAAATATAGAACAATGGGAAATTCAAGGTGACAAGAGAACACCAATGCAAAATATATAACAATGGGAAATGCAAGGTGACAAGAGAATGTCAATGCAAAATATAGAATGGGACACAAAATTGTCTTCTTCTTTGGTCATCTTTCGAGGCAAGTGGGTCACACCCAGTTATGCACCTCAAAGGTCGGTGTGTCTGACTTCGGCCTGCGCTTGTGTCAGGTTTGCTTCCTCTAGACAGATTCCATCCAGGGTAACGGGCTCTATCTACCCATGGGACACTGAACCTACAACAACACAAAGTATAGGCAACCATGGAGTGGAAGGCAGTAGACAATGTTAATCTACCCATGGGACACTGAACCTACAACAACACAAAGTATAGGCAACCATGGAGTGGAAGGCAGTAGACAATGTTAATCTAGCTATGGGAAACTGAACCTACAACAACACAAAGTATAGGCAAACATGGAGTGGAAGGCAGTAGACAATGTTAATCTACCCATGGGACACTGAATCTACAACAACACAAAGTTTAGGCAAACATGGAGTGGAAGGCAGTAGACAATGTTAATCTAGCTATGGGAAACTGAGCCTACAACACAAAGTACAGGCAAACATGGAGTGGAAGGCAGTAGACAATGTTAATCTACCCATGGGACACTGAATCTACAACAACACAAAGTATAGGCAAACATGGAGTGGAAGGCAGTAGACAATGTTAATCTACCCATGGGACACTGAAACTACAACAACACAAAGTTTAGGCAAACATGGAGTGGAAGGCAGTAGACAATGTTAATCTAGCTATGGGACACTGAACCTACAACAACACAAAGTATAGGCAAACATGGAGTGGAAGGCAGTAGACAATGTTAATCTACCCATGGGACACTGAACCTACAACAACACAAAGTACAGGCAAACATGGAGTGGAAGGCAGTAGACAATGTTAATCTACCCATGGGACACTGAATCTACAACAACACAAAGTATAGGCAAACATGGAGTGGAAGGCAGTAGACAATGTTAATCTACCCATGGGACACTGAACCTACAACAACACAAAGTACAGGCAAACATGGAGTGGAAGGCAGTAGACAATGTTAATCTACCCATGGGACACTGAACCTACAACAACACAAAGTACAGGCAAACATGGAGTGGAAGGCAGTAGACAATGTTAATCTACCCATGGGACACTGAACCTACAACAACACAAAGTATAGGCAAACATGGAGTGGAAGGCAGTAGACAATGTTAATCTACCCATGGGACACTGAACCTACAACAACACAAAGTACAGGCAAACATGGAGTGGAAGGCAGTAGACAATGTTAATCTACCCATGGGACACTGAACCTACAACAACACAAAGTACAGGCAAACATGGAGTGGAAGGCAGTAGACAATGTTAATCTACCCATGGGACACTGAACCTACAACACAAAGTACAGGCAAACATGGAGTGGAAGGCAGTAGACAATGTTAATCTACCCATGGGACACTGAACCTACAACACAAAGTACAGGCAAACATGGAGTGGAAGGCAGTAGACAATGTTAATCTACCCATGGGACACTGAACCTACAACACAAAGTACAGGCAAACATGGAGTGGAAGGCAGTAGACAATGTTAATCTACCCATGGGACACTGAACCTACAACACAAAGTACAGGCAAACATGGAGTGGAAGGCAGTAGACAATGTTAATCTACCCATGGGACACTGAACCTACAACACAAAGTACAGGCAAACATGGAGTGGAAGGCAGTAGACAATGTTAATCTACCCATGGGACACTGAACCTACAACAACACAAAGTATAGGCAAACATGGAGTGGAAGGCAGTAGACAATGTTAATCTACCCATGGGACACTGAACCTACAACAACACAAAGTACAGGCAAACATGGAGTGGAAGGCAGTAGACAATGTTAATCTACCCATGGGACACTGAATCTACAACAACACAAAGTACAGGCAAACATGGAGTGGAAGGCAGTAGACAATGTCAATCTACCCATGGGACACTGAACCTACAACAACACAAAGTACAGGCAAACATGGAGTGGAAGGCAGTAGACAATGTTAATCTACCCATGGGACACTGAACCTACAACAACACAAAGTACAGGCAAACATGGAGTGGAAGGCAGTAGACAATGTTAATCTACCCATGGGACACTGAACCTACAACACAAAGTATAGGCAAACATGGAGTGGAAGGCAGTAGACAATGTTAATCTACCCATGGGACACTGAATCTACAACAACACAAAGTATAGGCAAACATGGAGTGGAAGGCAGTAGACAATGTTAATCTACCCATGGGACACTGAACCTACAACAACACAAAGTACAGGCAAACATGGAGTGGAAGGCAGTAGACAATGTTAATCTACCCATGGGACACTGAACCTACAACAACACAAAGTACAGGCAAACATGGAGTGGAAGGCAGCAGGCAATGCTAACCTTCCCTGTGGGACACTGAATCGACAACAACACAAAGCACAGACAAACACGGAGTGGAAGGCAGCAGCAGACAATGCTAAATGAGCTAACCCCATGAATGAAGTTGTTCACATTCAGCTTGAGGAATGATGTGATGCCCAGACTGACCTGGCACCGCAGCGAAGAACTTGACGGCATCCTTGTGTCCATGGAAGGACAGCTGAGCCTGGGCCATGGAGCAGTAGGGTATGAACGTGTTGGGGGCAGAACTCTCCATGCTGGTGTCGCTGTAGACGCGGACCACGCCACCAGGTCGACTGCCAGAGTCAGTGTTGGTGGATGTGGCAATCATTGGTTGTTTGTTGTCTGGTTGTCAGAATCAGCAGAATTATATCTCTGTCTATGTGTGTGTTTATATGCATGCACACACTCATGCATGCAGGTGTGTGTGTGTGTGTGTGTGTGTGTGTGTGTGTGTGTGTGTGTGTTTATACATAAAGGCGGAATAAAATCATCATAAACAATATACTAACAATGACAAGGCTGCTGTTGGGCCAGGGTTTGCTGCCCCAGCTCTCATCATTCACTACGGGAGGGAAAGACAGGTCACCTGTTCGTCTGTGGCCTCAGGCCTACAGAAGGTGATGGTCCCAACACTTGACATAGCCACACCAACTTCCCACTATGAGATTTGTGTTGTGGCTGTGACTCACATTGTATGGGAAAACCAACATGAGTTAATAGATATTAGCCAAGGGCTACAACTCCCGCCCAAGGGAAAGAAGTAAGTCACTCGAAGGCCAGAGTAATCCAGAACCTTCTCGAAGGACTGGTCAGTGAGTCCACTGTCCCGTGGACACTGATGTGGCCCGCCTATTACGGGGTCCACGAGGAACTCGAACAGAGTTACCACCCGTGTCGGATTGCGACACGGGTAAATCGGCAGAGACAGACGGGACATTGGAGAGGCAACAGGGCCTGCCTTAGAGGGACTTAATAGTTTAGACCCATATAGATTTAGGGTCATAAACATATGCTAGATAGTTGCTTAGAATGTTTGTTACAATCATGTGTGATGTTAAACCTCTGTGATATTAAACGCCTCAGTGCGAGCTTGTTAAACCCACTGCGCCAACGCACTGTATATTAACGTTCATTAAAGTTGCTATATTATGTTTAACGGAGTTATTGTTGCCTGTTTTGAGCCCGAGTCTAGATCCCTAGACATCCAACACGTTGACAGGCTTTTTGGGGGCTAAGCTCCGGTTTTGGCACTAGCTTTACGTTCAGACGGCTATTGATTGCCAAGTAAAAACTCAAAGAAATAATATCAAATTTATTTATAAAAAAAAAATTGAATTGTTTGCAGCTATCTAGAGTAATAAACTAGTATTAATATTAGTCCCTCTGCAGCAAGTCTCTCCATGATGGTATTTCTATAAACTATTTTGACATGACTGTGACATTTGACTGTTATTAATGTTTTTTCATTCTACGAGCAGATTGTTCCGCGAAATGTGGTGTGTGTAAACTTATGTAACCTATCCAACAGTGGCAAGAGAAGAAGACAACATTCGCAAGTTCTTGGAATATAAGATAAGTTTCATATCATGCCCATTGCAACCCTAAGCGGTACTTATCACCATCCATCCATGTAACATTTTTGTATTGCATTGATTTATATGTATATTCATAACCTTGTACCAACATAACTTTGCATTTGTATTTGCTCGTGTAAACATTAAGGGAGATAACTAAATTTTCTACTCCCCAACATTTTTTCTAAGGGATTTAACTTCAGTAAAATTACAAACAAGTAAAAATCAAAATGTCTACATTAGAAAAATGTATTGAGTTAGGTATGAAATTAGGTTATAAAGAAGAGAAACTGTCAGAATGGGCACAGAAGACACACGCAGAGAACATTGCCCGTAAAGAAAGAGTGATAGAACGGGAAGAAAAACAGATGCAAATGCAGGCAGAAGAAAAGAAGATGCAAATGCAGGCAGAAGAAAAGAAGATGCAAATGCAGGCAGAAGAAAAGAAAATGCAATTGCAGGCAGAAGAAAAGAAGATGGAACTTGAGGCGGCAGCCAAACTAGCCCAATTGAATGCCGATACACAAATAAAACTTAAGCAGATGGAGATTGATTCCAACGTAGAAATATCTGTAAATAAACTGAGAAGCAAGGAGGAGGAACAAAAATATAACAAGTATAAAGGCCTCGTGAAAGCATTTTGCTCAGGAGATTCTATCAGTGCATACCTGGAAAATTTTGAGTGTCTAATGTCCTACCATAAAATTGTAAAATCAGATTGGTCATTTATTTTAATGAGAAACTTAGCTCTGGAACCATTAAAAGTAATAGAAACAGTGCCACAGGAAATGAGAAAAGATTATGATTACCTAAAGCAACGCATTCTTCAACATTTTTCATTAGATACAGCAGGTTACCAACAACAGTTCACAAAATTATCCCCACAACCAAACCAAACCTTCATAGACTACGTGTCTACAGTTCAGGACGTTTGCACAAAGTGGATTAACTCAGCTAAAACTAACAACAGCCATGACAAACTTAAAGAACTTATTATTATTGACAAAATAGTTAGTACAATCCCAACACCTTTTGCTAAGTTTTTGAAACAAATGGACTGTAAAAGTATTCAAGAAGTAGAAACCAAAGGGAATGCATTTTTCACAGCGAACAGAGATATTTTTCAACTAAACCTAAGTCAAAACGAAGCAGCAGCAGTGGTAAACACTAGATATTCTAAACCAACAGACAGTAAGTTTAAACCACGCTCGAATGTCAGAAAGCCAGTTAAGTGCCAGTATTGTCATCTGACACATGAAGAGTACTCGATGTGCGATAAATCACCCAACTATCCACATCATCTCCAGATGATCGTGGAGAAGCAAAAGAATAAGAGAAATGCTTACCAGAGAGCAGTAAAATGTTATTTTTGCAGTAGCTTTGGGCACTACAGTCAGTTTTGTGAAGTCCAAAAGAGATTGAAACAGGCCAATGCGGCACTAGTGGAAACGTCCTCAGACGAAGATATTGAACAATTGAATGAGTGTGATAATCAGAATGAATGTTTGAGTGAGCTAGGAAATGCTGTGCAAATTATTGACACCATTACAGACAGTAAGTGTAACACCTGTACGAAATTCCAACTTGACACAACATTGCTATGTGGCCACACGATCCCTATTTCGAATGAAACGGCCAACGCTGCCTTGTCATCTACAGGCAAGCTAAATTTCTCAACAGGGTTTGTAAACAACAAAAAGTGCACATTAATTCATGATTCCGGCGCAACGCTCTGTGGAATTAAGAAAACATTAATCAACGACACAGACTACACGCACAAACATGTAACTTGTCGCACATTCTCAGGCACCATCGAAAAGTACCCCCTTGCTCTTGTCGAAATTCGAACACTGTTCATATCAGGACGAGTATTGTGCGCAGTCCTGGAAAATCCTGCAGCTGGAATTATACTTGGGAATCTGCCCAACATACGATCATGCTCTGAAAAGGAAATCAGAGAGTGGGAGCAAAGAAACGGTATCCAGAACCCATACAGCAATTCTAAAGAGAAACACCATACGTGCTTGTCTCAAACTGCCAAAAGCACAAGGGAGACAACCAATGAAGTAAATCAAAGAGAATTTACCGAGGTGCATAATGCAGGGGCAGTTGAATCCGTCATTGATTCAACCAACTTAAAACCTCGAACTGAGGATGCCAGCGATACACCAGTTACCAAGCCTGTAGATGTGCAACAACACACACAACACACGAATGCAATAACACGACAGACAACTCACAAAACCCACACTGACCAACTGCAGGAATCACTAGAAATTGTATCACCAAACACTACCATTACTAATTTTGGAGAAGAACAGAAAACAGATCCTACACTTTCACCATATTTTAGGTTAGTAGGACGTAAACCAAAATTAACTAAAAATGCATCGTGGACATTTAGGTTGAAGAACAATGTACTCACTAGATTATACACAACAAATCAGACCACGATACAACAAGTAGTTCTACCACAATCACATCGTGAAAAAGTACTAAAGATAGCCCATGATTCACCTTTTGGAGGTCATATGGGTTACGAAAAGACGAGAGCCAGGGTCCTGACCCAATTCTATTGGCCAAAATTTTGCCAAGACATTAAAACCTATTGTAGATCATGTGATATATGTCAGAAACTGGTTAAAAAGGGAAAAAACCCTACGGCAGAAATTCAATCCACCACAACTGCCTCGAGGCCATTCCAAATCGTGGCAGTTGATCTAGTAGGCCCGTTAAACCACATCTCAAGTAAAGGGAATAGATATATTTTTACTCTGATTGATCTATGTACGAGATGGCCAGAAATGATTCCATTAAGATCTATCTCCTCTAAGGATGTGACGGACATATTGTTAAATATATTCTCCCGTTTTGGCTTTCCGGAGAAAATAATTTCAGATAGGGGAACCCAGTTCATATCCAATGCCACTCAATCAGTAACTAAGTTACTAGGCATAAAGCAATGTTTCACCAGTCCCTATCGACCGGCCGCGAATGGTATCTGCGAGAAACTAAATGGGGACCTGAAACATATGCTATCCAAAGTGACAGCTGAAAATCCAGCCGATTGGGATATACTTCTCCCAACGGTGCTGTTCGCATATAGAGAAGTCCCACAATCAAGCACCGGGTTCTCTCCCTTCGAATTGATGTATGGAGCGAACCCAAGAGGACCTCTCACTATTTACAAAGATATCATATCACAACCTGTAAATATACAACTACCAATTTCCACCTATGATTTAGTCACTGACGCCAGAGACAAAATCATACGGTCTTGTATACTGGCCAGAACATCACTACAGGAGAAAGGTTTTAGGTACAGGCAGTACGCCAACAAAGGTGCAAAAACAATAGTATTAAAACCAGATCAGGATATTTTACTATTGCTACCTGACAAGAGAGATCTACTATCAACCTCTTGGCAGGGACCATTTAAAATTGTTAGAAGAATTTCGGAAGTTGATTACGAAATTGATTTGAATGGAAAGTTGAAAATATTCCATGTAAATATGTTGAAACCTTACTATGCTAGAGAGGACAGTGACACGAGTAAGCAGACGCAGCTAACTGATGACAGAAACGAAGCATCGTTAACGACGCACTCTTACGACAACAACGACGACCAATTTGACGACATATTGACAACGATTAATCTCTACGACGACGACAATACCATTGAGGACAATTTACAAACAGTAGCATCTGTAGTAAATCAGACAGACGAAGACAATACTGAAATTCCAGTACCAACTATGAATGACGACGGTAGTATAAAGGACATACAAATCTCTGACACCCTGACACAACAGCAGCGACAAGACATTCTATGTCTCATTAACGACTATAAATCTATCTTCTCTAACAAACCTGGACGGACTGACAAAATAACACATTCAATTGTGTTGACAGATCTGACACCGGTCAAATGTAGACCATATTCTATTCCTCTGCATTATAGAGCAAATTTAGACAAAGAAATTTTGGATTTAGAAAAAATAGAATAATTCAGAAATCTATGTCTCAATATTCTTCACCGATTGTCCTGGTGAAAAAGAAGGACCAAACGATTCGTTTGTGCATAGATTATAGAAGGTTAAATGCAGTAACTACAACAGATGCAGAGCCAATGAACAGTTGTGAAGACCTCATTTTGAATATGTCTCAATCATCCTTATTTTCGAAGGTTGATTTAGCTAAAGGTTATTGGCAAGTACCACTACACCCTGCTTCTAGACATATAACAGCATTCGCAACACCTCTGGGGTTGTACGAATGGAGGTATCTTCCATTTGGTCTCAAGAACGCTCCTGCCACATTTGTAAGATTAACTAGATTGTTATTGCACGGCATCAAGGATGTGCAATCCTATATTGATGATATTTGCATTCATTCTTCTAATATGACTTCTCACTTACTTACACTCAAACAAGTCTTCAACCAAATCTTTCTTTTTGGACTTACTATCAAACCTTCCAAGGTTGAAATAGGCTATAAACAAATAGACTTCCTTGGTCATAGAATTTCTGAAGGCAAATTGTTGACAGACGATAAAATTGTTTCTAAAATTCTCAATCTAGAAGTTCCTACTACAAAGAAGCAAGTTCGAAGTTTATTAGGTCTTATAAACTATTATGCTAAGTTTATACCAAATTGGGCAGAGCTTACATCAGTTTTTTCCAACATGTTAACAAAAGATCATCCACAAAAACTATGTAAAAGTACCCGCTTAGAGGATGCAATATGCAGATTGAAAACCATTTTTGCTAATCCACCGGTATTACGATTACCAAACATAAATTTACCCTTTATTTTGACCACAGATTCGAGTGCTATCGCAATTGGAGGTTGTTTAATGCAAGAGGTGGATGGAGTGAGACACCCAATTCTCTACGTAAGCCGCAAGCTGAAGAAGGCAGAGACCCGTTATTCAACGGTGGAATTGGAGGCGTTAAGTCTATTATATTGTATGCTTAGATTATCTAAGTTCCTCTTAGGTTCCCACTTCGTTGTACTCACCGATAATTCGCCATTGTTGGTGCTAAAGCAAGGTGCTCCGAAAAACCATCGTTTACAAAGATGGTGTCTTCTTCTCCAAGATTTCGACTTCGAAATCCGCCATATCAGAGGCACTGATAACATTATAGCCGACATTTTATCGCGGCAAACGAATGCGCCAGCAGAATAACATTAGGCACATTCACCATTCGCCATACCAGAAACTGTGATATTTTAGTCTGTAGCATAGAACAGTGTAACTCTACACCTGCTAAAGAACTTTCAGTTAAAAGTAATAACACCCCAGTGAATAGGTTACTTATGACACCCACGAATATGAAACGTTGATAGATTTTGTTTTTTTCGTTGAGAGCTATAATATCAATTACCAAAGCTCTAAGAACAATCCGAGCGAGAGACATTATCTGTGAGTTGATTTCAACCAGTGAATTGACATTCATCATTAAAGCATGAAGAACACTTTATACTCGACATGAGAACATTCCATACTTGCTGTTGCTAAAGAGACTTTGCGAACAGCCGAAACAGAACTACGTCGATTACAACACTCAAGAAACAGCCATACTAACTGTTAACATTCATGGCACGACACGCTAACAACAGAAGAAACATTCATGGCACGACACGCTAACAACAGGAGGACGACGCGCACATCATCGTTGGATTTAGTTACTTAGTTAATTAATTAAGTTAGTATTGAATATGTATTATATTTGTAGTAAATTATGTATATATAATATGTCAACCTGTAATTTGTACATTCTCTACCATAACATTACAGGTATTGCCATTCATAGGTGAAAGAATCTTCCTATGCAATTTTCTCTATGTAAATTATAAACCATTTTTGAGTCAGCGTACAAAAAGTATGTATTATCGTAAAGGGGACAAATCGCCTATCCCATTTTTCTAAGGGCAATAACACTTACCTCAACTTTACTTATATATTTTAACGAAATACTATTTTGTATAAAAGGTGTGTGAATGACAGGGTGTGAATTAAATGAGAGAGCGATATACTGAGCAGACAAATTGTACGCAAAACGTATTTATTTTAATTTGTCTGCGTCTTTCATGTAAATTGTATGACTTGTCTAATTGTTGATGCATGTTTAGTATTTAGGATATTAGTATTTAGGAGACTACATCTAAGCACCACTGCTTGGAATGCCTGATCATGCATTACACACATTGGGGTAATTCATGATTAAGGATATCCCAACTCGTGACGCTTGGAGATAAGCCACACATTCAGCACACACTTTACACAAAACTCAAAACTGAACACTATCAATTAAAATACAGTCACTTTATTAGTAACATCAACTTATTAGTCAACACACTAACAAGCCAACAGGGACACATGTAGTTAGATGGGATAAAATAACAGCGTAACTACATATTCAGCATTATACAACATACGAGAGTAAAAGTGTATTGAAATGCACACACAGAACAAGATTTGAAGTTGTACTTAATTAGCCAAGACTTTTGTCTTGTTAATCCTCTAGTATAGAGGATACTTTGAGAAGGACGGGTTGTAGAAACAACTAGTAAACGTCACGTAACTTCGGTCAGATAAGCATTATTAAGGACACAGGAGAGAGAGACCTCCTCAGCAAATCAGAGAAGTGGTGCATGGGAGAATACATGAGTGTTGATGCCAGTATGTAGTTTACCAAGTTACTGTCCACCAAACTACAAACACCGTCTTTATATGATTCTGTGACAGAATTAGTGCAGAACTAATTACCCTATAACAACCCATCAAATCAGGGGAGAGGGGGGACTCCTGTCACAGACTCACATTGTACGGGAAAACCAACATGAGTTAATAGATATTAGCCAAGGGCTACAACTCCCGCCCAAGGGAAAGAAGTAAGTCACTCGAAGGCCAGAGTAATCCAGAACCTTCTCGAAGGACTGGTCAGTGAGTCCACTGTCCCGTGGACACTGATGTGGCCCGCCTATTACGGGGTCCACGAGGAACTCGAACAGAGTTACCACCCGTGTCGGATTGCGACACGGGTAAATCGGCAGAGACAGACGGGACATCGGAGAGGCAACAGGGCCTGCCTTAGAGGGACTTAATAGTTTAGACAGATATAGATTTAGGGTCATAGACATATGCTAGATAGTTGCTTAGAATGTTTGTTACAATCATGTGTGATGTTAAACCTCTGTGATATGCAACGCCTCAGTGCGAGCTTGTTAAACCCACTGCGCCAACGCACTGTATATTAACGTTCATTAAAGTTGCTATATTATGTTTAACGGAGTTATTGTTGCCTGTTTTGAGCCCGAGTCAAGATCCCTAGACATCCAACACGTTGACAGTCCCAACACTTGACATAGCCACACCAACTTCCCACTATGAGATTTGTGTTGTGGCTGTGACTAGGTCACTGTCTGCTGGCCTACAGAAGGTGATGGTCCCAACACTTAACATAGCCACACCAACTTCCCAATATGAGATTTGTGTTGTGGCTGTCAGCTAGGCCACTTCATGCTAGGGATGGGAGGGATAATGGGGAAAGAGAGTTGAATGGAAGGAGACAGAGGGAGGGAGTGAAGGATAGAAAGAGAGGGGAGAAAGAGACAGACAGACAGATAGACAGAGATGCACACACATATTATGTGGTATGTGTGAAACGCTCAGACAGTTGTGTGTGTTGTCCAGTGTAAAAGAAAGGGAGAGAGAGGTCAATGTGAAGGAGAGAGAGGAGAGAGTGGAAGGGTGAAATAGAGAAAAGAGAGAGTAGGAGGGAGAGAGAGAGTGTGTGAGAGAGAGAGAGGGAAGCAGGAGAGAGAGAGAACAGGAGAGAGCGATATATACTCACTCTCAGACAAAGGAATGGACATGATGACTCCATTGGCAGTCCCAATCCAGAGGCGGTTGCACGAGATCAACATGGCTGTCACTCGAACAAACGAAAAGCCTAGTTTTCCTGAACCTACAGATAGAACAAACATATTTACAGTGGATAGAACAAACAAACATATTTAGAGTGGATAGAACAACCATATTCACAACAGATAGAACAACAATATTCACAACAGATAGAACAAACATATTTACAACAGATAGAACAAACATATTTACAGTGGACAGAACAAACATATTTACAGTGGAGAGAACAAACATATTTACAGTAAATAGAACAAACATATTTACAACAGATAGAACAAACACATAAACAGTAATTATAACAAACATATTTACAACAGACAGAACAAACATATTTACAACAGATAGAACAAACATATTTACAGTAGCTAGAACAAACAAATCATATCTGCAGTGGATGGAACAAACATATTTACAGTAAATGGAACAAACAAACATATTTACAGTAGATAGAACAAATATTTTTACAGTAAATTGAAAAAACAAACATATTTACAGTAGACAGAACAAACAAACATATTTACAGTGGATAGAACAAACATATTTACAGTGGATAGAACAAACATATTTACAGTAAATCGACCAAACAAACACATTCACAGTAAAAGAACAAACATATTTACAGTAAATAGAACAAACATATTTACAGTAGATAGAACAAACATATTTACAGTAAATGGAACAAACAAACATATTTACGGTAGACAGAACAAACAAACATATTTACAGTGGATAGAACAAACATATTTGCAGTGGATAGAACAAACATATTTACAGTAAATGGAACAAGCAAACATATTCACAGTAAATAGAACAAACATATTTACAATAAATAGAACAAACAAACATATTCACAGTAAATAGAACAAACATATTTACAGGATATGGAAAAAATAAACATATTTACAGTAGATAAAACAAACATATTTACAGTAGTAGATAGAACCTCTCACACATGTTTACAACAGAAAGAACAATAAGAAACGTTCCTTCTTTTATAGGAATGTAAGTGGCACCTTGCCGTCTTTGCAGAGTATGTAAAGTATGTGGATTGGAACTGAAATTCCATCGCACAATGCCTGGGCTTTGATTTAGAGAACATGTGTTGCCCATGCAGCATGATCCCTCTCTCAGCCTTGCCTTGTTTTCTCCAGAGGAAAGGATAACCAGTACGTCTGGAACAAGGTAGGCTGCAGATGCTGCCGGCTCAGCATCACACCTCCAAGAGAAGAAGGTGAGTAGTGGCTAGGTCCTCACATCCGTGGGATTTGATTTAGAGACGTTCAGCCATATCCCTCAGCTGAGTGCCTCACACCAAGCGTCTGGACCTGTATGAGCGTGTACTTCTGTCAAACTCCCCGCCTGACTAAGTGTTTGGACCTGTATGAGCGTGTACTTCTGTCAAACTCCCCGCCTGACCAAGTATCTGGACCTATATAAGCATGTACTACTGTCAAACTCCCCGCCTGACCACGAGTCTGGACCTAATGAGCGTGTACTTCTGTCAAACTCTCCGCCACACCAAGTGTCTGGACCTATTTAAGCGTGTACTACTGTCAAACCCCCCGCCTGACACTGTCTTCAGAGCGGATCGCGGCTGGCGATGAGCGCTGGTTGCCGCTTAACTCCAGAAGCAAGGGGCTTGTGCCCCGTTCTCCGCTTGACTGAATAAGCACAGAAACGATCAAAGTAATGGTATTTCAATTGCGTTTGTGCTCCCACCTATGCTACACCCTTCACAAAACTACAAGAAATGTTTATAGTAAATAGAACAGGAAATGTTTACTGTAGATAGAACACAAACATTTACAGTGGACAGAATAAATATTAAAATAGATATGCCGTTACATATACAGAACAGCTACTGTAAATAGAACAAAGAGTAGATAGAACAAACAGTTAATATAGACAGAATGGCTACTGTAGATAGAACACTTGCAGCAGATATAAACAATGGGTAGAGTAGATGGAACATATAGTAACATCATAGAGAACAAACAAACATGATCAACAGAACAAGAACTCGGAGTAGTTAATGCAAACAACATCAGGGTCAACGTAAAACACTGGCCAGCATCACAGGCACTCAATGTCAATGAATAACCCAGCTTCCGCAATGACTGAGTGGACCTGGAACAGGTCGCAGGTATTCTATGTCAGGAGTTGAGTTGAATCGAGAACCAACATCACTGCACTTGGGGCATTCCCATAAGCGCTCAGTCCTCATTTTCAACAGCCAGCGTAGAGTTCCAATAGTAATGGTGCCCGTTGCAATCTGATTGTATATCTGCCCTGTTTTACCTCTGAGTGATGACTGTCTACTAGATCCTCTGACCACCCCTTGATACTGCATTCTCTCTAGACCACATGTATCAAATTCAAGGCCCGCGGGCCACATCAGGCCCTTCATGCAATCATATCCCCCCTCCCCCCTATGTGTCTCCACCTTGTCGCTGTGGGGAGGAGGGGGGGGGGGGGAGCTTGCGTGTCCCAATGACCCCAAGAGCTAAGCCAACGATGGAAGCACAACTATGTGTCGGACAGGACTTGGGTTAGGGGCCAGACTAAGAGAGACACAACCTGCTGTTCTGCAGGTAGACTGAGGATAGCAGTCAAAAGTCCAAATCAGGCGTATGAAGGCAGACATTCTTTGTCCGGACACATACTCAAGGCTCTCAGCTGAGGGATATGACTGAACGCCTCTAAGCTATAAGCCCTCGGATGTGAGAGCCGGGCTGATACTCACCTACTGAAAAATGGATGTGAGATGCTGAGCACGCTACATACTTAGTTTAGATACCTGTTCGAAGGCTCTCAGCTGGGGATATGAGGGATCCCCGTATGAGAGGGCCTGGCCATTACTCGCTCACAGATACATAGAGGTAACATGCTGAGCCGGCAACACGTGTAGCCTACCTCGTGAGCAGTTACTAAAGGTGGCAAATGCGCCCCAGTTGCACGCAATGGTTAAGATGAAAGTCTATATCTATATTCATAGAGTGAGCGTAGACAAAGGTGGAAGTTGTCTCATTTACATGAAATGGAACGCTTGGCTTACACGGAAGCCCGAAGTGAAAGCTTGAAGAGTGGATGTCGCCCGCAGTCTGTCCGTCCCTGGTTTGTGCTTAAGCGACCAGTGGCAAAAGAAATTCCTAATACATGGAAATGAGGAATTAAAGCAGTCATGAGCAGGACATGGCAATTCTTCGGGTGAGCCCATTCTCAGAGCAATATGTGCCAGCTCTGCAATTATGGAAGCCTCCTTTGGATAGCGGGAAATGCCCATGGTCTGCCCCTACCTTCCCTTGAGGGTTGATCGTGATGTCTCTGACCGTTTTACCTTGACCAGCTGAGATGTGGGCTACACCACAACAGTAAGAGTCTAATGTCCCTCGAAACCCGAGGAAGGCTAACCTCAGTAAAAAATGTCCGCCGGCCTAAGGTCGCAAATAAAACCTGGCACTACACAATTACGTCCGAGTGAAATGTTGATGGTGCCCGGAATAGCTCTGACTAACTAGTCTTCCGAATGTAATGGAACAGCTCTGACTAGCTAGCCTTCCGATTGTCTGTCATGCTTGGAACAGCTCTGACTATCTAGTCTTCCGAATGACCTTCGTGTCTGGAACAGCTCTGACTAGCTAGTTTTCTGAATGTTCGTCGTGCCCGGAACAGCTCTAACTATTTTGTTTTCCGGAAACGACAAAGCACATGTCCGAAATGAAAGCTTGCTGAGTGGATACCTTCTGTAATCTGACCGTCTCTGGTTTGTGCGGGGAGCAGCACGTAGCGAACGAAAGGCCCAATACATTGAAGTGAGGAGTTAAAGCAGCCATGAGCAGGACGTGACGATTCCCTCGGTCAGCCCAGCATCAAAGTGGTATGTCTCGGTTCTGCAACTATGGAAGCCACCCTGGATGGCGGAAAATGCCATGGACTGTCCCTGCCTTCCCTTAAGGGCTGATCGTGAAGTCTTCGACCGCTCTAACTTGACCAGCTGGGATGTGGATGGCACCACAAAAGTGAGAGTGCCCCAGGAATGCTAACCTGTCAAAAATGCACGTTTAAGTGGGATGTGTTGGCCTAAGGGTTTCGGCTCAAGGGTGCCTAACCAGACACACCGCAATTACATCTGGAAAAAAAACACTCCGGATGAACGCAGAAGAAGAAGAAGAAGAAGAAGAAGAAGAAGAAGAAGAAGAAGAAGAAGAAGAAGAAGAAGAAGAAGAAGAAGAAGAAGAAGAAGAAGAAGAAGAAGTACAATCATATCAGGAACGAGAGGTCTCAACCGACATACAAATATATTAAGCCCGAGAGAGAATTTTAGGCAAACATATTGTTTAATGGCCACTATATAAAGTGCAAATCACATTCCCTAATTAGCAGCCTTGCCGAATGATAAGTTACCTGAGAGTGTTCTCCTTCGATCAGAATAAGTGAAAATAAAAGTTGTGTAGTGAATGGATGTTTGTCATTGTAGTGACCTAGCAACGTTCAGTTGCTCGTTTTGGATTGGCGCATAAGAAATGAAAGTAGTGTAGTGCCCGGATATTACATCACCTTTTCCCGCTACGGCTAACCTGATATCAATCAAGCGTCTGTCGGTAGACGCACAATTTATTTTAAATCAAAGCTAGCCTTTAAAATGACCAAGAGAAAGGTTGATACTGAAAACAGAGCCTTTCAAAGACGATGGGAGGCTGAATATATGTTTACTGATACTAGCGGTAAACCTGTGTGTCTAATTTGTGGAGATCATGTGGCTGTGATAAAAGAATATAATCTGAGATGGCACTACAAGACTACACATCAAGACAAGTAAAACAGCTTGAATGCAGAGCAGAAGCTACAGAAGGTAGTAGAATTGAAGAGACATCTAACATCACAGCAGATGTTTTTCACCAAAACAAAATCACAAACTGAAGCTGCTGTGAAAGCAAGTTTTATTGTTGTTGAGGAGATCGCAAAATCAGGCCGACCATTTACAGAAGGAGAGTTTCTGAAGCACTGCATGATGAAAGTGTGTGATGTCTTGTGTTCAGACAAAAAGCAGACGTTTGCAAAGGTAAGCCTTAGCAGAAATACATTTGTTGATCGGGTTTGTGAGATGGCCAGTGATTTGAAAACACAGTTGATCGAAAAAGGTAAAGACTTTGTTGTATTCTCCTTTGCTGTCGATGAAAGTAATGACACGACTGACACTGCACAACTCGCCATCTTCATCCGTGGAGTGGACTTCAGTTTGAATGTTGCAGAAGAAATATTGGACATGAAATCCATGCATGGGACAACGATAGGAAAAGACATTTTTAACAATGTATCTCAAAGTTAAACCAACATGAACCTGCCTTGGGACAAACTCGTTGGACTGACAACAGATGGAACATCGGCGATGTGTCGTGAAAAAAGTGGACTAGTTGGAAGGATGCAGTTAAAGATGCAGGAGAACTGTACTGGTGAATTGATAGCATATCACTGCATCATACACCAAGAATCGCTGTGTGGTAAAGTTCTCAATGTGGAAGATGTAATGAGCACTGTAACACAAACCGTCAACTTTATCAGAGCCAACGGTTTAAATCACTGCCAATTTCAGTCTTTTTTGCAGGAAATAGAGTCGGCTTTCGGCGACATGCCTTATCATACAGAGGTGCGGTGGCTAAGTCGGGGAAAAGTTCACAGTAGATTTTTCCAACTGATCGAGGACAATTCATGGACAGTAAAGGCAAAGATTCCTCAGTTTTTAGGGATAAAAAGTGGAAATTTGAGTTGGCGTTTCAGTCTGATATAACCACTCATCTCAACGACTTGAACCTGCAGCTCCAGGGATGGGATCACTTTATCTCTGATATGTATGATGCAGCAAAGGCATTTCAAGCAAAGCTGTGCTTATGGGAGACACAAATGCACCAATGCAACCTGTCTCACTTTTCTTGTTGCCAAGCAATGTTGAACCAAGTCAACGCTATGGTGTTTCTCAATGCACTCTTTGCTGGAAAACTAAGCTTACTTCGCGATGAGTTCGCACTGCGCTTTAGTGACTTTGAAGCACAGAAAAGTAATTGCAGATGGAGTTAATAGAGCTACAGTGTAATGGGACACTAAAGGCAAAGTACGACACTGTGGGGTCTGCACAGTTCATTCATTTCATTCCTGAAGAGATGCCCCGGCTACGTCTACATGCGGCTCGAACCTTGAACATGTTTGGTAGCACATATCTGTGTGAGCAGCTGTTTTCTGTGATGAAGATTAAAAAACATCTAACTGATGAACACTTGCAGTCCATCATGAGAATCTCAATGACACAGAACATTACTCCCAACATAAATGAACTTGTGCGCAAGAAAAGATGCAAAACATCGTGCTCTGACAAATTGACATAATAGTGAAAATGTGTACCAATGATTTTTTTATTATTAAAACTTTTTTTCTGTTTTAATTTATATTAATGTTTAAAAAATGTTTCATTTTCGACTTATTGAATGTTTATCCTGTTCGGCCCGCAACCTTACGTGCGGTTTGAGTTTTGGACCGCTGAGCGATTGAGTTTGACACCCCCGAGTTAAATTTTTCTCTGGTTTGCTCAAAATCATGTCCTATCCAATGCCAGCATTTTGTCTTCACCTCTTGGTTCACTGGAATTGGTTTAGTAACCTTTTGTGACCCCTTGAACATAGAGTTTGTTCATTCGTTCATGAGTTCTCGCCATGATCTCCACAATGGTAATTCTGTCACACCATTTTAGTACTTCTATCTTGTGCAGGCACCAATGGATCTGTACCAGGAGACAGGTATTCTATACAGCACCTGATGATGATGTCGAGTCTGGTACAACATGAAGCAAATGTCTACAGATGAGCCTCCTGCAGGAATATATCAAGTGTTGTGTGACCAACTGACTGTACCAGGAGACATGTATTCTATACAGCAGCTGATGAGGTTGTCGAGTCTGGTACAACATGAAGCAAATGACTACAGATGAGCCTCCTGCAGGAATATATCAAGTGTTGTGTGACCAACTGACTGCACGAGTTGATGGCCACATAAGGATAGAGTACTCAACCAACATATTGGAGACATAGGGCCACACAAGGATAGAGTACTCACCCAACATCTTGGAGACATAGGGCCACACAAGGATAGAGTACTCACCCAACATCTTGGAGACATAAGGCTCCACATCAACATCCTGCAGGTGCTGATGGGTGTAAGCGTGGTACAGGCGCAGCGTGCTGTCCAGGCGGATGGACACCCATACCCCGTCTCCCACCCAGCACAGCTGTCTGACCACACTCTCATTCCGTGGGTGGGCATCAAAGGTTTTCTGAGTTTGAGAATTTATGATACAGGTGAGTGGTGGACACATGATTGTTAACTAAGAGAAATACACTCACAGGTATTGACTGGCACTCATAGAGGTAGAGGACAGATGTAGGAATCAGAGGCCATACTAGATCATACAGAAATTGAGAGCTAAGGCAAGATCAGGGGATTTCTTCTTTCATTTGCTGAAATGTGTCTATAACTGCAATGTTGTCTCTTGTATGAAATTGCCTATAAATGCAATGTTGTCTCTTGTATGAAATGTGTCTATAACTGCAATGTTGCCTCTTGTATTAAATGCGTCTATAACTGCAATGTTGTCTCTTGTATGAAATGTGTCTATAACTGCAATGTTGCCTCTTGTATGAAATGTGTCTATAACTGCAATGTTGTCTCTTGTATGAAATGTGTCTATAACTGCAATGTTGCCTCTTGTATTAAATGTGTCTATAACTGCAATGTTGTCTCTTGTATGAAATGTGTCTATAACTACAATGTTGTCTCTTGTATGAAATGTGTCTATAACTGCAATGTTGCCTCTTGTATTAAATGTGTCTATAACTGCAATGTTGTCTCTTGTATGAAATGTGTCTATAACTGCAATGTTGCCTCTTGTATTAAATGTGTCTATAACTGCAATGTTGTCTCTTGTATGAAATGTGTCTATAACTGCAATGTTCTCTTGTATTAAATGTGTCTATAACTGCAATGTTGTCTCTTGTATGAAATGCGTCTATAACTGCACTGTTGCCTCTTGTATGAAATGTGTCTATAAATGCAATGTTGCCTCTTGTATGAAATGTGTCTATAACTGCAATGTTGCCTCTTGTATTAAATGTGTCTATAACTGCAATGTTGTCTCTTGTATGAAATGTGTCTATAACTACAATGTTGTCTCTTGTATGAAATGTGTCTATAACTGCAATGTTGCCTCTTGTATTAAATGTGTCTATAACTGCAATGTTGTCTCTTGTATGAAATGTGTCTATAACTGCAATGTTGCCTCTTGTATTAAATGTGTCTATAACTGCAATGTTGTCTCTTGTATGAAATGTGTCTATAACTGCAATGTTCTCTTGTATTAAATGTGTCTATAACTGCACTGTTGCCTCTTGTATGAAATGTGTCTATAACTGCAATGTTGCCTCTTGTATGAAATGTGTCTATAACTGCAATGTTGCCTCTTGTATTAAATGCGTCTATAACTGCAATGTTGTCTCTTGTATGAAATGTGTCTATAACTGCAATGTTGCCTCTTGTATTAAATGCGTCTATAACTGCAATGTTGTCTCTTGTATGAAATGTGTCTATAACTGCAATGTTGCCTCTTGTATTAAATGTGTCTATAACTGCAATGTTGTCTCTTGTATGAAATGTGTCTATAACTGCAATGTTGTCTCTTGCATGAAATGTGTCTATAACTGCAATGTTGTCTCTTGTATTAAATGCGTCTATAACTGCAATGTTGTCTCTTGTATGAAATGTGTCTATAACTGCAATGTTGCCTCTTGTTTTAAATGTGTCTATAACTGCAATGTTGTCTCTTGTATGAAATGTGTCTATAACTGCAATGTTCTCTTGTATTAAATGTGTCTATAACTGCAATGTTGTCTCTTGTATGAAATGCGTCTATAACTGCAATGTTGTCTCTTGTATGAAATGTGTCTATAACTGCAATGTTGCCTCTTGTATGAAATGTGTCTATAACTGCAATGTTGCCTCTTGTATTAAATGCGTCTATAACTGCAATGTTGTCTCTTGTATGAAATGTGTCTATAACTGCAATGTTGCCTCTTGTATTAAATGCGTCTATAACTGCAATGTTGTCTCTTGTATGAAATGTGTCTATAACTGCAATGTTGCCTCTTGTATTAAATGTGTCTATAACTGCAATGTTGTCTCTTGTATGAAATGTGTCTATAACTGCAATGTTGTCTCTTGCATGAAATGTGTCTATAACTGCAATGTTGTCTCTTGTATTAAATGCGTCTATAACTGCAATGTTGTCTCTTGTATGAAATGTGTCTATAACTGCAATGTTGCCTCTTGTTTTAAATGTGTCTATAACTGCAATGTTGTCTCTTGTATGAAATGTGTCTATAACTGCAATGTTCTCTTGTATTAAATGTGTCTATAACTGCAATGTTGTCTCTTGTATGAAATGCGTCTATAACTGCAATGTTGTCTCTTGTATGAAATGTGTCTATAACTGCAATGTTGCCTCTTGTATGAAATGTGTCTATAACTGCAATGTTGCCTCTTGTATTAAATGCGTCTATAACTGCAATGTTGTCTCTTGTATGAATCTTAGGGCATCCTCATCCGGTAGGGACAGTCATGAGCCACAGGTGACACCAGACCGTCATCCAGCTACTGATGGCAAAATCATAACTAAAATAAATAAATTTAGAGTAGGAACATGGAATGTTAGGACATTAAATGAGCTAGGAAAGTTGACCAATGTTCTAAGAGAGATGGATAGCATGAAAATGAATATACTAGGCGTTAGTGAGATGAGATGGAAGGGATCGGGCAAAATTATAGCTGACAATCACACAATAATTTATTCTGGAGGGAAAACACATGAAAAAGGTGTAGGAATAATATTAGAAGAAAAAACAGCCAAGTCAATTAATGGATACTGGTGTATTTCAGATAGAGTTATTATGGTAAAAATCAAAGGCAAACCAATAGACATAAATATTATACAAGTATATGCACCAACAGCAAGCAGTAGTGATGAAGAAATACAACACTTTTACGACGAAATAGAAATGGCGATGGCTCAAATTGGATCACAAGAAATAAAAATAATACTTGGTGATTTTAATGCAAAAGTAGGAAAGGGAAAAATGGAGGATGTAGTGGGGAATTATGGTTTAGGTACAAGAAATGAAAGAGGGGAAATGCTAATAGAATGGGCAAATATCAATGAGATGATAATTGGAAACACATGGTTTAAACACCATAAAAGACGACTGTACACATGGATAAGCCCTGATAAGAAAATACGCAACCAAATTGACTACATACTAATTAATAAAAGATTTAGAAATGCTTTAATTAATGTAAAGACAATGCCTGGTGCTGACTGTAATAGTGATCATGTACCACTATGTGGACAAATAAAAGTAAGATTAAAGAGAGGGAAAAAAATGGTTAAGAACATGAGACTTAATAAAGAGGTTCTGAAAATAGATAAAGAAATGCAAGAACAATACAGAGTGACTGTGAAAAATAGGTACAATGCAATAACTAAAATACAGAGTATAGATGAACAATGGGAAATGTTAAGGGACTCCATTCATCAAACTAGCAAAGAAGTATTACCGGAGAGAGGCAAAATAGCTAAGAAAAAATGGATGAATGAAGATATCTTAAAACTGATGGACAAAAGAAAACAGAGTAAAAATGACAAACAAGAATACGCTAAGATAAATAAAGAAATAAAAGATAAATGTGGGAAGGCTAAAGAAAGTTGGTTAAACGAGCAATGCAAAAAAATTGAATTAAATTCCATTAAAGATACAAAAAATATGCACAGAAAAATCAGTGAGCTTACAGGAAGAAAAATAAGAATAAATACAGGGTGTTTGAAATCAAAAACAAGAAAGATAATATTAGAGGAAGATGCTATAATGAAGAGGTGGAATGAGTATATAAGAGAATTATATGAAGGAGAAAGGGGAGAATTAACAGAAGATAGTAACTTAGAAGGTCCACCTATTCTGAAAGAAGAAGTCGCTGACGCTATGAAACGTATGAAGAAAGGAAAAACAGCTGGGCCAGATGAAATCACAATAGAAGAATTAGAAGTATTGGGAGAATTTGGAGTAGATATATTAACCAAAATGTTGAATGATATTTACAGCAGTGGATATTTACCCAGTGATATGCTGAAATCTTTATTTATAGCTATACCAAAAAGACCAGGAGCAATTGATTATGAAGATTTTCGTACAATTAACCTTATAAACCATATCACTAAGCATCTACTCAGAATCATAATGAGAAGAACCAAAAAGAAAATAAAAATGGAAATTAGTGAAGAACAGTGTGGATTTGTGGAAGGAAAGGGCACAAACAATGCAATACATACATTACGGACATTAATAGAAAGGTCAATAGAGAAACAGAGAGACATATATTTGTGCTTCATAGATTATACTAAGGCATTTGATAAAGTAAAACATGATGAACTGATTAAAATGTTGGAAGATATCAACATTGATGGAAAAGATTTAAGAATAATAAAGAATGTTTACTGGAACCAAGTAGCAGCAATTAAAATGGGAAATAAAGAGGGTAGTTACGAACGGATAAAGCTAGGAGTACGACAAGGGTGTGTCTTGTCACCAGATCTTTTCTCCCTGTATAGCGAAGTAATAATGAGAGAGATCAAAGAGATGCCAGGAATACTAGTTGGAGGTTATAATATAAATAATATACGCTATGCAGATGACACAGTATTGGTGGCGGATAATTCAACAGACCTACAACAATTATTAGACGTTGTAGTAACAGAGAGTGCAAGGAAAGGACTCTCCTTGAATATCAAAAAAACAGTAACAATGGTAATATCAAAGAAAATGGTGACACCAAAATGTGACATAGAAATAGAAGGGAAAATCCTTAACCAAGTTGATAATTTTAGATACCTAGGGGCATTTATAACATCAGATGGAAGATGTACAACAGAGATTAGGAGTAGAATAGGGCAGGCAAAAGCCGCTTTTCAGAAAATGAAGAGTATCTTATGCAATAAGTCACTATCACTGAATGTAAGAAAGAGAGTGCTGAAATGCTATGTAGAACCAGTTTTGCTGTATGGCAGTGAATCTTGGAACGTAAATGAACAAATTAAGAAGAAATTAGAAGCAACAGAGATGTGGTTCCTGAGACGAATGTTGCGAATTCCTTGGACTGCCAGAGTAACTAACGACGACTGCCTGAAACAGGCTAATGAAACTAAAACATTATATACAACAATAAGACAGAGACAAACATCTTTCTTCGGTCACGTGATGAGAAGAGAGGCATTGGAGAACATCGTAACAACTGGAAAGATAGAGGGGAAGAGAGGCAGAGGTAGACCAAGAGAAGTGATGCTGGATGGATTGAGACGGTGGCATGGAGGAATATCAGCACCAGAGTTGATCCAGAAAACCAAAGACCGAGATCTATGGAGAGCCATGAACGCCTACGCCAGCCGGCACGGCACTTGATGATGATGATGATAACTGCAATGTTGTCTCTTGTATTAAATGTGTCTATAACTGCAATGTTGTCTCTTGTATTAAATGCGTCTATAACTGCAATGTTGTCTCTTGTGTGAAATGTGTCTATAACTGCAATGTTGCCTCTTGTATTAAATGCGTCTATAACTGCAATGTTATCTCTTGTATGAAATGTGTCTATAACTACAATTTTGCCTCTTGTATTATATGTGTCTATAACTGCAATGTTGTCTCTTGTATGAAATGTGTCTATAACTGCAATGTTGCCTCTTGTATTAAATGTGTCTATAACTGCAATGTTGTCTCTTGTATGAAATGTGTCTATAACTGCAATGTTGTCTCTTGTATGAAATGTGTCTATAACTGCAATGTTGCCTCTTGTATTAAATGTGTCTATAACTGCAATGTTGTCTCTTGTATGAAATGTGTCTATAACTGCAATGTTGTCTCTTGTATAAAATGTGTCTATAACTGCAATGTTGTCTCTTGTATGAAATGTGTCTATAACTGCAATGTTGTCTCTTGTATGAAATGTGTCTATAACTGCAATGTTGTCTCTTGTATGAAATGTGTCTATAAATGCGATGTTGTCTCTTGTATGAATGTAACTGTCTTTTTAAGTTCACTCAGTGATCCATAAAGTTTATCTTTCACTGTTGTTTCTCTGGCCAGAAGATTTGCCTAGATATGTTGTATTTTGAGCAGTCTTGGAGAGTGTAATCTGCTGTTTGCGAGACCAATCCACATGGGCACATGGCTGATTCGTCAATCTTGAATGTTGTATACATGTGGTTGTGTAAGCTATTATGTCCTGTTCTGAGGTGCAGAATAATGACTTGTTCAGGTCTGTCCATAAAGTGGTAGTCGTCTTGAGCTGGTGCAAGTGGCTTACTGACTGATTTGATCATTCTTTTGGTGGTATGTAACAGGTACATCAGGTTGTTCTTCTTTTGCTCCTTCCTTAGCTAGTCAATCAGCTCTCTCGTTTCTGGGTATTCCACAGTGAGATGGTATCCATTGTATGGTGACCTTACGCTGGCTGCCAGGTTCAGAAAGTAGTGTCATTAGTACTAGCAGTGTCCCATACAGGAGAGCCTCAAGTACTGATTGTGCAAGTTCAGGGGATAATATCTCTTGATGAGTTCGGACACACATTCCCCAAGTTACAGAACGATGTACCTCTAAGCCAATATATCATATAGTTAAGGTCTTTAGTAACTCGGTGCTAATTTGTTGTCATGTTACCATTATCATCATGTATCAAGTCATTTTCTTTCCCAGTATACTCTACAATGAAGGTCTGGTGTAATACAGTGCTATTGTCTTGTTGTGTCCCCTCTGACGTGTCTCCACCTTGCCGTGGTAGAGGGACTTGCGTGTCCCAATGACCCCAAGAGCTCTGCCAACGAAAGCACAACTACATGTTGGACAGGCCTTGGGATAGGGACCAGGCCAAGAGAGACACAACCTGCTGCTCTGCAGGCAGACTGAGGATAGGCAGTCAAAGACCGAATAAGGCGCACGATGCCACTAATTCTTTGTTCCGACACATACTCTAAGACGCTCTGCTGAGGGATATGACTGAAAGTCAACATCCCCTGGATGTGAGAGCCGGGTCGATACTCACCCAAACTGGGGGGAAAATGGAGGAGAGATGCTAAGCCTATTAAGCCTATTACAGATACTTGTTCGAAGGCTCTCATCTGAGGGATAAGAGGGATCCCCGGATGAGAGAACCTGGCCGTTACTCGCTCTCTGCTGCATGGAGGTAAGGTGCTGAGCTAACAGCACATGTAGCCTACCTTGTGAGCGTTATTAAAGGTAGAAAAGCATCCCAATCGCATGTAGTGGTAACGATGCAAGTCTGTACTAGAGCTCACTGAGTGAGCGTAGTCAAAGATGGAAAAACATCTCATTAACACGAAATGGAATGCTCGGCTAGTGAATCCATTACTGAAAGTCCGAAAAGAAAAGCTGCAGAGTGGATGTCGGTTGCAGACTAAGGTAGAAAAATGTCTCATTAACATGAAATGGAACGCTTGGCTAGCGAATCCATTACATGGAAGTCTGAAGCAAAAGCTTGCTGAGTGGATGTCGTCTGCAGACAGACCGTTCCTGGTATGTGCGGGGAGTGGCCAGGGGCAAACAAAATACCCAATACATGGAAGTGAGGAATTTAAAGCAGCAATTCCCTGGGTGAGCCCAGTCTCAGAGCACTATCTGCCGGCTCTGCAAGTATGGAAGCCTCCTTGGATGGCAGAAAATGCCCATGGACTGTCCCTGCCTTCCACTGAGGACTGACCTTAAAGTCCTTGACCCTTCTAACTTGACCAGCAGAGATGTAGACAACACCACAACTTCCTGTACGAAGCCTCCTTCGAAACCTCCAGGAAGGCCAACCTGATTAAAGAAATGTCCACAGAAGTCGGATGTGCCGGCCTAAAGGTGCAAATAAATTGGCACAACGTAAAAAACATCCGAGTGAAATGTCCCTCATGCCTGGAACTGCTCTGACTATCTTGTCTTCTGGCTGGAACAGCTCTGACTATCGTTTTCTGGCCGAAACAGCTCTGACAATCTAATTTTCCAGACACAGTGTCCATACACGTCTGAACCGAAAGCTTGCTGAGTGGAAGTCGTCTGCAGACTGACCGTTCCTGGTTTGTGCAGGAAAGGCCTGTGGAACACAAAATGCCCAATACATGGAAGTGTCGGCTCTGCAATTATGGAAGCCTCCCCGGATGGCGGAAAATGCCATAGACTGCTCCTGTCTTCCCTTGAGGGCTGACCGTATAGTCTTCTACTTCCACCATTCTAACTTGACCAGCTGGGATGTGGACGGCACCACAACAGTGACAGTCCCCCAGGAATGCTAACCTGAATAAAAAATGCAAGCTAAAGTCAGATGTCTTGGCCTAAGGGTCTCGGCCCAAGGGTGCCTAACTTAGACATACCGCAATTACGTCTGAAAAAATAATCCAGATGAACGGAGCAGAAGAAGAAGTCTTGTCGTGTCATCATCATCATGTGTCAAGTCATGGGCTCTCATCACCGCCAACCAGAAAAACTCTCAAACTCATGTATGTTGATGCCTGCCAAGTATCTAATGGCCCATCAGAAACACCCTCAAACTCATGTATGTTGATGCCCGTCAGGAATCTAATGTCCGATCAGAAACACCCTCAAACTCATGAATGTTGATGCCTGCTAGGTATCTAATGTTCCATCAGAAACATCCTCAAACTCATGTATGTTGATGCCTGCCAGGTATCCAATGTCCCGTGTCCACCGCCATGATGGTTGACCACTGCCCCTTCTCCCAGGAAGCAGGCCTTCTATTACTGTTGTTGATCACTGCCCCTTCTCCCAGGAACCAGGCCTTCTATTACTGTTGAAGATCACTTTCACATTTCATACGGCCAGAGTATTTCCCTTCCTGAGACATGATCCTGTACAATATCAGTATTTGTCCTCATCTTGGTCCACAATTTTCTCAGAACATCTCTGTGACATTTCAGTCTAGAAGCCTGTTAATCTCAGCTTGTGGCCTGACTAGAAAGTCCTTCCTCTGAAACCCAAAAGCCTGTTAATCCCAGCTTGTGGCCTGTCTAGAAAGCCATTCCTCTGGAATCCATGAGGCAACAGAAATGGAAGGAGAAATAAAAGCACACAGCAATAAGAGTTAGAGATGGAGAAGAGAATTAGAGATGGAGATGTATGATGCAGAGAAAACTTGGAAGAAACTATAAGAGATGAAAGAATAGGAAGGCTTTGTGTTGGATGGTAGAGGATAGATGCTGAATTGAGGAGGAGGAGGAGGAGGAGGAGGAGGAGGAGGAGGAGGAGGAGGAGGAGGAGGAGGAGGAGGAGGAGGAGGAGGAGGAGGAGGAGGAGGAGGAGGAGGAGGAGGAGGAGGAGGAGGAGAGGAGGAGGAGGAGGAGGAGGAGGAGGAGGAGGAGGAGGAGGAGGAGGAGGAGGAGGAGAGGAGGAGGAGGAGGAGGAGGAGGAGGAGAGGAGGAGGAGGAGGAGGAGGAGGAGGGAGGAGGAGGAGGAGGAGGAGGAGGAGGAGGAGGAGGAGGAGGAGGAGGAGGAGGAGGAGGAGGAGGAGGAGGAGGAGGAGGAGGGAGGAGGAGGAGGAGGAGGAGGAGGAGGAGGAGGAGGAGGAGGAGGAGGAGGAGGAGGAGGAGGAGGAGGAGGAGGAGGAGGAGGAGGAGGAGGAGGAGGAGGAGGAGGAGGAGGAGGAGGAGGAGGAGGAGGAGGAGGAGGGGAAGGAGAGAAAACATCCACCACTGAACACATCTCACCTGAATGATCATGGACAGCGGGACAGACAATGTGGATTTTGTTCTTGTAGCCACACCAGACCCGCCGACCATCCACGACGGTCATACAGCGGACAGACTGTTTAGCTTGACCAACCAAAATCAGGTGGTAGTTGACTAGATCCCACTGACCGTCTAAGACAATCATAGGTTACAGACATATGGTCAGACAAACAATCATCAATTACAGTCAGACAAACAGTCACAGAATACAGATACACAGTTGGACAGAAAGAAATTAGAAATGAAGAAATCAGGACTAAAATGGGGGTTGTAGCAGCGCTAAAATAACAAAAGTTAAATCAGAAAACATCAAGTTAAATGTATTAGCGACATAACTAGGCCACCAACTATCAGTATACGACAACAAGCAATGATGTACAGACCAAACAGAACCAGAAGAAGAGGGGGACCATATACATGATGGACAGAGGAAATAGCAGAGTCCTTGGGAATCTCTATATATGAACCCCATAAATGGGCACTCTCCCACTGTTTGTACATCACCTTGCCACCACAAGGTACAAGAGGAACAAGATGAGATGAGAGATGAGATGAGTCAGACAATCAGGAATTACGGATATACAGTCAAACAGACAATCAGTGATTGCATATATACAGTCAGACAAACAATCAGTGATTACATGAATAGGAACAGATATATAATCTGGAGTACAGATATGCAGTCAGACAATCAAGAATTACAGATACACATATAGACAACCAGGGATTATAGATATACAACCAGACAACTGAGAATTACAGACCAGCAAATCAAAGATAACAGATAAAACAACAAAACTTACTGAATCTAATATAAGTATTTTAACCTCAATGATCACATCTTGAAATTTTGTTTATTTTATTTGCACAAGTTATTTAGAGACATCGTACAATTATGGTTTTGTGTTTCATTGGCTTGTAAGCTCTAGCACAAATCTGACTAATTATGTAATTCTTGATTTACTTTTGTTATGAAGTTGTCATACAAATCTGATTATCCATTGGATTGTTGATTTTCTAGTTATGATGCTGCAAAACAAATCTGTGAAACTGTGGGATCTCTCTCTCTCTTTCTCTCTCGAGGGGGGGGGGGGGGGGGGGGGGTTTGTAAAAAAAAAGAGAGAGAGAGAAAGAGAGAGAGAGAGAGAGAGAGAGAGAGAGAGAGAGAGAGAGAGAGAGAGAGAGAGAGAGAGAGAGAGAGAGAGAGAGAGAGAGAGAGAGAGAGAGAGAGAGAGAGAGAGAGAGAGAGAGAGAGAGAGAGAGAGAGAGAGAGAGAGAGAGAGAGAGAGAGAGAGAGAGAGAGAGAGAGAGAGAGAGAGAAGAGAGAGAGAGAAGAGAGAGAGAGAGAGGAGAGGAAGGAGTTGAATTCCATCACAAATTTTTACTTTACAAAATGTATATGTACAATTTTTTTCTCAATTTTGCGAGAATGCTCACGACAATCGTCACTGCATGTGTGTGTTAAGTGTGGGAGTTTGTTCATACTATTTTCAGTGATTATGTGATGCATCATGTATGTGTCTAGATGTGAGGATATGTGTGTGTGGATGTGTATGTGGGGGATGTGTGTGTGTGTGTGGGGGATGTATATGTGGAGGGGTTGTGTGTGGTGGATGTGTGTGGGTGTGTGAAGGGATGTGTGGTTGGTGAGGGACGTGTGGGTGTGGGATGTGTGCGTGGGTGTTGGTGGGTGGGAGGTTGTGTGGGTGGGGAATGTGTGTGTGTGTGTATGGGTGGGAGGGTGAGGGATGTGTCAGTGGGGGGGGGGGGAGTTGAAGATGTGTGTGGGTTGGGGGATGGGTGTGTCATGGGTGTGGGGATTTTTGTGTGGGTGTGGGATATGTATGTGTCGGTGGGGTAAGGTGAGTGGGTGGATGATGTATGTATGGGTGGTGAGGGTGTTTGTAGGTGGGGGATGTGTGGGTGGGTGGGAGATGTGTGGGGAGATGTGTGTGTGTGGGTGAGGGATGTGTGTGTGGGTTGGTGGGGGAGGTGTGCTTGGGTGTGGGATGCACAGGTGGGTGAGGAATGTGTGAGGGTGGGGGACATGTGTTTGGCTGGGTATGTGTGTGGGGATGTGTATGTGGGTGGGGGATGTGTGTGTGGGTGTGGGATGTGTATGGGTGGTGTATGTGTGGGTTGGTGGGGGGATGTGTGTGTGTGTGTGGGGGGATATGTGGTTGAGGGATGAGTGATGGGTGATTGGGAGTGTGTAGGTGGATGGGTGGAGGATATGTAGAGGATGTGTGGGTGGTGTAGTGTGTGTGGGATGAGGGATGGGTGTGGTGTGTGTGTGGGTGGGGAGATTGTGTGGGTTGGGGATGTGTGTAGAGGTGGGTGCAGGATGTATGTGTGGGTGGGGGGAGATTGTGTGGTGGGGGAAGTTTGGTTGGGGGTGTGTGGGTGGGTGCATAATGTGTTGATTGGCAGGGGATGTTTGTGTGGGTGGGGGAATGTGTGGTTGTGGATATGTGTTTGGCTGAGTGTGTGGGGTGGGGGATGTGTGTGTGTCTGGTAGTGGAGATGTGTGTATGTGGGGGATGTGTGGGTAAAGGAAAATATGTATGCCTGGGGTGTGTCTGTGGTGGGGGGAGGGGGTGTGTGGGTTGAGGGATGTGTGTGTGTATGTGTATGTGTGTGGTGGATGGGTGGGGGATATGTCTCATAACATAGTAATATGCATTGTTTATGTTTACAACATTCATTTGACAATGTTTTTTTCCTATGTAAATGCATCATGCACTATTGATGAACGAAAGATGAGTGACTGGAAGGGGTGAATGTAAGACGGGCCCGCGTGCCCAATTTGTAACCCTTCTAAAATAAATATCAGTCAATCAATCAATCAATCAATCAATTCTATCTCCAGCTTACATCTGTGAAACTGTGGGATTCTTGTCTTAAGTCTCCAGCACTCATCTGTGAAACTGGAATTCTTGTCTTATCGTCAATCTCCAGCACACATCTGTAAAACTGTGGGATTCTTGTCTGATCTTCTATCTCCTGCACACATCTGTGAAACTGTGGAATTTTTGTTTTATCTTCGATCTTCAGCACACATCTGTGAAAGTGTGGGATTCTTGTCTTAAGTCTCCAGCACACATCTGTGAAACTGTGGGATTCTTGTCTTAAGTCTCCAGCACACATCTGTGAAAGTGTGGGATTCTTGTCTTAAGTCTCCAGCACACATCTGTGAAAGTGTGGGATTCTTGTCTTAAGTCTCCAGCACACATCTGTGAAACTGTGGGATTCTTGTCTTATCTCCTATCTCCAGCACACATCTGTGACACTGTGGGATTCTTGTCTCATCTTCAATCTCCAGCACACATCTGTAAAACTGTGGGATTCTTGTCTTATCTCCTATCTCCAGCACACATCTGTGACACTGTGGGATTCTTGTCTCATCTTCAATCTCCAGCACACATCTGTAAAACTGTGGGATTCTTGTCTTATCTCCTATCTCCAGCACACACCTATGAAACTGTGCATGGTAAGAATGGTGTACTGTCTACAACAAACAAAGCACATACCTATAGCTCTGTGGAAGATGGCAATAGTTCCATCAGACAGGGAGGCTAGGACCCGCCCCTTGACATGGCTGCAGAGAAGAAACAAATTATATACATTCGTCTCACCCAGTTACATGAACATGGCTGCAGAGAAGAAACAGACAAATTATATACATTTGTCTCACCCAATTACATGAACATGGCTGCAGAGAAGAATCAGGTAGATTATATACATTTGTCTCACCCAGTTACATGAACATGGCTGCAGAGAAGAAACAGACAAATTATATACATTTGTCTCACCCAATTACATGAACATGGCTGCAGAGGACAGTCAAATTATATACATTTGTCTCACCCAGTTATATGGGCATGGCTGCAGAGGACAAACAATTCAATTATATACATTTTTCTCAAGGGGAGTTGTTCGGGAGTCTCAGTGACAAAGTGGTCAAGTCGTTTGACTCGGGCTCCGAAGGGTGTGGGTTCGATTCTGGGCCGCGTCCTTCGGTTCACGAGTAAAAATTTTCGGAGACTCCTGTGGGTCGTCGCTAGAGCTATGGAGTTCGTGCTTGGTGTGACGCTTGCCGCGCTGCGGAAAGAGACAGAGCCATAAAGGATAAAACCTGGTGCAATGAAGCCGACCCTATCGACTTTTAAGCGATATTTGTCTCACCCAGTTATATGCACATGGCGGCAGAGGACAAACAGTCAAATTATATATATTTTTCTCCCCAGTTACATGGACATGGCTGTGGATGACAAACAGTCTTCTTCTTCTTCTTTCGTTCGCTTGAAATGTGTCTTCTTCTTTTCGTTCATCCGGAGTGTTTTTTCAGATGTGATTGCGGTGTGTCTGTTATGCGCCCTTGGGCCGAAACCCGTAGGCCAACACATCGACTTTAGCGTGCTTTTTTGACCAGGTAGCATTCCTGGGAGACTCTCACTTTTGTGGTGCCGTCTACATCCATGCTGACCAAGTTAGAACGGTCGAAGACAACGGTCATCCCTCAAAGGAAGGCAGGGACAGTCCATAGCATTTTCCGCCATCCAAGGTTGCTTCCATAGTTGCAGGGCCGACACATAACGCCCTGGTTCTGGGCTAGCCGAGGGAATCGTCACGTCCTGCTCATGGCTGCTTTAAATCCTCACTTCAATATATTGGTCATTTCGTTTGCCCTGGGTCATTCCCGCACAAACAAGACAGGTTTGCAGACGGCATCCACTCAGCGAGTTTTCGGATATGTGCTTGTCGTTGCGCCTGTCAGAGCTGTTCCAGGCACGACAGACATTCGGAAAACTACCTAGTCAGAGCTGTTCCGAACAAGAGCGGCATTCGGAAACTAGGTAGTCAGAGCTGTTCCTAGCACGAGAGACATTCGGACGAGACATTTCACTCGGACGTAAATGCGTAGTGTCAATTTTTAGTTTGCCACCCGTAGAACGACACTTCCGGCTTCCGGCGGGCATTTTTTAATGAGGTTAGCCTTCCTCGGGTTTCGAGACTCTTGTTTCGGCTTCCACACAGCAAGCTTTCGCTTCGGGCTGCCACGTAATGGATTCGCAAGACAGGCGTTCCATTTCATGCCAACGAGACAATTTCCCACCTTTGACTACACTCACTCCATGAGTGTGGTTACAGACTATCGGACGTCTGCGAGACGTGCGATCGAGGTGTTTTTCCACCTTTTGTACTCACTTACGAGGTAGGCTACATGTGCTGCCGGCTCAGCACCTTACCTCCGTGCGTCTGTGGGCGAGTAACGGTCAGGCCCTTTCATCCAGGGATACCTCATATCCCCCAGCTAAGAGCCATCTAACGAATCTGCGCCGAGCATGTAGCGTTCTCAGCACATCATCACAATTTTGATGTAGGTTTGTGTCGGCCAGGCTCTCACTTACGAGAGTTTATGGCTTAGAGACGTTCAGCCATATACCTCGGATGGGAGCCTTAGAGGTTATGCCCGGACTGAGATTTAGGGATCGTTTGCCTGATTTTGACTGCTATCCTCAGTCTTACCTGCAGAGCAGCAGGTTGTGTCTCTCTTAGACTGGTCCCTATCCCACGAGCCGTCCGATATAAAGTTTTCACCCATCAGCAAGCACATGGGGTCGATGGGACACACAAGCTCCCCCACCACGGCAAGGTGGAGACACATCGGGGGAGGAAATGTGTCTATAATTGCAGTGTTATCGCTTGTATGAATTTAACTGTCTGTTTTAGTTCACTCAGTGGCCCATTTTGTCCCGAATCAAATTTTGACAAACTGGGTTTGCTTGCCAGTGATATAGTACATTTAACTTTGCAGCGCATCCCCACTTCTGACAGTGGACAAACAGTCAAATTATATACATTCATATCACCTTGTAATGTGGACACTGCTGTGGACAAACAGACAAATTATATACATTTGCCCCATCCGGACAAGACAATGGAGGACAGTCTTCTACATTTTCTTTCTATTCGCCTGGAATCAGCTTATTTCTACAATTGTGTTTGCCACATGAACTATACTGTCTTCTGCAAATTCTGCAGACTTCTGTAGAGTTTGACATCTAGGGTTGGTCATGATGGACAGATTATACACATTTGTCTTAACTGGTTGTGTAGACATGACAGTGGACAACAGACAGTCAACTACATGGCATCTGTCTACAATTCACATACTCATCAGCAATTATCCATAAATCGAACACATTTGTAATCCATACATTCATCCACTCATTCATCCAAACACTCATGTATCAACCTGCCAAGAATCCACTGAAACCTATCCACGATTCATAAATGCACAGATAATCCATAAATAACTTACACAATGGCCAGGACCGAGTCTCTCAGTTTGACGGAGTGGATGCACCTCCTCCAGTCAGACACGGATGAGTGGACATATATGCTGCAATCACAAACAAGAAACTTTGATACTCCTCTAATGTTCAAACACTCAATTACCTGGATAATCATCACTCTAAAGTTTATCTTAACTTTACCAATCAAAGATTAATTAAATGTCAAGTTCACATACATTCGATGTGGTGGCTGGGTGGGAGGGGGGATGCAAACAATCAGGTCTAAAATTCATGAGGAAAAGATAATGAAATGAGAATAAATTAGGCAAATGATAATTCAATCTCACTTGGTGAAAACTCACTCCAAAAGGCAGAATCATATATCTTCTTCTTCTTCTTCCGTTTGCTTTAAACTTATTGTCTATGACAGTATCTCTCTAGATCTTTATTCACATGGCAGCAATAACACTTGCCATCGTCAGTTTGATGTTTGATCCATCCTGTTCATGTGATGGTCTCAGCTTGAGTGACCCTTTCAAAAGTATTTTCAACTCTTCCCTTCAGTCCATGTTGCACACTTAAAACTGACATGAGCCCACTAGGCTCCTGTCAGTCTACATCTGCCTTCTTGTCTCCTGTATAAACTTCACTGTCTCTATCAGTTCACTCAGTGGTCTATCAAGTGTATCATACATCTGTGTAGGTGGCCAGTGTAGACAAACGGGGAACAGGTAGACAGAGACATTCTTAAAATAAGAATATAAGAATACACCAGGCAAGAGTATCATTCATAGCACTAGGAAATGTGTTAAAGAAAATTTAATTTTTAACTCTAAAGTTAAATCAATATAGCTGTGTGGAATTTTTTTTTCTTTATTTTTTCGCTCACTCGCTTTGAACTCAAGCGTAATCCATACACAGTATTTATAGTAGTGATGGACTGAATTTTGCATGTGGATTAGCTTTCCTTATTAACAGTGTCCCTCGCCATCAGGCAAACCCACTCCGACTTCAGAGGTACTGTGTGGATTTTAAAAAAAACAATAGAGAGTGATGATTAATAAACTGCAAATATTCATTACCTAGTGCTGTGCAGACCAGAAAGACTGAAGTTGTCAGACAGAATCACAACATGGAGCTTAAAGAGCAGAAGGACTGAGCAGACTGCAGAGAGTCAAGAGTTGAGAGAAAGATACTGGCACCAGATATGAACAACACTGAGAACAACCAATGATAATGTCACTGGAAGGTCCTTTCTCTGGACCCCACAGGGCACAAGAAATAAAGGGAGACCTAAAACACAGGGCACAAGAAATAAAGGGAGACCTAAAACACGGGGCACAAGAAATAAAGGGAGACCTAAAACACGGGGGCACAAGAAATAAAGGGAGACCTAAAACACAGGGCACAAGAAATAAAAGGAGACCTAAAACACTGGGCATAAGAAATAAAGGGAGACCTAACTCCAAACTGATTAGAGAATTGAGATTAATAACATGGGAGAACATGGAGGGAATTGGAAGAGACAACACAAGACAAGAGTTGGGATAAAGGTAAGAATAAGAAGATAAAGATAACATTAACTTGACTGATCCTTGTCACACAAATGTCACATTAACTTGTCACACAAATGTCTCACAGACTGTTTCAATCAGTACAGGAGGATCAGGAGCTAACCTGCTTGTCTGCCCCACCTTGACTATTGGGTTCCAATCCCACTGTGTCAGGGATGTGAAATGGCTGGGCTCCCTGGTTGGTCAAGCCTCAAATGGGTACCAGGAAATGACCGGGGTGGTAAAGTAGGTCAGCATCATGCTGAGCAAACCAGCAGCCATCTAGTGCTGACATAGAGCTAGCACCATAAACCCAACACAGCTGAGTGCCAGGCACAGGTCTGAGCCGGACTTGTGCTGTTGTTTTACCATGTAACCATCCCTCCAAGTCTAGACATGATCCTGTGTTTTATTTATCCCTTCAATATACAGCATGAGTGAGTGAGTGAGTGAGTGAGTGAGTGAGTGAGTGAGTGAGTGAGTGAGTGAGTGAAGGCAGGTGCGTGGCAGGCAGGCAGGCAGGCATGCTGGCAGGCAGGCAGGGAGGGAAGGAGGGAGGGAGGGAGGGAGGGAAGGAAGGAAGGAAGGAAGGAAGGAAGGAAGGAAGGAAGGAAGGAAGGAAGGAAGGAAGGAAGGAAGGAAGGAAAGAAGGAAGGAAGGAAGGAAAGAAGGAAGGAAGGAAGGAAGGAAGGAAGGAAGGAAGGAAGGAAGGAATGTGAATGTGAATGAGTGAGTGGGTTGGTGAGTGAGAATGAGTGAGTGAGTGAGCCAGCCAGCTACCTCCCATTGTGAGTGCCCATCCACATGGTCGGCAGTACACTGCTCATCTTGTGTGTGCTGTCAGTCAGGACTTCGCTCTCCTCAGACAGCAATGACCTGCCGTTGGCACTGAGATCCGAAGGTGGGCTACTGACCCCTGTTGCAGGTGTCAGGCTGCTAGCTGGCAAAGCTGAAGCTGCTGGGCTGCCCTCGGCTCGCACAACTCTTGGCTCAGGCAGCTCACTGGAAGATACTGCCCAATGAGAGTCATCTCCTGGTGGACAAACATGCCATCATCATCATCATCATCACCATCATCATCATCATCATCACCATCATCAAGTCCACCCATGTTACTTCAGGAGCATGTATCATTTCTGTCAATTATTTGTCTTTCACAAATTGTACATAATAATCACCATCATCATCAAGTCCACCCAAGTTACTTCAGGAGCATGTATCATTTCTGTCAATTATTTGTCTTTCACAAATTGTACATAATAATCACCATCATCATCAAGTCCACCCATGTTACTTCAGGAGCATGTATCATTTCTGTCAATGATTTTTCTTTCACAAACACAAATTGTACATCATCATTACGTGCCATGTTGGTGTGCATGTGCAGTCTTGGTTGACCATCTCACACAGTCTTGGATTACATGCCCAAGTTTATATCACATGTCCAAGTTTATATCACATGTCCAAGTTTATATCACATGTCCAAGTTTATATCACATGTCCAAGTTTATATCATATGTCCAAGTTTATATTGCATGTCCAAGTCCTTATCACATGTCTAAGTTTATATCACATGTCCAAGTTGGTATCACATGTCTAAGTTTATATCACATCTCTAAGTGTGTATCACATATCTAAATGTATATATCACACTCTAAGTTTGCATATCACATTTCTAAGTTTGTATGTCACATCTCTAAGTTAATATCATAGTTTTATGCTAATATGACATCTCTAGGTTTATATATCACATTTTTAAGTTTATATATCACAACTCTAAGTTTATATATCACAACTCTAAGTTTATATATCACATCTCTATTTTTGTATATCACATCTCTAAATTTATATATCACATTTTTAAGTTTGTATATTACACCTCTAAGTTTACATATCACATCTCTTAAGTTTACATATCACATCTCTAAGTGTCTATATCACATCTCTAAGTGTGCATATCACATCTCTAAGTTTATATATCACATCTCTAAGTTTATATATCACATCTACAAATTTATGTATCACATCTCTAAGTTTGTATATTATATCTCTAAGTATGTGCCTCATATCTTGCATGTCACACACTGACACCATCCAGGCACTGACACATGATGAGTGTGAAATCCATCAACTTGATGACAACTACCAGGTTAATTTAATGACAACAGAATCAACCAGACAAATGACTGGGTTAGTTTAATGACAACATAATCAACAAGATAAATGACCAGATTAATTTAATGTCAACAGAATCAACCAGATAAATGACCAGGTTAGTTTAATGACAACAGAATCAACTAGACCGGGTTAGTTTAATGACAACAGAATCAACAAACAGTGACTTAATCCTTACCTCCACCTTGCTCTCCTGCCAGGACAGTGTCACCACTAGGTCGTCCGCTGTTCCCAAGGTCGTTATTATCATCCATCTTTGTACTGTCATCTGCAGATGCACAACAAGTTGATGAATTGACAACTAATCATGTATTTTTAAACACAAGGAATTTAAATGTAGTGTGTGAATCACATGAGGAAACATAAAAATCAACATTTTATAACAGCATGCTCCCACATGCACACACCCATGCATGCACACACTTAAACCCACCCACAAAATGTATTAAAGAAAAAAAAAAAAACCACCCACCCACACACACACACAAAAAAACAAATCTCAGTTAACAGAGCAAACTAAACATCCCTTGTGAAAGCAGGGAAGTTGAAAAAGAACACTCAGAAATGACTGAACAGCAAGGTACAGACAGTTTTATCAACCAGAGGATAAAACAAAAAGGAAACAAAAGGAGATTTAAATTACGGTGGAAATAAAAACATGACTCATAAAAGTGTAACAAAAAGGTGAAAGAAGGTGAAACAAAAGTGACCTGACAAAGTTAGTGAGACAGCTTTGTTGAAAACATATGAATAAGAATTTACAATAAGCATTTACTGAATAAAATGACAGGACAAAGTTAGTGAGACAGTGTTGTTGAAAACACATGAATAAGAATTTACGATAAACATTTACTGAATAAAATGACAGGACAAAGTTAGTGAGACAGTGTTGATGAAAACATATGAATAAGAATTTACAATAAACATTTACTGAATAAAATGACAGGACAAAGTTAGTGAGACAGCTTTGTTGAAAACACATGAATAAGAATTTGCAATAAACATTTACTGAATAAAAACAAATTTTATAAAAAATGTCACATGAAAAAGGATGGACTTCACTGCACCGGGTTTTATCCCACATGATTCAGTCTCGTTCGACAGGGCGGCTTTTTGAAAGAGTCACACATAGCCGAAGAATGTAGGCTAGAATAGAAGCCACAGAGACTCCCATCTCCTGAATACAAACAACAACAGTACTGAGACTGAGCATGCACACAAGAGTCTGAAGAGTCAAACCTTCTGCTACACGCTGGCCATCCTCAACAGCAACTGCCTGGTTCACATCTGCAAGACTCGATCCTGGAGCCTCTGCTGTGTCCCCTTTCACAACAACAACGCCAGCTGTCAGTGTGTCTTCTGTCACTGGGTAATCCGTTTCTAGCACACCTGAAAGTATGGTAGAATGACAGTCAAAGACACAACAGACTATATCATCTACTGCAGTTTCTCTAGTTCTGCTGCCCAATATATTGTCACATGGCAGTCAGACAGTATCTACTGCTGTTTCTCTAGTTCTGCTACCCAATATATTGTCACATGGCAGTCAGACAGCACCTACTGCTGTTTCTCTAGTCTTGCTACCAAATATATTGTCACATGGCAGTCAGACAGTATCTACTGCTGTTTCTCTAGTTCTGCTACCAAATATATTGTCACATGGCAGTCAGACAGCACCTACTGCTGTTTCTCTAGTTCTGCTACCCAATATATTGTCACATGGCAGTCAGACAGTATCTACTGCTGTTTCTCTAGTCTTGCTACCAAATATATTGTCACATGGCAGTCAGACAGTATCTACTGCTGTTTCTCTAGTTCTGCTACCAAATATATTGTCACATGGCAGTCAGACAGTATCTACTGCTGTTTCTCTAGTTCTGCTACCCAATATATTGTCACATGGCAGTCAGACAGTATCTACTGCTGTTTCTCTAGTTCTGCTACCCAATATATGGTCACATGGCAGTCAGACAGCACCTACTGCTGTTTCTCTAGTTCTGCTACCAAATATATTGTCACATGGCAGTCAGACAGCACCTACTGCTGTTTCTCTAGTTCTGCTACCCCATATATTGTCACATGGCAGTCAGACAGTATCTACTACTGTTTCTCTAGTTCTGCTACCAAATATATTGTCACATGGCAGTCAGACAGTATCTACTGCTGTTTCTCTAGTTCTGCTACCAAATATATTGTCACATGGCAGTCAGACAGCACCTACTGCTGTTTCTCTAGTCTTGCTACCAAATATATTGTCACATGGCAGTCAGACAGTATCTACTGCTGTTTCTCTAGTCTTGCTACCAAATATATTGTCACATGGCAGTCAGACAGTATCTACTGCTGTTTCTCTAGTTCTGCTACCCAATATATTGTCACATGGCAGTCAGACAGCACCTACTGCTGTTTCTCTAGTCTTGCTACAAAATATATTGTCACATGGCAGTCAGACAGTATCTACTGCTGTTTCTCTAGTTCTGCTACTCAATATATTGTCACATGGCAGTCAGACAGCATCTACTACTGTTTCTCTAGTTCTGCTACCAAATATATGGTCACATGGCAGTCAGACAGCATCTACTGCTGTTTCTCTAGTTCTGCTACCAAATATATTGTCACATGGCAGTCAGACAGCACCTACTGCTGTTTCTCTAGTTCTGCTACCAAATATATTGTCACATGGCAGTCAGACAGCACCTACTGCTGTTTCTCTAGTTCTGCTACCCAATATATTGTCACATGGAAGTCAGACAGCACCTACTGCTGTTTCTCTAGTTCTGCTACCAAATATATTGTCACATGGCAGTCAGACAGCACTTACTGCTGTTTCTCTAGTCTTGCTACCAAATATATTGTCACATGGCAGTCAGACAGCATCTACTACTGTTTCTCTAGTTCTGCTACCCAATATATGGTCACATGGCAGTCAGACAGCACCTACTGCTGTTTCTCTAGTTCTGCTACCAAATATATTGTCACATGGCAGTCAGACAGCACCTACTGCTGTTTCTCTAGTTCTGCTACCCAATATATTGTCACATGGCAGTCAGACAGCACCTACTGCTGTTTCTCTAGTTCTGCTACCCAATATATTGTCACATGGCAGTCAGACAGCACCTACTGCTGTTTCTCTAGTTCTGCTACCCAATATATTGTCACATGGCAGTCAGACAATATCTACTACTGTTTCTCTAGTTCTGCTACCCAATATATTGTCACATGGCAGTCAGACAGTATCTACTGCTGTTTCTCTAGTTCTGCTACCAAATATATTGTCACATGGCAGTCAGACAGCACCTACTGCTGTTTCTCTAGTTCTGCTACCCAATATATTGTCACATGGCAGTCAGACAGTATCTACTACTGTTTCTCTAGTCTTGCTACCCAATATATTGTCACATGGCAGTCAGACAGTATCTACTGCTGTTTCTCTAGTTCTGCTACCAAATATATTGTCACATGGCAGTCAGACAGCATCTACTGCTGCAGACAAGACAAGAGAAAATCTCGGATGTTGCCTTCAGAGAGTAGACAAAACAAGAAAATAACCTTGGATGTTGCCTTCAGTGAGTAGACAAAACAAGAAAATAACCTTGGATGTTGCCTTCAGTGAGTAGACAAAACAAGAAAATAACCTTGGATGTTGCCTTCAGTGAGTAGACAAAACAAGAAAATAACCTTGAATGTTGCCTTCAGTGAGTAGACAAAACAAGAAAATAACCTCAGATGTTGCCCTCTGTAGGTAGATGAGACAATGCAGGGTTTATTTTGAACAATGCCCAACTACAGCTCATACCTGGTACACTGGCGATACACAATATGTGTGACACAGATACGGAGAATGTCTCCAGAATGTCCGCAGGGTTGTTGGCATCAATGACTGACACTTGACTGGAGTCATGGTTGGCAGTACAGACCCACACCAGGCTGGACATCTGCTCCACATCACTGCTGCCTCTCAGCTCCTGGTCCTGGCCACACAACAGAACAGAAATTGTTCACATACAAGATAATAGACTGAACAATCACTGAGACTGAACAATCACTGAGACTGAACAATCACTGAGACTGAATACTGGCTTAGACTGCGCAATCACTTACACTTAGACAAACAGTTATAAAGACTGACAGTTATACAGACTGACAGTTATACAGACTGACAGTTATACAGACTGACAGTTCCACAGTTATACCGACTGACAGTTCCACAGACTGAGAGTTCTACAGACTGACAGTTCCACAGACTGACAGTTCTACAGACTGTTTACACACTGACAGTTCTACAGACTGACGGTTCTACAGACTGATAGTTCTACAGACTGAAAGTTCTACAAACTGACAGTTCTACACACTGACAGTTCTACACCTGACAGTTCTACAGACTGACATTTCTACACACTGACAGTTCTATAGACTGACAGTTCTACAGACTGACAGTTCTACAGACTGACAGTTCTACAGACTGACAGTTCTACACACTGACAGTTCTATAGACTGACAGTTTTACACACTGACAGTTCTACACACTGACAGTTCTACAGACTGACAGTTCTACAGACTGACAGTTCTACACACTGACAGTTCTACAGACTGACAGTTCTACACACTGACAGTTCTACAGACTGACAGCTCTACACACTGACAGTTCTATAGAGTGACAGTTTTACACACTGACAGTTCTACAGACTGACAGTTCTACACACTGACAGTTCTGCAGACTGACAGTTCTACACACTGACAGTTCTACACACTGACAGTTCTACAGATTGACAGTTCCACACACAGACAGTTCTACAGACTGACAGTTCTACACACTGACAGTTCTACAGATTGACAGTTCCACACACAGACAGTTCTACACACTGACAGTTCTACAGATTGACAGTTCCACACACAGACTGTTCTACAGACTGACAGTTCTACAGACATGAAGTTCTACAGACTGATAGTTCTACATACTGACAGTTCTACAGACATGAAGTTCTACACACAAGAAATCTGGAAATAGATGGATGAAGAAATGACAGACTGAGCCAGTCAGCTGTGTTAACATGTAACATACCACAGGGGCATATATTATTATTTAATATCACACACACCATGCTTGATGCTTGCCTGCAAAACTGGTTGCTCACTGGTTCCATCCACAATGGGGGTAGATTCTCATGTGTACAGCTGAACTGAGCTGCCAGGTCAAGTCTGTGTCACAGCTTGCATACATCTCATCTCATCTCTTCTCATCTCTTCTCCTCATCTCTTCTCTTCTCATCTCTTATCTCCTCTCATCTTTTCTCTTCTCATCTCTTCTCTTCATCTCTTCTCCCCTCATCTCTTTTATTCTGATCTCATCCCGTTTCTCCTCATCTCAACTCATCTCATCTCTTCTCTTTATTTCTTCTTTTCTCATCTCTTCTCTTCTCTTCTCATCTCATCTCATTCCTCTTGTACCTTGCGGTGTTGAGTTGAAGTATAAACAGTGGGAGAGTGCTCGTCTATGGGCTTCATATAACATGATTCCCATGGACTCTGTTATTCCCGTCCATCATTTACATAGTCGGCATCTTCTTCTGGTTCCGTTTGGTCTGTACATCATTGCTTGTTATGGTATACTGTCAGTTGGTGGCTTAGTTAAATAGCAGTCAAATATAGAGCACATGGGACTATCCTTGTGACCCTGACCTTCATTTCCTTGTGCAGATTATCTCCCTCCTTCTGACTCTCCAGTGATGGCTCGGGTGGGGACAAACTAAACTTGACAGCAGAATCTCCGTCTTGGCTCTTCAACCCAGTTAGATTGACACCAGCTGCACACCAGATCTATCAAAGAAAGAATTAGCATTTAACATACAGGTTACATCATCAAGAATTAGCATTTAACATATGGGTTGGGTTATATCATCAAGAATTAGCATTTAACATACAGTTTATATCATCAAGAATTAGCATTTGTCATATGGGTTACATCATCAAGAATTAGCATTTAACATATGGGTTATATCATCAAGAATGAACACTTAACATATGGGCTATATCATCAAGAATTAGCATTTAACATGTAGGTTACTTCATCAAGAATTAACATTTAACATATGGGTTATATCATCAAGAATTAGCATTTGTCATACGGTTACAACAGTAACAGTTAAATCTCAATCCACAAAGAATTAACATGTTTCTGTTGAACAGTGTTCTCTTTAGCCAATGTCTGATCTATTCTTTAAAAAACAATTAATTAACACTCTCCTTCCCTTGTGTATCACTATCAAACAATAGAGAGAAAAAGCACATTCGAGAAAAAAACACATTCGAATGCCATCGTAGGAACTGTCTGACATGCCCATACGTTGTTCAGACACCAGAGATTGCATTTCCCCGAGGTACCTTCACCTTGAAAGATTCTTTCACTTGCACATCCCGCAATCTGATTTATGTTATCATCTGCAAACGATGTGACATGAAATACATTGGCCAAACGGGCAGACGTCTTGCGGATCGTTTCAGGGAACACCTCAGGGACATCAATCAGGGCGCTGACAAACCTGTCCCCAACCATTTCAATTCCTTCAACCATAATGGAGCCGACGATGCATGTGTCACCGCACTAAAACCTTGCTTCTCCAATAGCGGCGTCAGACTTAAAATTGAATGCCAACTAATCAACAATCTGGGATGCATCCACCCAGCCGGAATTAATACGGTTGTGGACGCTACAGTATAACTGTGGCATCTTCCCTAATTGTTCACACTATCTATTACTATGCTGTCCCCCCCCCCCCCCATATCTAACTTAATTGTCCTCACTTTCCTATATTTTCATAGCAGACTGTTCACATATTTTTGGCTACTCCAATCCTTTTTGGCAACCCATTTTTAATTCAGCTGGCCAAGTCACCTTTCCGGCCTCACGTGGCTAAGTTATAGATCGTGTGTTAGTGTATTGTGGTCTTTCGTTTGCTGTATCTCGTTGTTAGCTGTGTTGTCATTGACAAAGATTCTGAGAATCGAAACGTCTGTGTGTCGTATTGTATGCGTTCGTGTGTATTTTATCTTAATTTTTTATCTTATCTTATTCATTTTTATATTTATTGAGTGCTTCTGATTTCGGATTTTTCACCTGTATTTCGCGACACGTGGATCTCCTTGTAAGGTATGTGCAACGTTTGTTGATGTTTAGTTCGTTTTTTCTCGCAGGAGTTTAAAATACCTATTTGTTTCCATTTCATATCAAACAATAGAATAACACTCACCTTTCCTTGTGTATCACAGTCTAACAATGGAATAACACTCACCTTCCCTTCTGTATCACAGCCAATCAATAGAATAACACTCACCTTCCCTTGTGTATCACAGTCAAACAATGGAGTAACACTCACCTTCCCTTGTGTATCAGTCAAACAATAGAATAACACTCACCTTCCCTTGTGTATCAGTCAAACAATGGAATAACACTCACCTTCCCTTGTGTTTCACAGTTAAACAATAGAATAACAATCACATGCCCTTGTGTTTCAGTCAAACAATGGAATAACACTCACCTTCCCTTGTGTTTCACAGTCAAACAATAGAATAACACTCACCTTCCCTTGTGTTTCACAGTCAAACAATGGAATAACAATCACATGCCCTTGTGGTTTTTGATTGATTGATTGATTTAGGAATCGACATCACAGCATTCGGGGTATTCCCATAAGTGCTCCGTCCCCATCCTCAGCAGCCTGCGAAGAGTTCCAACACTAATAGTACCAGTAGCAATCTGATTATAAGTCCGTCTCGCCTTTCCTTTGAGCGTTGAGTGTTGGCCAGATCCCTTCGTCACTCCTCGTTGTCTCATTCTTGCCAGACCATGGTAATCCATTTGCTCCTCCGAGGTGTGCACGTGCTCCCACAAGGCCGCAACCACGTCTGCCTTGTCATGTATCAATACTTCACCAAGTTCTGCAGAGCCAGCCAATCTGTCCGCCTGTTCATTTCCCAGCACACCAGCATGCCCCGAAGAAAAGATCCAGGCGATGCTTGTCACCCGTGACCTCCGAAGCGAAGCAAGCCACTCCGCACGAAGTCTGCTCGTCAGCATGCTTTCTGAGTCAGTTACAATCACGATGTGTGTGTGTGTCGTATTCTCCATCCAGCGGAGAGCCACAGTGACTGCCTCCACTTCCATTCTTAAGCTGGATGTTGTGGTATCATATGCCAGGCTCTCCTGCCCCAAACATTACCCATTAGCTTTGGCTATGAAACCCCAGCCACTTCTCTCACCTCTTGACACCGAACCATCTGTGTAGACAATCACATCACTCGAGTGAGCATTGTCCTGAATTAGTTGCTGGATTTCCACTTCCGTGGCCGCTGCTGGCCACTCCCTGCACTCCCGGCTTAATGTGATTATAACTCTGCACAAATCTGACGGCTCCACTGGCACTCTGACCCACTCCTCTCCACGCCTAATGTTCTCCAGGGGGCACACCTGTCTGATCGTATCTTCTGCCTGAGCCATCCATGATTTCCCTCTTATCAGTCGCTGACCCTTAACTGTGTCCAGCGCCTCATGCAGTGGGTGGTCTGTGTCTGCAGCTACTCTGAGGTATGCCTTCGCCTGCATCACCTTGAGCCTACCAGCAACAGTCGGCAGACCAAGGATGTAACGCATACACACTACTGGGGTGTCTCTAGTGCATCCCAGAATGACCCGCATAGCTTCGTTCTGTATGCGCTCTAACTTCACCAGCTGACTCTCTGAGACAGTGAGCAGACCTAATCCATAATCAATTACTGAGAGGATCAAGTGCTGGTATAGTGTGAAAAGCATTCTCTGCTCTATGTCCATTGCAGCCATAGTTTTAAGTGCATTGAGTCCCTTTTGAGTTCTTGTCACGACCGTCTCCACATGGTCCTTGAAGGATAGGCTCCTGTCAAATGTGATCCCCAGATACTTCAGTTTGTTCTCTCTGCTGACATTTCTACCATCTATCGCGAGGCTTGGGACATCAGCTCTTACAATCCTGTTGTCCAGAGAGCACCACAAAACAGCCGCCTTTTCCGGGTGGATGACAGCACTCATTTCTGTGCACCAGTCAATAACTTCATCTACTGTCGCCTGTAACTCCTGGGCTGTTTGCTCCCTATCTCTCCCCTGCCTATATGCAAGAGTATCATCTGCAAATGTTAGTATTCTTCCAACCCCTGGTGCTTCTAGGTTTGCAATCTTGCTCGTATACACATTAAAGAGCACCGGTGAGACTGCAGATCCCTGTGGCAGTCCCGGGGTTAACATATGTGGCTCTGAGGTCCATGCGCCCAGACGGAGAGCAACCCGACGAGAGTGCAGGACGGCTGCTATCCAGTTCACCAACCAGGGATTGACCCCCTTCTCCATCAGTGCGGTCATCAAAATATCATATCGAACTCTATTGTACGCATCCTCGAGATCAAGCACTACCGCCATCGTTTCATGTCTACTCTGGAACCCCTCATAAACATCAAAGGCAAAAGTGGCTGCATTTGACCAGGTATCTTTTCCTGGCCTGTAGCTCCCCAGGCCTCTTGGAAGAAGCTTCCCCCTTTCCAAAAAATCCTGTAGCTTAACAGTGACTATCTTCTCTAAAACCTTCCCAAATGTATTTTGAAGGGTGATGATCCTAAAGCCGCTAAGCTTTGACTGATCCTTCAATGGTTTTGGGAGAGGGATGAGATAGCTGTGCACCCAATCCTGCGGGACTGATGCTGTCCTAATGCTCTGGTTAAAGCAGTCAGTCATCTCCTCCAGGTCTGCTTCGCTCCTTTCACTTCCTTCATGTGGCCATACCTGACCCCATCGGGCCCTGGTGCCGTGTCTTTTGCCTTTTTCAAAATGCGTTTAACATCTTCTACCCGTATGATGTCTTCATACTGCATATTCTTCGTGGTGCCAGATAGCTCCTCTCTAACTGCATCTCTGGTGTCCGCATCATTATGATTGGTCTGCTCTAAAAATCTCTGGAGAAACGCCTCCCCTTTCTCTTTGTCTGTTGTCATGCGCACACCATCATCTCTATAGATTGTTCCCACTGTCATCGGCCGATCTTTTCTCTGCATTTGCCTGTGCAGTTTCCAGAATTTTTGCAGTGTTTTATCACCTCCAATCTCCTTCATGAAACATTCCCATTTTGCCTTTTTGACCTCTGCAGCACAGCGCTTGAAAACCTCCACCTTGTCTTTCTTGACATTTTCCGCTGTGTCCACTTCCTCTCGTGAGCTTTGAAGTGTCTGTCGCACTTTCTTTAGCTGCTTCACTGTAGCTCTCTTTGCTTTCCAAGCATGGTCTACTTCTGGGGTCCACCATGGGGGCTGCAAAAAGGGAGTTTTAACAGTCCTGTTGCATGCCCCTTGTCTGAGGCGTCCAAGAAGGCAATCGGTCCACTCACACCGGAAGGTCTTGCATGCTCTCCCAGCTTTAACTTTGCTGGGTTTAGAGATCAGGACTGAGCATGGCATGTGATCACTCCCATGGTCATTCAAAACATTCCACTTTACATCAAGGACTGATGACTGGGAGACAAGTGCCAAGTCAATAGCTGTGTCTGCATCGCCAGGCCTCATTGCCATTCTTGTCGGCCTACCATCATTTATGCAGACCACATCGGAGTCCACCATGGCATCTGCAAGGGCAATTCCCTGTCGGTTTTCTCCAGGGAAAAACCTGCCCTGGAGATGCCCTTGTGGTATCACAGTCAAACAATAGAATAGATAGTTAGTTAGCAGACAGCTCATCCTCATTGCACATCGAATCATTCAGTCCATAAGTGCTTGGATCCCCTCCTCAGCAAATCCCGCAGCGTGTAGCGGCTCATGACACCAGTTCTGTGTTGGTTTATTAATCTTCTTTGGCTTCCTGCATAGTGTTCTTGTTTGGCCACACCTGTTTTAACTTGCTGTTCTTGCATCCTGACCATGGTTGTAGACTCACAGTCATCGCTTGGTTCTCGTAAGCAGTTTACTTCTCATAGAGCATTCAGAATGTCTGCCTGGTCCATGACTCGTCAACCTTCCACAGTAGCCCTACCTGCAAGCCTGTCAGCCTGCTCATTTCCTTGTACACCCGCATATCCTGGCACAAAAATGAAACTAATCTTTATCAACCGAGACCGCTCCAGAGACAGCAACCACTTTCTTCGGACCCACCCCATTCTATCCTCCCAAGTATACTCATTCAGTCACTAAGGACATATGCCCGATTCAATGTCTGTGTCTTGAGCCATGTTGTTTGTTGCTTTACTTACTGCCATGACTTCCATAGTCAGGCTAATTGTGGTCAAAGCAAAAGCACCAGATTCTTCCTTCACACTTTTCCTTCTGGCCTAAACCGTATAGGCCCATGAACTTCTCACTCCTAGGAGACCAACCCATCTGTGTAAATGACAGCATCATCCTCTAAAGAATTCTCGAAGATCAGAGCCTGTACTTCTGCCTCCACAGCAGCTGGATTTTCTTGTCTGCATTTCCTGTCTAGTTGGATGCACAGTGAAAAGGATGTACAGAACTCTTGGCACTTGTACCCACTCCTCGCCAGGTTCTAAATCCTCAAGTGAACACACCAGTTGAAGAATGTCTTCGGCTTGACCCATCCACGACTTTCCTCTTTTTAACCTGCTGCCCTTTACCTTCTTAATCTGGCAATGCAGTAGATGTTGTGTGTTTGCGTTGACTCTGTGGTAGGCACGTGCTCGGCAAATTTGTATTCTGTCCCTCATGGTTGGAAAATAAAGGTGGCGGCGCATTGCCCTGCATGCTGTATCTCTTGTACATCCAAGAATAATACACACAGCTTCATTCCGTATCCTTTCCATTTGATTATGGCTGAGAGTCAGGATCGCCATCGCATGCTCCAAAACAGAAAGGACCAGACCCTCGTAAAGAAGACATAAATGGCGCTGCTCACAATTTTCCGCGCCATCAACCGCTTCGCAGCCAAACCCCGCTTGGCCTTTGTTATCACCTGGTCTATGTGCCCAGTATAAGCGAGGTTTCAATCAAATCGTATCCCCAAGTAATTCATTGCCTGCATTCTTTCCACAGTCTCTGAACCCAAATTTACAGTTGGCATTGGGGTGTTGACAATATGGTTATTCAAAGAGAACCATGTCACTGTTGTCTTTGTTGGGTTGACCATTGGCCCAGCTTCAACACACCAAGTGCTTATGCGACTGAGTTCGGTTTGTAGTTCCACAGCAACCTGATCTCTATCCTTATATGGAATAATAATCACCTTCCAATGTGTATCACAGTCAAACAATGGAATAACACTCACCTTCACTTGCTAACCACAGTAAAACAATTGAATAACACTCTCCCCCGATGTGTCTCCACCTTGACGTGGTGGGGGAGCTTGCGTGTCCCATAGACCCCATTTGCTTGCCGATGGGTGAAAAATTACATATCGGACAGCTTATGGGATAGGGACCAGACTAAGAGAGACACAACCTGCTGCTCTGCAGGCATAGACTGAGGATAGCAGTCAAAATTTAAATGAGGTGCACAAAGGCAGAATTTCTTGGTCCGGACAAAACTCTTAAGGCTCCCTGTCGAGGGCTGTGGCTGAACGCCTCTAAGCCACAAACTCTCGGATCTTAGAGCCAGGCTGATACCCGTCTACCGGAAAATAGAAACATGATACTGAGCAAGCTACATGCTCAGGTCTGATACATGTTCGAAGGCTCCCAGCTGGGGGATATGAGAGTTTCCCGGATGAAGGGGCCTGGCCGTTTCCCGTTCACTGCTGCACGAAGGTAAGGTGCTGAGCCGGCAGCACATGTAGCCTACCTCGTGAGCGAGTACAAAAAAGTCAGAAAGGTGCCCCAGTCGAAGGGTTACGGAAACTGTCTGTATCTAACTCATAGAGAGTGTAGACAAAAGTGGAATAATGTCTCATCAACGCAAGATGGAACGCACGGCGAGCGAACCTATTGCGTGGTCTGAAGTCACAAGCAAAAGCTTACCAAGTGGATGTCACTCGCAGTCTGACCGCTCCTGGTGTGTGATTGAGCGATCAGTGGCAAGTGGGATGCCCAACACATGGAAGTGAGGAACTAAAGCAGCCATGAGCAGGACGTGGAAACTCCTTGGGTGAGCCCAGTCTCAGAGCAATATGTGCCGGCTCTGCAATTATGGAAGCCTCCTTGGATAGCGAGATAATGCCCATGGTCTGCCCCTGCCTTCCCTTGAGGGCAGACCACGATATCGTTGATCGTTCTATCTTGACCAGCTGAGATGTGGGTGACATTACAACAGTCTAACGTGTCTCGAAACCAGAGGAAGGCTAACCTCACTAAAAAATGCCCGCCGGAAGTCGGAAGTGTCGTCCTACGGGTGGCAAACTAAAAATTGACACTACGCATTTACGTCCGAGTGAAATGTCTCGTCCGAATGTCTCCCGTGCTAGGAACAGCTCTGACTACCTAGTTTCCGAATGCCGCTCTTGTTCGGAACAGCTCTGACTAGGTAGTTTTCCGAATGTCCGCAGTGCCTGGAACAGCTCTGATGGGTACAGGGACAAGCACATGTCCGAAAACTCGCTTAGTGGAAACCAACCGCAGAGCTGACTGGATTGTGAAGGAACGGCCCAGGGCGAGCGAAATGCCCAATATATTGAAGTGAGGAATTAAAACAGCCATGAGCAGGACGTGACGATTCCCTCGGTAAACCCAGCACCAGAGCGTTATGTGCCGGCTCTGCAATTATGGAAGCCACCCAGGATGGCGGAAAATGCTATGGACTGTCCCTGCCTTCACTTGAGGGATGACCGTGTAGTCTTCGACTGTTCCAACTAGACCAGCTGAGATGTGGACGGTACCACAAAAGTGAGAGTCTCCCAGGATTGCTAACCTGGTCAAAAATGCACGCTAAAAGTCGGATGTGTTGGCCTGAGGGTTTCGACCCGAGGGTGCCTAACCAGACACACCGCAATCACATCTGAAAAAATCACTCCGGATGAACGCAAAGAAGAATAACACTCACCTTCACTTGTGTATCAGTCAAACAAAGGAATAACACTCACCTTCACCTGTGTATCACAGTCAAACAAAGGAATAACACTCACCTTCCCTTGTGTATCACAGTCAAACAATGGAATAACACTCACCTTCCCTTATGTAATGCAGTCAAACAATGGAATAACACTCACCTTCCAGTCTGTATCACAAACAATGAAATAACATTCACCTTCTCGTCTGTATCACAGTCAAACAATGGAATAACACTCACCTTCACTTGTGTATCACAATCAAACAATGGAACAACAGTCCTCTTATGTATTGCAGTCAAACAATGGAATGACACTCACCTTCACTTGTGTATCACAATCAAACAATGGAACAACACTCACCTTCCTCTGTATATCACAGATAAACAATGGAATAACACTCACCTTCACTTACACAATGGAAAAACACTCACCTTCCCTTATGTATTGGTGTCAAACAATGGAATAACACTCACCTTCCAGTCAGTATCACAATGGAGCTACTCAACTTCCAGTTGGTATTAAAATGGAACTACTCACCTTACAATCAGTATCACAATGGAACTATTCACCTTCCAGTTGGTATCACAATGGAACTACTCACCTTCCAGTCTGTATCACAATAGAAATAATCACCTTCCAGTCAGTATCACAATGAAACTACTCACCTTACAGTCAGTATTACAATGGAACTACTCACCTTCCAGTCAGTATCACATTGGAACTACTCACCTTCCAATCAGTATCACAAAGGAACTACTCACCTTTGGTCAATATCACAACAGAACTACTCACCTTCCAGTCGGTATCACAATAGAACTACTCACCTTCCAGTCTGTATCACAATAGAACTACTCACCTTCCAGTCAGTATTACAAACAATGAAACTACTCATCTTCCAGTCAGTATCACAATGAAACTACTCACCTTCCAGTCAGTATTACCAACAATGGAATTACTCACCTTCCAGTCAGTATCACAATGGAACTACTTACCTTCCAGTCAGTATCACAATGGAACTACTCACCTTCCAGTCAGTATCACAATGGAACTACTCACCTTCCAGTTGGTATCACAATGGAACAACTAACCTTCCAGTCAGTATCACAATTGAACTACTCACCTTCCAGTCGGTATCACTGTCAAACAAAGGCCTGCAGTAAACAGGAACAGGAACTGGCACCTGGAACCTGTCTGTGTCCTTGACACTGGTGGTGAACTTGGCTGGCAGACTCCAGCCATAAGCCTGCATCCGTCCATCATCTTTCTTGACCAGGGCCCTGACCTGCTTGTACTGCTCACTCCTCTCCTTCTCCCTCTCCTCTCTGGATTTCTCGGACCTGCTGTAACATAGTGTAAACTTAGCATGGGAATAAGCTGCTCCATTAAGTGAGGCTGTGTTTGTCTTTCTGAATGTTTTTCTTCTTGTGCCCTCTATCCTCCAATGGGCATGTGTCCTCAACCCACTCACTCCAAGCCCTCAACCCACTCACTCCAAGCCCCCCTATCTGTAGCTACCCCATGCAGCTGTGTCCATGCCCTCAACCCACTCACTCCAAGCACTCCTATCTGTAGCTACCCCATGCAGCTATGTCCATGCCCTCAACCCACTCACTCCAAGCACCCCTATCTGTAGCTACCCCATGCAGCTGTGTCCATGCCCTCAACCCACTCACTCCAAGCACTCCTATCTGTAGCTATCCCACACAGCTCTGTCCATGCCCTCAACCCACTCACTCCAAGCACTCCTATCTGTAGCTACCCCATGCAGCTGTGTCAATGTCCTCAACCCACTCACTCCAAGCCCCCCTATCTGTAGCTACCCCATGCAGCTATGTCCATGCCCTCAACCCACTCACTCCAAGCACTCCTATCTGTAGCTACCCCATGCAGCTGTGTCAATGTCCTCAACCCACTCACTCCAAGCCCCCCTATCTGTAGCTACCCCATGCAGCTGTGTCCATGCCCTCAACCCACTCACTCCAAGCACTCCTATCTGTAGCTATCCCACACAGCTCTGTCCATGCCCTCAACCCACTCACTCCAAGCACTCCTATCTGTAGCTACCCCATGCAGCTGTGTCAATGTCCTCAACCCACTCACTCCAAGCCCCCCTATCTGTAGCTACCCCATGTAGCTGTGTCCATGCCCTCAACCCACTCACTCCCAGCCCCCCTATCTGTAGCTATCCCACACAGCTCTGTCCATGCCCTCAACCCACTCACTCCAAGCACTCCTATCTGTAGCTACCCCATGCAGCTGTGTCCATGTCCTCAACCCACTCACTCCCAGCCCCCCTATCTGTAGCTACCCCATGCAGCTATGTCCATGCCCTCAACCCACTCACTCCCAGCCCCCCTATCTGTAGCTACGCCACACAGCTCTGTCCATGCCCTCAACCCACTCACTCCAAGCCCCCCTATCTGTAGCTATCCCACACAGCTCTGTCCATGCCCTCAACCCACTCACTCCAAGCCCCCCTATCTGTAGCTATCCCACACAGCTCTGTCCATGCCCTCAACCAACTCACTCCAAGCCCCCCTATTTGTAGCTATCCCACACAGCTCTGTCCGTGCCCTCAACCCACTCACTCCAAGCCCCCCTATTTGTAGCTATCCCACACAGCTCTGTCCGTGCCCTCAACCCACTAACTCCAATCCCCCCTGTCTGTAGCTATCCCACACAGCTTTGTCTGTGCCCTCAACCCACTCACTCCAAGCCCCCCTATCTGTAGCTATCCCACACAGCTCTGTCCGTGCCCTCAACCCACTTACTCCAAGCCCCCCTATCTGTAGCTATCCCACACAGCTCTGTCCGTGCCCTCAACCCACTAACTCCAAGCCCCCCCCTATCTGTAGCTATCCCACGCAGCTCTGTCCGTGCCCTCAACCCACTAACTCCAAGCCCCCCCCTATCTGTAGCTATCCCACGCAGCTGTGTCCATGTCCTCAACCCACTAACTCCAAGCCCCCCTATCTGTAGCTATCCCACACAGCTCTGTCCATGCCCTTAACCCACTAACTCCAAGCCCCCCTATCTGTAGCTATCCCACGCAGCTCTGTCCATGCCCTCAACCCACTAACTCCAAGCCCCCCTATCTGTAGCTATCCCATGCAGCTGTGTCCATGTCCTCAACCCACTAACTCCAAGCCCCCCTATCTGTAGCTATCCCACACAGCTCTGTCCGTGCCCTCAACCCACTAACTCCAAGCCCCCCCCCCCCCCTATCTGTAGCTATCCCACGCAGCTCTGTCCGTGCCCTCAACCCACTAACTCCAAGCCCCCTATCTGTAGCTACCTCATGCAGCTGTGTCCATGTCCTCAACCCACTAACTCCAAGCCCCCCTATCTGTAGCTATCCCACACAGCTCTGTCCATGCCCTCAACCCACTCACTCCAAGCACTCCTATCTGTAGCTACCCCATGCAGCTCTGTCCGTGCCCTCAACCCACTAACTCCAAGCCCCCCCCCCCTATCTGTAGCTATCCCACACAGCTCTGTCCATGCCCTCAACCCACTAACTCCAAGCCCCCCTATCTGTAGCTATCCCATGCAGCTCTGTCCATGCCCTCAACCCACTAACTCCAAGCCCCCCTATCTGTAGCTATCCCATGCAGCTGTGTCCATGTCCTCAACCCACTAACTCCAAGCCCCCCTATCTGTAGCTATCCCACACAGCTCTGTCCATGCCCTCAACCCACTAACTCCAAGCCCCCCCCCCCCTATCTGTAGCTATCCCACGCAGCTCTGTCCGTGCCCTCAACCCACTAACTCCAAGCCCCCCCCCCCCCCCTATCTGTAGCTATCCCACGCAGCTCTGTCCGTGCCCTCAACCCACTAACTCCAAGCCCCCCTATCTGTAGCTACCTCATGCAGCTGTGTCCATGCCCTCAACCCACTAACTCCATGCCCCCCTATCTGTAACTATCCCACGCAGCTCTGTCCGTGCCCTCAACCCACTAACTCCAAGCCCCCCTATCTGTAGCTACCTCATGCAGCTGTGTCCGTGCCCTCAACCCACTAACTCCAAGCCCCCCCATGCAGCTGTGTCCATGTCCTCAACCCACTAACTCCAAGCCCCCCTATCTGTAGCTATCCCACACAGCTCTGTCCATGCCCTCAACCCACTCACTCCAAGCACTCCTATCTGTAGCTACCCTATGCAGCTCTGTCCATGCCCTCAACCCACTCACTCCAAGCCCCCCTATCTGCAGCTACCCCATGCAGCTCTGTCCATGCCCTCAACCCACTCACTCCAAGCCCCCCTATCTTTAGCTACCCCATACAGCTCTGTCCATGCCCTCAACCCACTCACTCCAAGCCCCCCTATCTTTAGCTACCCCACACAGCTCTGTCCATGCCCTCAACCCACTCACTCCAAGCCCCCCTATCTTTAGCTATCCCACACAGCTCTGTCCATGCCCTCAGCCCACTCACTCCAAGCCCCCCTATCTTTAGCTACCCCATACAGCTCTGCCCATGCCCTCAACCCACTCACTCCCAGCCCCCCTATCTGTAGCTACCCCATGCAGCTATGTCCACGCCCTCAACCCACTCACTCCCAGCCCCCCTATCTGTAGCTACGCCACACAGCTCTGTCCATGCCCTCAACCCACTCACTCCAAGCCCCCCTATCTGTAGCTATCCCACACAGCTCTGTCCATGCCCTCAACCCACTCACTCCAAGCCCCCCTATCTGTAGCTATCCCACGCAGCTCTGTCCATGCCCTCAACCCACTCACTCCAAGCCCCCCTATCTGTAGCTATCCCACACAGCTCTGTCCATGCCCTCAACCCACTCACTCCAAGCCCCCCTATTTGTAGCTATCCCACACAGCTCTGTCCGTGCCCTCAACCCACTAACTCCAATCCCCCCTATCTGTAGCCTGTGCCCTCAACCCACTCACTCCAAGCCCCCCTATCTGTAGCTATCCCACACAGCTCTGTCCGTGCTCTCAACCCACTCACTCCAAGCCCCCCTATCTGTAGCTATCCCACACAGCTCTGTCCGTGCCCTCAACCCACTAACTCCAAGCCCCCCCTATCTGTAGCTATCCCACGCAGCTCTGTCCGTGCCCTCAACCCACTCACTCCAAGCCCCCCCCCATCTGTAGCTATCCCACGCAGCTCTGTCCGTGCCCTCAACCCACTAACTCCAAGCCCCCCTATCTGTAGCTACCTCATGCAGCTGTGTCCATGTCCTCAACCCACTAACTCCAAGCCCCCCTATCTGTAGCTACCTCATGCAGCTGTGTCCATGCCCTCAACCCACTAACTCCAAGCCCCCCTATCTGTAGCTATCCCACACAGCTCTGTCCGTGCCCTCAACCCACTAACTCCAAGCCCCCCTATCTGTAGCTACCCCATGCAGCTGTGTCCATGTCCTCAACCCACTAACTCCAAGCCCACCTATCTGTAGCTATCCCACACAGCTCTGTCCATGCCCTCAACCCACTCACTCCAAGCCCCCCTATCTGTAGCTACCCCATGCAGCTCTGTCCATGCCCTCAACCCACTCACTCCAAGCCCCCCTATCTGCAGCTACCCCATGCAGCTCTGTCCATGCCCTCAACCCACTCACTCCAAGCCCCCCTATCTGTAGCTACCCCATACAGCTCTGTCCATGCCCTCAACCCACTCACTCCAAGCCCCCCTATCTTTAGCTACCCCACACAGCTCTGTCCATGCCCTCAACCCACTCACTCCAAGCCCCCCTATCTTTAGCTACCCCATACAGCTCTGCCCATGCCCTCAACCCACTCACTCCCAGCCCCCCTATTTGTAGCTACCCCATGCAGCTCTGTCCATGCCCTCAACCCACTCACTCCCAGCCCCCCTATTTGTAGCTACCCCATGCAGCTCTGTCCATGCCCTCAACCCACTCACTCCAAGCCCCCCTATCTGTAGCTACCCCACACAGCTCTGTCCATGCCCTCAACCCACTCACTCCAAGCCCCCCCCCCCCCATCTGTAGCTACCCCATGCAGCTCTGTCCATGCCCTCAACCCACTCACTCCAAGCCCCCCTATCTGTAGCTACCCCATGCAGCTCTGTCCATGCCCTCAACCCACTCACTCCAAGCCCCCTTATCTGTAGCTACCCCATGCAGCTCTGTCCATGCCCTCAACCCACTCACTCCAAGCCCCCCTATCCGTAGCTACCCCATGCAGCTCTGTCCGTGTACTTCCCACATTGTTCATCTCTGTTTTCACTTCTCTTCTCCATGAGTTTTAACTCTTCCTCTGTTTCCATTGCCCTGTGGGTTCAAGATCAAGGGTTTTCTAGTTAAACAATTCTCAGGTGTTCTCCATGTATGACCTGTCCAGTGGAAGCGTCTTGGCCTCACCTCCTGGTTCACTGCTATTTGTTCCGTTCTCTCCGCGAGCTCCACATTTATGATTTTCTCATACCATTTTTTTCCTTATATACTGCGTAGACACTTAAAAGTGAATGTTTATGGTATATTTCTAATTGTTTTTGTTCTTCTCTATGATTCTTGTCCATACAGCAGTACTGACTGTGAATGTTTGGTTATTATTAACAAGCAAACATGGAAGCTGGCTCACAAGGTGTATATGCTTGCAGGTTTTTCATACTGAGCTTGCAGTTAAGCCTATCATTTCCTAGTGCAAACACCACTATTTATCTCAGTTGTTTCATCGATTTCTAGTGAGATTACTTGTGTATGATTGAATTGGACTCTTGCTGCTGCTGCTGTTCTTGCTGTTGCATCTATCCAACCGGCAGTGCCTGAACTTCTTTCCTTTGGCCCCATGCCATGTAAGGACACATGCCACTGTTCATCAGCTGTTTTTTTGTTTCATATAAAGTGCTCTTCTGTCTGGTTCCGGTGGAAGTAACAATCATCTGATGCCTGGCTCAGGTGGAAGTAACAATCTTCTGATGCCTGGCTCAAGTGGAAGTAACAATCTTCTAATGTTTGATTCAGGTGGAAGTAACAATTTTCTGATGTATGGCTCAGGTGGAAGTAACAATCTTCTGATACCTGGCTTAGGTGGAAGTAACAATCTTCTGATGTCTGGCTTAGGTGGAAGTAACAATCTTCTGATATGTCTCATTTCTCTAATCAGTTTACAGTTTTAATTTGTTTCATATAGGACTTAGTCACTGGTTTTTCTGACTGTCCTTGGTATTCTTTGCAATTTCCTCAGAAACCACATTTCCATAGCCATCAGATGTTTTTTTTATTAGACATGATACTATCATAAAGAAAGATGTTCTGGCATGACAGTATTATCAACAAATGTTTAGACATGACAGTATCATCAACAAATGTTTAGCTATGACAGTATCATCAACAAATGTTTAGATATGACAGTATCATCAACAAATGTTTAGACATGACAGTAGCATCAACAAATTATTAAACATGATGGTATCATCAACAAATGTTTAGATATGACAGTATCATCAATAAATGTTTAGACATGACAGTATCATCAACAAATTATTAGACATGATGGTATCATCAACAAATGTTTAGACATGATGGTATCATCAACAAATGTTTAGACATGATGGTATCATGAACAAATGTTTAGACATGATAGTATCATCAACAAATGTTTAGACATGATGGTATCATCAACAAATGTTTAGACATGACAGTATCATCAACACATGTTTAGACATGATGGTATCATGAACAAATGTTTAGACATGATAGTATCACCAACAAATGTTTAGACATGATAGTATCATCAACAAATGTTTAGACATGATAGTATCATCAAGAAATGTTTAGACATGATGGTATCATGAACAAATGTTTAGACAAGACGGTATTATCAACAAATGTTTAGAACATGACAATATCGTCAACACATGTTTAGAGATTATACAAGCATCAACCAGCATGCAGACTTACAAATCGTCCGATTGGAAGTCGTAGGTGTTGGACCTGGTGATGGAGCCCCGGTGTTTCTTGCTGGAGTCCTCGCTGGACTGGAAGTGCAGCGTGGAGCTGCTGGGTTTGACTGCTGCCATCACAGCCTGCTGCTTGCCTGGCTTGTTGGATGAGCTGAACAAGCTGCCAAAGCTGCCGGAAGCAAATGGCGACAATTAGAGAATACTAGCTCTGATGTCACACATATACCAGAGATCTGGACTACAGCAGTACACAACTGGAGCAAGTCAATGAGAGGATAACAGAATACTAGCTCTGATGTTGCAAATCTACCAGAGATCTGGACTACAGCACATATAGGAATATACAACTGGAGCAAGTCAATGATGAGGATAAGAGAATACTAACTCTAATGTCACACATCTACCAGAGATCTGGACTACAGCAGTACACAACTGGAGCAAGCCAATGATGAGGATAAGAGAATACTAATTCTAATGTCACACATCTATCAGAGATCTGGACTACAGCGCATATAAGAGTAAACAATTGGAGCAAGTCAATGAGAGGATAACAGAATACTAGCTATGATGTCATACAAAAACTGGACAAGATGGACAACAACAACAACAACAACAACAACAACAGGAAAAGATGGACAATCACAAGAGGAGATGGGCAATAACAACAGGGGATGTGCAACAACAGAAGATGGACAACAACAACAACAACAACAACAACCACAACCACAAGGGATGGACAACAACAGGAAAAGATGGACAACAACAACAACAACAACAACAACAACAACAGGGAAAGGTGGAAAACAACAACAACAGGGAAAGATGGACAACGACGACGACGACAACAACAACAACAACAACAACAACAACAACAACAACAACAACAACAACAACAACAACAACAACAACAACAGGGGATGGACAACAACAGGAAAAGATGGACAACAACAACAACAACAGGGAAAGATGGAAAACAACAACAACAGGGAAAGATGGATAACAACAACAACAACAACAACAACAACAGGGGATGGACAACAACAGGAAAAGATGGACAACAACAGGGAAAGGTGGACAACAACAACAACAGGGAAAGATGGAAAACAACAACAGGGAAAGATGGACAACAACAACAACAACAACAACAACAGGGGATGGACAACAACAGGAAAAGATGGACAACAGCAACAACAACAACAGGGAAAGATGGAAAACAACAACAGGGAAAGATGGACAACAACAACACCAACAACAACAACAGGAGATGGACAACAACAACAGAAGATGGACAACAATAACAGAAGGTGGGCAACAACAACAACAGGGGATGGGCAACAACAACAGGAGATGGACAACAACAGAAGTTGAAAAACAACAACAACAGGAGATGGACAACAACAGGAGATGGACACCAACAACAGAAGATGAACAACAACAACAACAGGAGATGGACAACAACAACAACAACAACAACAACAGAAGATGGACAACAACAAGAGATGGACACCAACAGAAGATGGACAACAACAACAGAAGATGACAATAACAACAGAAGATGGACAACAACAAGAGATGGACAACAACAACAGAAGATGGACAACAACAACAGAAGATGACAATAACAACAGAAGATGACAACAACAACATGAGGAGATTGAAAATCACAACAACAACAGGAGAAGATGGACAATCACAACAACAGTAGGATATTGACAATATTGACATCAAAACAACAGGAGAAGATGGTCAATCACAACTACAGGAGGAGATTGACAATCACAACAGGAGAAGAAGGACAACAACAACAGGAGAATATGGACAACAGCAGGGGAAAATGGACAATCACAACAACAGAAGATTAACAATCACAACAACAGGAGAAGATGGTCAATCACAACAACAGGAGGAGATCGACAATCACAACAGGAGAACAAGGACAACAACAACAGGAGAATATGGACAACAACAGGGGAAGATGGACAATCACAACAATAACAGGAGAAGATGGACAAATACAACAGGGGGAAATAGACACACTGAAGTGTCAGGAAGACTCAAGCGGCACAGAACAGGAGAAATATGTTAGCTTGCATGACTTCTAGAGACTGCACGGACATATGGTGCTGTGGGCAAGATCGCTGTGGGCAAGATCAGCAGAGATCTCAAAGGTTATAACAAGAAAGAAGCAGGGCAGACAGACACGGGCAGAGATCGGGGATTTCACGGCCAGGTTAGTGTCCTGCATGTAATGTATAATTAGTTATACAGGTCAACAGTCGCTGCAGTGCTTGCTTTGCCGGCCTTGTAGTCGTGAGTTAGAATCCACATTGCCCGGGAAAGTGTAACAGTAATAGAGTACTGGGGTATTATTAGGATCTAGTGGGAAACAGATACAGCACGATTGAGCATTGAGAGTGAAAGGATGGGAGATGCTCAATCGTGACGTATTGGGTTGGCAAGGGCAGTTAAGATCACACCCTTGAGAGGGAAAGAAGCAAGTTGTCATCAAGAAGCAATAAACTATTTTAACTTAACCTCTGGCTTGTTAATCTCTGTACACACTGTTACAGGATTAATTATGGAGCATGTGACCAGGATCTGAACCTGATATAATCGCCGGAGAAAAACAAAAACAATGCGAAGTCAAGCCGAATAACATCGCGTTAGAGACCAATTAGTGAACGTGAGAACAGGCGCACCAAAAGATGGCCAGTAAATTTGTAAATCGTAGTTATCTGTGAATACAGAGGCCAAAAGCTCACCCAGGAGTGGTCCTCTGTAAGTCTTTTTCAAGACTTAAGATAACCAATAAAGTAGCGCCAAGAGCCTTGATATAACCGTCACTCTGCAGGGTCCGCAATTCAAGAAGTTTATTATAGCCGCCGTGCTGCAAGTTGATTGTCAGCAACAGGCTTAACATGGACGGTGCCTGAATTGTTGCGTTTCAAGAGCCATTACAGCCGCTGTGAGGGGACGAACCGGAGTGATCATGTCCTGAGAGTTTGGGCAAACCAGCAATTCAGCCAGAACATTTAGTCGGTCAGAACAAGAACCTCGTTTCTTTCGTTGATCGGGCCATAGATTGTTGAAACAGTCAAATATCACTGGGCCTCGGCTGATCCTAATCCATTTTTGGGCCTCGTCATTCCTATGACCCAAACACACCTAATCCATTTTTGGGCCTCGTCATTCCTATGACCCAAACACACCTCGTAATTCCTACGACCCATTTAACGGTGAATTACCCACTCGAGAATCAAGGAAGGGACCCAACCAGGGGTTGAAGATTTGTCTGGCAGCCCATGAGATGTGACCCGACCAGGGGTTGAAGATTGTCTGGCAGCCCACGAGAAGGACGAAATTACCTGAGGGAAGAGAACGGATATCTGAACTCCGCCACCTGAATTCCGAGACTAAATTTCATTTGATGCGGGCTCTTGTTGGTTGAACTGGATCCGTCAGCGAGTAAAAGAAGGTAACTGCTTAATTAAGAAGATAGGGTCAGAGTAAAATTGTGTATTTCGAGGTCTCCCATGATGTTCCGAAGTTCTTAATTAGAGCGGAGTACAGGATATTATTGTGGTTTAGGAAGCAAATGTCTACAAGGAGTGCATTATTTAAATTTAGAAGTAAATTTGTGTGATACTTAGACCCAGAAAATAACTGCGCATTGCTACATAATAAGTAAGGGTATTCTTTAAATTTAGAGCTTGAAATTGTGTGTTTCTTTGCTTGCCTTGTTTCAGTATTATTTCAGCATGGCGGAACAGGACACCTTAGCACAGGTTTAGATCTGTTTAGGAATATTTTAGCAGAGCAGATTCATCACGACACAAGTGAGAATTATTTCGGCTGAGATAGCATAAAGAGTAAAAATGTACTTGAACAGAGACTTAGGACACGTGACTGCATGGTTAGGAGAATTAAAGGTGGCAGTCAGCGAGGTAGAACGTTTTGTACACTGGTTACAGAGCAATGTAAGAGGTAATGAGATAAAAAGGAACAACAGGAATAGCCGAGGACAGCCACTACTTGATGAAAATAGAGGGCAGTATGGAAGCATTTATGTTAGTCCAAGGATGACTAGGGTTAGGAGCTGGTACAATGATCAGAGATACAGAAATGGGCATGAGAGAGATTGTTCTAGGAGTTGGCCATCCTATACGGTAAGCGCTAGAAAAAAACGTGACGAGTGGTTTGAAAAAAGACAAAGACAATATCTAAACTCAGCTGTAAAAGACAGAGTTGAACCTTTAAATAAAATACAGACTAGTCCTAAAATGGTTGCGAATGTGACTAGTAGACAAGAAAAGAAGACGACGGGATTGGTAAAGAAAATAAACCGAGAGACACAGACGCAGACAAGTAATACGGTAGAAAGTAGTACGCAGACTCAGGTACAACCAGTCAGCAAGTTAACAAAGGGAACTCAAACTGACTTAATAGAGAGTCAGTCAAAACCAACTCAATTGACTAAGAGAGACAAGGTTGAAGTTAGGAAAGATGGACAGACGAGGACCAAGAACGAAAGAAAGATAAAGAGAAGAAGTATTGAAGAAAGAAACAGTATGGTTGTAAATAGAGGTAGTGCCATGTCAAGTTCTTCAGCTATAGACAGGAAACTAATTCCCAAATGGTGTAGGAATATTAGCTGCCAGAGTTCAAGTTATGGAGAAGATATTCCTACAGCCAAATATTATAGTGATGCTGAAACGGATATTATTACTGAGGATTCGGAGAATGAGAGTGTTGCACTACGAGCAGATCCTGAATCGAGGCGTGATGTTCCCTCATATGGAGTAGTTGCTGGTGGACAGACGGACAGAGCTTTGGTTAGTGACTATGTAGATACTGGATTATATGACAATAAAGTAGGAAAGACTAAGGGACGAAGACCGAGAAAGAGAAAGAAAGTCAGACGTTCTAAAGGCGACTATGAGAATAGAGTCGACGTGGCTGCGGTGAACTACTATAATGAATCTGATGAGGGAACAATTGTTAGTGTGTCATCTGAAGACGAAATGGGGAGGTACAAACGTTACATAAGGTATACAGGGAACAGTGAGCAGACCGACGCTGGAAATAAGAAGAAAATATTTAAGAAGACAAATAGACAGTTAGCGGGAATTTACTCAACGACAGAAAGTGACTTAAGGAAAATAGAAGACCTTATGACCTTAAGACCTGAGTACTTTAACAGGTTGACAACAGATAGTGAGGATGACATTATAAGCGAAAGACGGGTGAAGGTATTGAAAGACAGTGAAGTGTTTAATTTGGACACACTATATAACGCTTAAAATTCCTTGGGTGAAGAAGAAAAATGAAATAGTTTTGGCTTAGGAGAAGAACTCTAAAATAGACAGATGAAATTTTTGGGGTAGAATGGTACAAGGTAGGTGATAGTGGTGCTGAGGATAAGGAAGTACGGCAAATGATATTCCACGTGGATTACGTAATACAGGATATCATATCTTCTGTTTGCTTAAAATGTAGGGAGAGTACATTAAATAAAATAGGGTGGATTCAGCACTTAGTAGAGAGAATTAGTAGAGGGTGAGAGATAGTTTTGCTTGTTGGTTGGAGAAGAAAGAATAGTATTGTTGACAGGTGAACCAAGACTGACAGGTGAGGTGGTATAGATTGAGGAGGCACTGAGTATCCTGTGTGTGTAAAAGTGGATGCTTGAAAAATACGAGTTACGTAGTGCTTGTAGAGAAAGAAAAAAGTTGTTGTGTCTGGAGAAGTATAGAATAATAGTTACGAGATTTGTGACATGTTGGAATGAAGTTTGTTTTGAAGAGATAGTAGATAGTGCTGTGAAAGCAATATAAGTTGCGAGATGTCATGTATAGGGTCTGACCTTCGTATAGGAGTAGAGATATAAGAAAACAGTGAATTGAGAAAGTCCTCTGGTTATGCGTTGTTCATACGTGAATATAACTGTAGTCAGACAGGTGTTCGGCGTGATGAAGGAAGTAGGAGAGAGGTGTGATGAAGTCGCCTAAGTGAAATACGTAGATAGAATGTAAGAGTGGCATTAATATGTCTTGTGTCAATGTGTGTAGAGGAGATTAATACGTGTAGATATGTGGTGAATGATTGCTGGAATGTGGAGATGGCGTCTAAAGTATTTTGTTGTAGTAATAGTATGGAGACGTTAGGTTGTCGCGATGCGAGAGTAGGCGTGAGATGAGAGCGAGGTTGTGTGTCATTGTCCGTGTGAATATGAGAAGAGCGGTTGATAAGTGACGTTGATAAATCGTGGTGGAACATAGAGCATGCGAAAATCGAGAGATAGAAAGAAAATTGTAATGTCTTTTCGTAGAATATCTGAACTTGGAAGGAAATTATGGAAGTTATATGCTGAATTAACATTATGAATGTTTAGTATTCTTGACAGGAAAATGGCGAAGCAAGAGTGCCTAAGACTGAGAAACGAGGAAAGAGAGGTCTGCTGTTGGTTATAAGTGGCGTAGGTTGCAGTTCTGAAAGAGTTCCGAGAAATAACAAGAAGAATGAAAGATGCAAAGGTAAACATGGTTAGTTAAATGAGTGTTGGAGAACGGGTTCCGAGGAGGTGACCGGTTTGATTGTCGTCACGATGTAAGAGTGCTAAGAGAGACCTGAGGATAGCTATAGTAGTGTTGGTGAGACGTGAAAGTATTGAAGCAGGAGGACGAAATATTAATTGCGTCGGGTAGACGAGAAAGTTGGTAGTGGAATTGGTGGTTTTGGTGAGAGGTCTATAATAAATAGACAAGTTCTTTCGATGGGAGTAGCATGGTGGAGATACTGTAGTTAACAGTAATGATTAAGAAGTAGTAGTGTGGATGAAAAGTCAGAGTCTAGTAGTAGTATGGAAGAAACTAATAAGTTGTACGAAGAAGAAGATATTGAGGTAGAATTGGCACTTATTCAAAGAAAGTTGGACTTGTTGAAGAAGAGGAGACGTAGGAGATAGATATTTGAAAGTACTGCAGATGGCAGGAGTTAGAAGTGAAAGGGATGCCTGAAGAAGCATACGAAACGGTAGAAGTAGTCTTGAAATATTGATACAAAAGGGGTGATGGAATTTTTTTTTCGTTACTGTTGGTAATGCCGTGTTTCCTAGAGAAACCAGATCAAAAGTTCGTTGATAAGTAGAGGTTGGCTACTACGTCGAAGTAATATTGGATTAGTGGCCATGTAGTTTACAGTGCTCACTTAAGAGGTTATTTTGGATATTATGTGTTGTTGGGAGTTAGGAGATAATAAATGGTAGGGTAAATGTTGATTACTGATTTGTTTAGATAGATAGAACAGATGTGATTCAAATTGGAATGTAGTTAAAAGATATACAGATGAACAGTGAACCGTTTAGTTTTTCGGTCATAGATATACTAGAATGACCTGTATAAATACTTAGTATGTTTTACTTAGTATGGGAGGCCAAGATTGATGGGCCACTGTGTGTAGTAATTTGAAGGGAGTTGTATTTTTTTAGAAAACCTTCTCTGTAGAGAGAAGACAATTGTTTTATCTTGTTTTATGGACTCTAGTTTTTATGCCTCATATATAATATGTTTTTTTGTTGCTCGATTTGGTCCTGTTATTATTTTAGAATAGGATTATTGTGTTTGTAGACTTTTGTGTGTAAACTATTGGTCCGTAAAAGAGACCAGTAGTAGTAGGAAAAAATAGAATAGGATGTATGTTGTATCATCATCACCATCATCATCACCATCATCATCATACCTTTAGTTGAGTTGCGGGGAAACATAAATGATTGTTACAAAAATTTGGGGGGGTATGATGTTCTGTTGTGATTTTATTTCGCTGTTTTGTATGTTAAATAGTAGTTAGTTAAGTTATGTTTAATTTACAGGGTTTTTGTCTAGAATAAAGACAATACATTTATTTGGGATCCTTCGTTTAGAAAATAGTAATAAACTACTGGGGACTAGAAGAGAGACATTTATTTGGGATCCTTCGTTCAGAAAAGAGTTAATAAAACTACTGAGAGCTAATAAAGAGACACATTCTCTTTGTGAAGAGTAAGTTCATGGGTATTTTGTTGCTGTGATAATCAGCATAGTTGAGATGGTTATGAAGTAGTGGAAATATATGGATGGTTATAGGGAAGTTTAGAGTTACACTAAAGTCAGTATTAATTGGAAATATAGGGATTAGAAACCATATGAGAGAAGAAAAGATTAATATAGCAGTGGGGTAAATGAGGAGAAAGTTTTAAACATGGTTTACATGGGGTCAGAAGAACCATGATGTACACAGTATTGCGGGGTGATAGAAAAAGAAGAGGGCAACGGGTTACCCCAGACAAAAACATGAATTGGATCCATGTTTAACTAGACACTGTGGATAACAGTACAAGAATAAAGGGGTGTAGTCGAGACATAGTAACTTGGGGTGTTTGTAGGTCCGTAAGAGAGGGACTAAGATAAAGTTGATTGCAAGCAGTCACAGATATGAGTGGTTATTTTTGCTGCTGTGGGTTACGGCACGAATTATGAATTGAGAGGTAGAAGATGTTAGAGAGGCATTGGCTTACATGGCCTGGGCAGGATGTAAATGTTTATCCCTTTGGGTGTATGAAGCTTCAGAGATAGAATAATAAGTGGGTTGCTGGAGTAGGGTATATAATGGTCAGATTTCGATGTTGTGGTTAACATTCCGAAGTTACGGGTGTCTGTAATAAATAGACATTTAAGGTTGCTGTAGATAACGGCATAAGTGGAGGTGCCCATAAGAAATGGACATTAAGAGATAATTTTTAACTGAGGTATAAGGTGATGTGGTTATGTGAAGTGATGTGTATAATGTTGGAAGAGGTTTTAAAGGAAATTAGATTTTTTTGTCCTCGGGATATTGTTTTGTGGTTGAGGTTGAAGTAAGGTTCAGAGACATAAAAGTAGTAGTGTCTGTTATATAGACACTTAGAAGTGAAGAATATTATTGGATGTGAATAATGTTTTTGATGCTGTAGATAGCAGCATAAACGTTTACCATAATGAGTGGTAAAGGGGGTGTGTGATTTAGGTGAGTGTGGTTTTAGACTTTATTACATAAAGTCTCAAATGACATAGGAGGGTAAAGGAGTATGGTTTGGTAAAGGGGGTGTGTGATTTTTTAGCTGAGTGTGGTCTTTGTGTGAAAGAGTATACTTCTTCTTTAAAATTCCGGTGGCCACCGATTCTTTGTCTTCCTATCGTGTGAAAGTAATTTCAGGTTAGTTGAAAGTGGGGGATTAGTAGCGTTGGTGATAAAAATAAGGAGTTGGTGTTAGAGTTTGAAATTTACTTATGAAGAGGAGTATTTAAGAAGACGTGTTATGATGTTATGATGTATTGTATATAGTTGAATTTGAAATGTTATTAAAGATATGTAAATATGTTACGTTTGGTTAAAGGACCAAGAACGAAGAAGAAGTGAGTTGACTGTATAGCTGGGGAAAGAGTTAAAGAAATAGAATGTTTAATTAAATTGGAGTTGGTTTGGGGAGGATTAGAACTATGGAAGATTAGAGGAAAAAGAGGGAATAGAGTAAGGGGATTAGGAGTAAAGATTTTTCCTTTATAAGGAAAATTCTTTAATAAACATGGGGAGGTGTAACAGTAATAGAGTACTGGGGTATTATTAGGATCTAGTGGGAAACAGATACAGCACGATTGAGCATTGAGAGTGAAAGGATGGGAGATGCTCAATCGTGACGTATTGGGTTGGCAAGGGCAGTTAAGATCACACCCTTGAGAGGGAAAGAAGCAAGTTGTCATCAAGAAGCAATAAACTATTTTAACTTAACCTCTGGCTTGTTAATCTCTGTACACACTGTTACAAAAGTTAACCCGGTCAATAAATGTCAGAAGTCGGATGTGTCGGCCTACCGGCGCAAGAACGCAGCTCTGCTGTAAACAAGCACAACACAATCACGTCCGAAAAAAAAACTCCGGATGAACGAAGAAGAAGAAGAAGAATCCACATTGAACCAGATTGTAAACTCTGACATGGGGGTCAACACTGACATGAGAGTGTAGGTCAACACTGACATGGGGGTGAAGGTCAACACTGACATGGGGGTGTAGGTCAACACTGTCATGGGGGTGTAAGTCAACACTGACATGGGGGTGTAGGTCAACACTGACATGGGGGTGTAGGTCAACACTGACATGGGGGTGTAGGTCAACACTGACATGGGGGTGTAGGTCAACACTGACATGGGGGTACAGGTCAACACTGACATGGGGGTGCAGGTCAACACTGACATGGGGGTGTAGGTCAACACTGACATGGGGGTGCAGGTCAACACTGACATGGGAGTGTAGGTCAACACTGACATGGGGGTGTAGGTCAACACTGACATGGGGGTGTAGGTCAAAACACTGACATGGGGGTGTAGGTCAACACTGACATGGGGGTGTAGGTCAGGTCAACACTGACATGGGGGTGCAGGTCAACACTGACATGGGGGTACAGGTCAACACTGACAGGGGGTGTAGGTCAACACTGACTTGGGGGTGTAGGTCAACACTGACATGGGGGTGTAGGTCAGGTCAACACTGACATGGGGGTGTAGGCCACCACTGACATGGGGGGTGTAGGTCAACACTGACATGGGGGTGTAGGCAAACCTGGCCTATGGACACTGGGACATGGCTGGGGAAGTACAGGCAGCTGGCAAGATACTGACCACATCACTGCTCTAATGCAGACTGTGTATGTCAGGTCTTAGTCAGATATGACTGAGCTAGCGTATGACAGTAGACGATACTACCTGCTTTCTGTTAGCGCCGAATGTTGAACGGCACTCACCAAACTCGATACCCCACATTGTGCCAACGACTTCGAGCGGAGGAGCGCAATTGGGAGGGTACAAGCCTGATCCTGGTGCGAGGAAATACAACCTAAACACAAAATGTCAAGGCAGGGCAGACCAGGCCCTAAGCCTTGGTTGGCAACTGGTCTAGGATCGAAGCTCCGACAGGTGGACAGTTAGAGTATAGCTTTGCGGATCCAGCAGCTTTTGCAGCTCGCCTTGTTCTAAACGTATTGGTGTTACCTTTCCTCTGGATTAAACTAGGCCGACCAAGAGAGGGATCACACTGCATGGGCAATACATGGTCTCTAAACTCAGCCCAGGCTTTGTGCTATGTAGAGGTATAACTCCAACCATGATTTTAACCGGTCTCACAATCAAAGCAAGAGGTAGCAATGCTGACTGTGGGGCTAGCACCATTTGCCCAATAACCAATAAGCCGCTGGACATCCTTTTTCTTCTTGTTTCTTTTTTTGCGTCCGCTTGCTTTGAACTCCAGCATCTTCCACACACATGCTACTACTTCTAGTAGGTTTTGCTAGACAGGTTTTGCATTTGGATTAGCTTTCTCTATTATTACCAGTGTCCCCCGCCATTAGGCAAACCCACTCTGACTTCAGAGGTACTTATAATTTACATCCCCAATTCAAAGTCAGCCGGTCTCCGTGGCTAAGGGGTTACGGACGTGGTTCGTACCCACGTTTGAAATACAGCTGTGTGCGATATGGCAGCAGACCATGTTGTGTTGGTTTCGCGTTGGTATCGGTACCAGTAATTCAGAACGCAATGGCAAACTACTGAATGTAAACTTGCCAAGAGATCACAGTGGCAGAAATGCTGGTGTTGACTGCTATGTCTTGTAAAAAAAGGATATGCAACCCAAAAAAAACCAAAACAAAAATTCAAGTGAACATTTTAGTCCAATTGATCAGTGTGGGATTGAACCCGCTACTCCACGGAAAGGTTAACCCGGTCAGCATATGCCCTCAGAAGTTGGATGTGTCGGCCTAATGGCGCAAGAACGCAGCTCTGCTGTAAACAGGCACAACGGAATCACGTCCGAAAAAAAAAATCCAGATGAGCGCAGAAGAAGAAGAAGAACCCGCTACCTCGGCATCAGCACACAGGATGTTTAATAAAAAGTACACTTATCCATTCAGCCGTGCTGACCTCCCTCTGGATATATAAACCCAGTCCTGTGTATGGTCTACTGAGCCCATTCTGATGTCGGTGTTCATCGTCTGCGGCTGTTCCAGGGAGACATGGAGTGGGGCTGTAACTGCTGGACGTGGATGCAGAAGATGTTCTGTTGGAACATCCAGGGTATTTACAGAGAAGCTGGTGGATATCTTCATGAGATTGAGAACAATGTCTAGACAGGGGAGGAGGGTGCATGTTTGGAATTGATTCCGCGTACATGTATACCACGCCATGATTGTCAGGGATTGATTCTGTGTACATGTATACCAGCCCTGATTGAGACAATCAGGCTCTAGTTATTCATACTAAGGTCATCAATGTTGCCACTGACTTTTGGTTGGTGCATTTCATTTAGTAAAGTGTTCTCTGTGTCCATTAGTTGAGCCAGTCATCTCTTGTGGTGTTTCTGAGAGACTGTTCTCACACTGCAAGGTCTGTCCCTTGTTTGCTCTCACACTGTAAGGTCTGTCTCTTTGTCCTTCTGTTGTCTGTTCTCATACTATAATGAGCCTTCTCAGATAAAGGCAACAAACATAAGGTCTTGTGTACACACGACATATATCAGTGCAAATCATCACAACTGGTCACCACCCTGCCAACATTCACACAGGTACAAACCCTGCCCCAACAACACAACCATCTCCAGCATCTACAGCCAGTGGCTTGTGCCACCACCCTGCCAACATTCACACAAGTACAAACCCTGCCCCAACAACACAATCATCTCCAGCATCTACAGCCACAGTGGCTTGTGCCATCACCTGCCAACATTCACACAAGTACAAACCCTGCCCCAACATCACAATTGGCCACCACTCTGACAACATTCACACAGGTACAAACCCTGCCCCAACAACACAACCATCTCCAGCATCTACAACCACAGTGGCTTGCACTGTCACCTGCCAACATTCACACAAGTACAAACCCTGCCCCAACAACACAATCATCTCCAGCATCTACAACCACAGTGGCTTGTGCTGTTGCCTGCCAACATGGTGGTCCCGGTTCAATCCTCAGCAGAGACAAGATTATTTGTCCTGACCAGTGTGGCTATGGCATCGACCCAGCCTCATACAAATGGATACAGACAAGATTGTAAATGTTTCTGTGAATTGTCTGAGACGGCCACGAGGGACGGAACTAGCCACTCCACCCCCCACATGTGAAGGCCTAGAATAAGTGAGGAGCTGACACCTCACAGCCCGCAGGCAGTATCTGCTGTGGGACTACTTTCACCTCTATAACAACAATTATAAATCAACAAAAACAAACTCAAAGCCATTTTGAACATCCATGTGTTCCACTGAGGAAGGGATATAGGAGGGAAAAAACCATGGTTAAACACCCCCCCCCCCCCCCCCCAAAAAAAAAAAAACAGACTTTACAAAAATAAAAAAAATAAAAAACCATACTTTAAAAAAAGAAAACTGGAACTAGGAAATGCATTCAAAATTTACTTTATTCAACATTAATCTGCAACAACTGGTGCAACTGGCATGTTTGTATATAACTAACAGAATATACTGACATTGTAAAAATCTAATGCCAGGTACATATGACAACCCGTTCCAAAATTCAAACTGCATTGGGGACAAAAACTGTAAGGCTAGATTGTGTTCAATGAAATGTTAAAAAATAGATTACTAGGGGGGATCACATGGAGCAAAATGGCTTTGAAAAATATGTTTACTTTATCCAAACAGAGATGGATTGTGTAGCCAAGCATGAAGCAAATGCTGATAACATTTAGGAAACATGTACATAGCACAAGCACGTGTCTAGCTGATAATACCCCACAAGTGATTTCACTCTCCTACTGTAAAAACTGCTGACAGTGGGGATTCAACTATGTCAAGTTGGGGATCCAGGCTGTGTGGTGGCCTTCTGTTTATAAAGTGACCTATGTGAACCATCGGCAACTACATTAGGAAGAAATATAACTCCAACTAACAACGAGAAAACAGCGTTTTGTCCAGTGTGATCCCCCTTAGTTTACATTGACAGTGGGCTCATTGTAAAAGGTACACATGTCTATAAATGTAGACAATTTATAAATATGATCTCGGAACAACCGTACATGTATACTCATCATGTATACTCATCAATATATGCTGTGTTTGTATGCAATAATGATCCCGACAGGACAACATACAAAACATTCAACAAACAACAACACATCTTTGTCTCTGCCTGGAGGTCAACATACAAAACATGAACCAACTTTCATACAGATGTCAAAGGGAATCTTTGTACAATAGATGACATGAAAACAAACTTTTATCCAGCATACAAAGCATGAGCCAACTTTCATACAGATGTCAAAGGGAATCTTTGTACAATGGATGACATGAAGACAAACTTGTATCCAGCATACAAAACATAAACCAACTTTCATACAGATGTCAAAGGGAATCTTTGTACAATGGATGACATGAAGACAAACTTGTATCCAGCATACAAAACATAAAGCAACTTTCATACAGATGTCAAAGGGAACAGAGGAGAGGCTGGCCGAATGGCTAGAATGCTGGACTCTCCTTCGGGAGACCCTGGTTCGATCCCTCGATAAGGTGTGAGATTTTTTTTCTGTCGAGGGCAAAAAGAAAATCCTAACCTGCACAGTTCACGGGCCTTAATTCCTCAGGCTCAAAGACCCCTCTGCCATACACCGCAAGGTACTATATTGACAGTAAATGACAGTTATGACAGTCAAAGGGAATCCTTGTACAATAAATGACATTAAGACAAACTTGTATCTAGCTTACAGAGTGAGAGAGAGAGAGAGAGAGAGAGAGAGAGAGAGAGAGAGAGAGAGAGAGAGAGAGAGAGAGAGAGAGAGAGAGAGAGAGAGAGAGAGAGAGAGAGAGAGAGAGAGCGAGAGGAGAGAGAGAGAGAGGAGAGAGACAGAGAGAGAGAGGAGAGAGGAGAGAGAGAGAGAGAGAGAGAGAGAGAGAGAGAGAGAGAGAGAGAGAGAGAGAGAGAGAGAGAGAGAGAGAGAATCAAACACATGCTTGCATGTTAACTTAACAGCACATCTCACTGACACATGGTTAACTTAACAGCACATCTCAATGACACATGTTAACTTAACAACACATCTCACTGACACATGGGCACATAGTTAACTTAACAGCACATCTCAGTGACAAGTGGGCACATGGTTAACTTACCAGCACATTTCACTGACACACTAACACATGGTTAACTTAACAGCGCATCTCACTGACACAAGGTTAACTTAACAGCACATCTCACTGATACATGGATACATGGTTAGCTTAACAGCACATCTCACTGACACACTGACACATGGTTAACTTAACAGCACATCTCACTGATACACAGGCACATGGTTAACTTAACAGCACATCTCAATGATACATGGACACATGGTTAACTTCTTCTTCTTCTTCTGCGATCATCCGGATTTTTTTTCCGGACGTGACTGCGTTGTGCCTGTTTACAGCAGAGCTGCGTTCTTGCGCCGTTAGGCCGACTCATCCGACTTCTGCGGGCATTTGTTGACCAGGTTAACCTTCCCGGGACATGGTTAACTTAACAGCATATGTCACTGACACACTGATACAAGGTTAACTTAATAGCAAATCTCACTGACACATGGGCACATGGTTAACTTAACAGCATATCTCACTGACACATGGCTAACTTAACAGCACGCACATCTCATTGATACATAGACACATGGTTAACTTAACAGCACATCTCACTGACATATGGACACATAGTTAACTTAACAACACATCTCACAGACACATGGTTAACTTAACAGCACATCTCACTGACACATGGTTAACATAACAGCACGTTTCACTGACACACTGACATATGGTTAACAGCACATCTCAATGACACATGGTTAACTTAACAGCACATCTCACTGAGACACTGACACATGGTTAACTTAACAGCACATCTCAGTGACACATGGTTAACTTAACAGCACATCTCACTGACACATGATTAACTTAACATCTCATCTCACTGACATATGGACACATGGTTAACTTAACAGCACATCTTATTGACATATGGACACATGGTTAATGTAACGGCACATCTCACTGACACATGGTTAACATAACAGCACATCTCACTGACTCATGGTTAACAGCACATCTCAATGATACATGGGCACATGGTTAACAGCACATCTCACTGACACTAGTTAACTTAACAGCACATCTCACTGACACATGGTTATCTTAAAAGCACATCTCATTGATACATGGTTAACTTAACAACAAATCTCACTGACATGTTGGCACATGTTTAACAGCACATCTCACTGACACATGGTTAACTTAACAGCACATCTCATGACATATGGGCACATGGTTAACTTAACAGCACATCTCACTTACATATGGGCACGTGTTTAACTGATTGCCTGCCAAACAAAAAAGTGGTCCTGACCAAACAGAAATTCAAGGCAGAAAATTTGAAGTAGGGGTGTGTCACAATAATGATCACATCTCATTGATACATGGTTAACTTAACAACAAATCTCACTGACATGTTGGCACATGTTTAACAGCACATCTCACTGACACATGGTTAACTTAACAGCACATCTCATGACATATGGGCACATGGTTAACTTAACAGCACATCTCACTTACATATGGGCACGTGTTTAACTGATTGCCTGCCAAACAAAAAAGTGGTCCTGACCAAACAGAAATTCAAGGCAGAAAATTTGAAGTAGGGGTGTGTCACAATAATGCTTTTAAAATGGTTAAAATAGTAGCAGATTTATTGTATTACATATCAAATTAAAGAGGATTGCACTGGTAACATGACAATGTTAATAATTAATTCATAGGTTACAAATATTATGACAATAATGAGAGGTTTAGTAATAACAATTGAAATTAAAGTGTTAAAAAATATGAAAAAAATTCACTTACCAAGGTGTTATTTTCTATCCGTCGCAGCTAATCCAGTTAAATTTCGTGAATAATGGTACACATACCACTTGTGTTCAAGAATATCACAAGAACTGCTCCATAACACGAATAAAACACAATGAAATCATAAAATTATGAAGCACATAACTTTCACATCTTCTTCTATTGCCATATATTCTGAGGAACTGTCACTGTAAAATTTCTTTTTATATTATCTGACCGTCTCTAAATAATTAACTGACTACTGCACATGGTTAGTTTTAGAATCTTTCACAAAGTCCTTTACATCACAATAACTATAATATAAAATTGTTTAAAACGGTAATTTTATTAAAATATATGAGGTCCAGAACCAGAAGGTATTGCACTTCGAATTTCGAATCACAACAATCATTTGGAATCTCATGCCATGCGTGTTAATCTTGTTGGCCATGCGTGTTAATCTTGTTGGCCATGCGTGATTGTGCACACGAACGGAAAGGAAATCTTTCCTTGTGAAGTTTAATTCAATGGGACACTAAAAATTGTGGACTAAAATGGAAAAACGGATCAATTAGAGCACTATATATATGGAACCGAAGAGTCGGTTTTTGGGTACCAAATTTGGGATCTAGAACCGACCATTCGGTCTCCGGAAGGCAATCAGTTAACAACACACCTCACTGACATATGGACATGTATTTAACAGCACATCTCACTGACACACGGGCACATGGTTAACAGCACATCTCACTGACATATGGGCATGTGTTTAACAACATATCTCACTGACACACAGGCACATGGTTAACAGCACATCTCACTGACATATGGGCACGTGTTTAACAGCATATTTCACTGACATATGGACATGTGTTTAACAGCACATCTCACTGACACATGATTAACTTAACATCTCATCTCACTGACATATGGACACATGGTTAACTTAACAGCACATCTTATTGACATATGGACACATGGTTAATGTAACGGCACATCTCACTGACACATGGTTAACATAACAGCACATCTCACTGACTCATGGTTAACAGCACATCTCAATGATACATGGGCACATGGTTAACAGCACATCTCACTGACACTAGTTAACTTAACAGCACATCTCACTGACACATGGTTATCTTAAAAGCACATCTCATTGATACATGGTTAACTTAACAACAAATCTCACTGACATGTTGGCACATGTTTAACAGCACATCTCACTGACACATGGTTAACTTAACAGCACATCTCATGACATATGGGCACATGGTTAACTTAACAGCACATCTCACTTACATATGGGCACGTGTTTAACTGATTGCCTGCCAAACAAAAAAGTGGTCCTGACCAAACAGAAATTCAAGGCAGAAAATTTGAAGTAGGGGTGTGTCACAATAATGATCACATCTCATTGATACATGGTTAACTTAACAACAAATCTCACTGACATGTTGGCACATGTTTAACAGCACATCTCACTGACACATGGTTAACTTAACAGCACATCTCATGACATATGGGCACATGGTTAACTTAACAGCACATCTCACTTACATATGGGCACGTGTTTAACTGATTGCCTGCCAAACAAAAAAGTGGTCCTGACCAAACAGAAATTCAAGGCAGAAAATTTGAAGTAGGGGTGTGTCACAATAATGCTTTTAAAATGGTTAAAATAGTAGCAGATTTATTGTATTACATATCAAATTAAAGAGGATTGCACTGGTAACATGACAATGTTAATAATTAATTCATAGGTTACAAATATTATGACAATAATGAGAGGTTTAGTAATAACAATTGAAATTAAAGTGTTAAAAAATATGAAAAAAATTCACTTACCAAGGTGTTATTTTCTATCCGTCGCAGCTAATCCAGTTAAATTTCGTGAATAATGGTACACATACCACTTGTGTTCAAGAATATCACAAGAACTGCTCCATAACACGAATAAAACACAATGAAATCATAAAATTATGAAGCACATAACTTTCACATCTTCTTCTATTGCCATATATTCTGAGGAACTGTCACTGTAAAATTTCTTTTTATATTATCTGACCGTCTCTAAATAATTAACTGACTACTGCACATGGTTAGTTTTAGAATCTTTCACAAAGTCCTTTACATCACAATAACTATAATATAAAATTGTTTAAAACGGTAATTTTATTAAAATATATGAGGTCCAGAACCAGAAGGTATTGCACTTCGAATTTCGAATCACAACAATCATTTGGAATCTCATGCCATGCGTGTTAATCTTGTTGGCCATGCGTGTTAATCTTGTTGGCCATGCGTGATTGTGCACACGAACGGAAAGGAAATCTTTCCTTGTGAAGTTTAATTCAATGGGACACTAAAAATTGTGGACTAAAATGGAAAAACGGATCAATTAGAGCACTATATATATGGAACCGAAGAGTCGGTTTTTGGGTACCAAATTTGGGATCTAGAACCGACCATTCGGTCTCCGGAAGGCAATCAGTTAACAACACACCTCACTGACATATGGACATGTATTTAACAGCACATCTCACTGACACACGGGCACATGGTTAACAGCACATCTCACTGACATATGGGCATGTGTTTAACAACATATCTCACTGACACACAGGCACATGGTTAACAGCACATCTCACTGACATATGGGCACGTGTTTAACAGCATATTTCACTGACATATGGACATGTGTTTAACAGCACATCTCACTGACACATGGTTAACAGCACATCTCACTGATGCATGGTTGACAGCACATCTCACATAATTTAGATGTCAGTTGGTAAAATGATATGTTATAATTCATAGTTAACAACTAACACACACATGAATGAAGGTCTGAATTATGAAATGATATGTCTGATTTTGGTTATCATAAAATCTACCCCACAGCTATCAAATATAGAACAAAGGTCTGAAAGATGAAATGATATGTCAGATTTCTGTTATAAAATCTACCTCACAACTATCAAACATAGGACAACGTTCTAAAGAATGAACACGACTCTGGTGATTTACCAGTATCAAGGATTCAACAACTTGAGGGTAAAGAAGGCAGAAGCAAGTCAAAGAGGTGTCCAGAAGATGGCCAACACTACAAGTGCTGCACCGGGTGGGCCACCTGAACCTGGATACAACAACTTGGGGGTAGAGAAGCAAGTCAAAGAGGTGTCCAGAAGATGGCCAACACTCAAGTGCTGCACTGGGTGGTCGACTTGAACCTGGATACAACAACTTGGGGGTAGAGAAGTAAGTCAAAGAGGTGTCCAGAAGATGGCCAACACTACAAGTGCTGCACTGAGTGGTCGACCTGAACCTGGATACAACAACTTGGGGGTAGAGAAGTAAGTCAAAGAGGTGTCCAGAAGATGGCCAACACTACAAGTGCTGCACTGGGTGGTCGACCTGAACCTGTATACAACAACTTGGGGGTAGAGAAGTAAGTCAAAGAGGTGTCCAGAAGATGGCCAACACTACAAGTGCTGCACTGGGTGGTCGACCTGAACCTGGATACAACAACTTGGGGGTAGAGAAGCAAGTCAAAGAGGTGTCCAGAAGATGACCAACACTACAAGTGCTGCACTGGGTGGTCGACCTGAACTCGGATTCCTGGCAGAGTGGGTGTCAGAATACCTGAGGCTGGGGGACTGGGTTTTGTGTATGTGGGGGTTATGGGTTTGTTTGTGAAGGGATGTGGGGTCTCGGAAATGGCAGGGTTGTGGCTTGCATGGGTGGTTGTGAGGTGTTGTGGTGTGTGCATGATGTTAGATGTGTGGGTTGGGTGGGTGAATGTAAGGTTTAGTGGTGTGTGGAGGATATTAGATGTGTGGGTTGTGTGGTTGGGTGTAAAGTGTAGTGGTGTATGGAGGATATTAGGTGTGTGGGCTGTCTGGTTGGGTGTGAGGTGTAGAGGTGTGTGGCTGGGTCTGAGGGTTTGAAGAAAGGTGGGTGTGTGAGTTGTGAGGCTGGCTGTGAGGGGTGCAGGAGTGTGAACAACGCTTGGTGTGTGGGCTGTGTGGCTGGATAGTGAGACTAGATCATTTTGGAAGTGATGTGTGTGGGATATGGGATGGGATATAAGAGATTCTGGAGGTTGGCGGGGGCTGGATGCCTGGGGGGTGTGAGTGAACGGGGCAGGCAGAGGGCTCTGGAAGAAACAAGGGGGTGGTTCCCCTGAAGGTGTGGGGGGAAGATTGGGGAGGGGTGTTGCTAAGACAACAGGCACAGTTACAGCTTGTGTGGAGGATATACTGTGGGGGATGTGAGGTGGAAGCAGAGTGATGTGAGGGAGGGATGAGAGGTGACTAGAAGATAGAGATGGCAGGAGGGATATCGTCACGGGAGAATCATCAGGGTAAGATGATGATGATGATGATGACAATGGTGATGGTTTATGATGAAGCGAAGGATTCAAAACAGCATTCAGTGTATTTCGATGTCTAGATGGCATCTGTTTATGTGCCAGGATGGACGTTTCTGGGACTGTCTGTGACGGCAACACTAACTCGCTGAAACTAAGCAAAATAAGAATATACGGGGTTTTTTAAATCATGAAACAGATTCAAATCATGTGGAAACATAGAACACAAAATGGTGGTCAATCTGAGAGAAACCAGACAGTCGGTGCTTCTGGTGAAATCTATTAGTGAAGGAAATACAGGGAAGTGAAAAGAGTTTGAAACAGATGAGAAATTTGGGAAAGTAGTGGAAGTAGAGACCAAAAGTAGTCATGGTTAGGAGGATAAACATGAAATGACAATCAAGGATAGGAAAGAATAGAGATAGCCAATGATAAGAAGGAACGGGGTTAGCCAAGGATAGGATAGAACAGATATAACCAAAGAAAGAAGGGAATGACATGAGATGATAGCCAAGGATAGAAGGGACTGACATGAGGTGAGAGTCAAGGATAGGAAGGACTGATATGAGGTGATATCCAAGGATAGAAGGGACTGACATGAGATGATAGTCAAGGATAGGGGGAAAAGAGATAGCCAAGGATAGGAGGGAATAGAGATAACCAAGTATAGGGGGACAGAGATAACCAAGGACAGGAGGGAACAGAGATAGCCAAGGATAGGAGGGAACAGAGATAGCCAAGGATAGAAGGGAACAGAGATAGCCAAGGATAGGAGGGAACAGAGATAACCAAGGATAGGAGGGAACAGAGACAGTTTAACAGTGCTGGCCGACATTGCAGGGGAAGTCAAGGACGTGACGTAAATCGGTGGGAGCAATAATTGTAGAATTCTTCACGCTGTATTTTCAAGTACGAGTTCGAACGCTTGTAAAGTCGGGTTCTATTACGTTTTATTGTGGATTCATACAAAAGCAGGTTCATTAATCAGCTTGGCCACAAAAGCTCTGGGTCACGGCTCAAATTATAAAATGGCTTTATAAATCAACGACCAAAAAATCTCACTCTCGCCAGATGGAACCCTACATGCTGCCACTTGGGATGATGGTGCCAAGCTTCTCTCCCGTAACTAAGTGGTCATCCCCTATGACTCTCCTTAACGCATCATCAGGAGACCGTGCTCAATCGTGCACAGCCCACTTTTCATCTTGCACATTAAGTGCCATGCTTTGCTTTGCCTTTGGAACCCCGACCTTTTACCTTGCGAATCCATAACAGTGGCACACTGTTACAGATTCCTCATTTTCTTATTCTGAGACTTTTTCTAAAAAGTCTTCTCCTATCCTTGACTGTTGTAACAGTGTGCCACTGTTATGGATTCGCAAGGTAAAAGGTCGGGGTTCCAAAGGCAAAGCAAAGCATGGCACTTAATGTGCAAGATGAAAAGTGGGCTGTGCACGATTGAGCACGGTCTCCTGATGATGCGTTAAGGAGAGTCATAGGGGATGACCACTTAGTTACGGGAGAGAAGCTTGGCACCATCATCCCAAGTGGCAGCATGTAGGGTTCCATCAGGCGAGAGTGAGATTTTTTGGTCGTTGATTTATAAAGCCATTTTATAATTTGTGGCCAAGCTGATTAATGAACCTGCTTTTGTATGAATCCACAATAAAACGTAATAGAACCCGACTTTACATGCGTTCGGACTCGTACTTGAAAATACAGCGTGAAGAATTCTACAATTATTGCTCCCACCGATTTACGTCACGTCCTTGACTTCCCCTGCAATGTCGGCCAACACTGTTAAAGGTGACTAGTCAATTTGGTGCCGTGACCAGGACATAGATAGGAGGGAACAGAGACAGAAGGGAACAGAGATAGAAGGGAAAAGAGATAGGAGGTAACAGAGATAGTGTTAGGAGGGAACAGAGATAACCAAGATATGAGGAAACAGAAATAGTCAGAGATAGGTAGGAACAGAGATAGCCAAGGATAGGAGGGAACAGAGAAAGCCAAGGATAGGAGGGAACAGAGACAGCCAAGGATAGGAGAGAACAAATATAGCCAAGAAAAGTAGGGAACAGAGATAGCCAAGGATAGGAGAGAACAGATATAGCCAAGGATAGGATGGAACATAGACAGCTAAAGATAGGAGGGAACAGAGATAGCCAAGGATAGGAAGGAAGAGAGATAGCCAAGGAAAGGAGGGAAAAGAGATAGCCAAGGATAGGACAGAACAGAGATAGCCAAAGGCAGGAGGGAACAGAGATAGTCAAGGATAGAAGGGAACAGAGATAGCCAAGGATAAGAACAACTGACATGAGATGATAGCCAAGGGTAGAAGGAAGACAACAAATACAACACTGCAGGAATAGACAGTTCAAGAAGACATTAATGATGTTCTGCTACAGACAAATGATGACTCATTGAACAGGTTATCATCAGTGAAGGTTGTCTATCACAGTGTCAGAGACAGACAGAAAACATACAGACAGTTGTACTGACACCACATATGGACAGTTGTACTGACACCACACATGGACATTTGTATTGACACTAAACATGGACAGTTGTACTGACACCACACATGGACAGTTATACTGACACCACACATGGACAGTTGTAATAACACCATATATGGACAGCTGTACTAACAACACATAAAGAAGTTTGTCCTAACACTACATACAGACAGTTGTACTAACAATATATTGTGAAATTGTCCAAACCACAATATTGGAAATTGTCCTAACAACATATATGGACAGATGTACTAGCAACATACAAGGACAAATATACAGATCAAACACAACACACATGTGTACTTACAAGTTCCAGACGCCAGATTTCTTCTTTGTCTCCAGTTCGCCAGGGTGTTCCTTGGAGGCACGCACCAACTCGGTCCACCTGACTGCCTCCTGCAGCTCCATGAGCCGCTCCTTGTACTGGTTGCGCTCCATGAGGACTCGGGCCATCTCCACACGAGTGAAGCGCTTACGCTGAGCCATGGGCACATCCCCCTGTTAGACAAGCAACATTGTATACTCTTGCACACAGACAGTGGAAACTTACATGATAAACAGTGTAGTGGCTATCTTGCACACAAACAGTGGCAACTTATATGATAAACAGTGTAGTGGCTATCTTCTTCTTCTTCTGCGTTCATCCAGATTTTTTTTTGGGATGTGACTGCATTGTGCCTGTTTACAGCAGAGCTGCGTTCTTGCGCCGTTAGGCCGACACATCCAACTTCTGCTGGCATTTGTTGACCGGGTTAACCTTCCCGGGGGTGGCTATCTTACACATAGACAGTGGCAACTTACATGATAAACAGTGTAGTGGCTATCTTACACACAGACAGTGGCAACTTACATGATAAACAGAGTAGTGGCTATTTTACACACAAACAGTGGCAACTAACTTACATGATAAACAGTGTAGTGGAAATCTTACACACAGACAGTGGCAACTTACATGATAAACAGTGTAGTGGGTACATAAGACAGTCAACATTGTATGCTCTTAATGCTCTTACACACAGACAGTGGCAACTATTTTACATGATAAACACCAAATTGCTATTATATAGCCGGGAAGCACCGAGTTGGGGTGAGCGACCAACCTTACAAAATACCCCACGGCTTGTGCATTCATCATCTCTGGCAGTAAAAGTCTAACTTCTGGCCTTTACCTGGCAGAACTGTTTTAACTAACAGAAGAAGGGGAGGCGGTGAGTCTCTGGCACTGTAAACAGATACGTATGTACGTACATACGTGCACTAGCCACATCACCCAGCGAGTGTTGACTGGTCTACCCAGCCTCAAACAGCTACCAGACACTGCCCTGGCAAGTAATGGCACTGGTCACATCACCCAGTGAGTCTCGACTGGTTTACCCAGCCTCAAACAGCTACCAGACACTGCCCTGGCAAGCAAAGGCACTGGTTACATCACTCAGCGAGTGTTGACTGGACTACGCAGCCTCAAACAGCTACCAGACACTGCCCTCGCAAGTACAGGCACTGGTTACATCACTCAGCGAGTGTCGACTTTACTACGCAGCCTCAAACAGGTACCAGACACTGCCCTGGCAAGTAAAGGCACTGGTTACATCACTCAGCGAGTGTCGACTGGACTACGCAGCCTCAAACAGGTACCAGACACTGCCCTGGCAAGTACAGGCACTGATCACATCACTCAGCGAGTGTCAACTGGACTACGCAGCCTCAAACAGGTACCAGACACTGCCCTGGCAAGTAAAGGCACTGGTCACATCACCCAGCGAGTGTCGACTGGACTACGCAGCCTCAAACAGGTACCAGACACTGCCCTGGCAAGTACAGGCACTGGTAACATCACTCAGCGAGTGTCAACTGGTCTATGCAAATAAATATAACTCTAGTACCACATGCCCCATGTACCCTCAGATGCCTAAAATAGTCCTGTGGTTGTCTTTTCTTACCTCTTCTTCCTCCTTCTCTGTTGGTTCCCTTGTCTTAACTTCCAGATTTTCCTTCAGCTTCTTGAGCTCATCCTCCAGGTGAACTATGCGGTCCTGAAGTTTCTTCCTCACAGAGTTGTGGATGACAATCTCCTCTCTCAGGACATCTTGCTCACTGCAACAGAACACATGTTGTGTGTGTGTGTGTATATATATATATATATATATATATATATATATATATATATATATATATATATATATATATCTTTGGTCTTCGGCACCTTTCCATCTTGACAAAAAATAGTTTGGTACATTGTGCTTCAAAAAGGCTTAATAACTACAACCCATGGCGGCGGCGAATGTGGCTGATAAGGCCAATTCGTGCTGTAAATGTTCGTCCACGGTGGATGCATGTGAAAACATGGTTATTTCCACCATCATGAACCATCTTACGTCTCTCACGCTCTGTGTGTGCTTTATCTGCAATCATTTTCTCCTTTGTCTTTATTCCATTTCTGATAGTTGCCCTCCATGCAACACGTTCAGAGGCGACTTGCTCCCAGTGTGCATTATCAATGCCTGTATCAATCATGTCCCGCCCACACACATCATTGTATCGTAGTAGAGGCCGAATACACATATATTGTCAGCAGATATAGATAGATCTACAGAACATGTCTGGAGAACTCTGATAGAACATTTTTGTTTTAAACAGTTCCTTAGCAGGAACCTGTTGTAAGTATGTGAAGTCATAGGACCATCATATTCTGTAGGTCTGAGTGCATGTAGGGCTAGGTTTAACTTTTGCTGATATCTGGCAGTGGAAAGTTTTACCTTCATCTGGGAAATAATGACATTTTGTGACGTATTACCACACCATAAAAGTGCTTAACTCTGGCCTACTTTACCACCTGGCAACCCAGTCTTTGACTGTCTGTTACTACTGCTACTTTAGAGGTGCTGTGGAGTTGTTGCAAAAGCCGAGCTCACTATCACCATGCCACTCTTTGGACCTAGAACCAAAAGTCCCCAGGAGTTGGTGCGATCTCTGAAGGAAAACTTAGTACAACAGCCCACTTTGAAGGAGAAGGAATACAAAAAGGTCAGCGAGGAAGTGTCCAAAACTCTTCAGCCCATAAAGACCTGCTGTATGGTACAGTTGACTAGGAGCATGTTACCGAGCAAGTGGCCATGTTGTCGACAGAGATGTACCAGAACAACACACTGCAGATGTTAGTGCAGAATCTGGTGTGTGTAGACTTTGAGGGTAGAAAGGATGTTGTTGCTATCTTCAACAATTTGCTGCGATGCCAGATAGGCACCCTGATGCCAGATAGGCACCCTGATGCCGACAGAGGAGTATATATGTTCAAACCCGGGGCTGATTGATCTTGTCAAGGGATATGAGAATCAGGAGATCGCCCTCAACTGCTGGATGATGCTGCAAGAATGTTGCTGCTCTGAAGCCCTGGCCATGATCTTGCTGAACTCGCCAGAGTTCTACAAATTCTTTGAGTTCGTTGAGGCGTCCACATTTGATATTGCTTCAGATGCTTTCTCCACGTTTAAGGAACTATTGACAAAACATAAAATGCTGTCTGCAGAGTTTCTCGAGCATAATTACGATGAGGTGTTCTCACATTATCAGTCACTCCTGAATTCAGAAAATTATGTCACTCGCAGACAGGGTCTTAAGATGTTGGGAGAGTTGCTGTTAGACCATCATAACTTCAGCACCATGAATCACTACATCAGCAACCCAGAGAATCTGAAGCTGAGGATGAACTTGCTTAGAGAAAAATCAAGAAACATTCAATTTGAGGCTTTTCACATATTCAAGATTTTTGTCGCCAACCCAAACAAACTACGACCAATCTTGGACATTCTGCTGCGAAACAAAGAAAAGATTGTGGACTTTTTTACCTGTTTTCACGAGAGGTCTAATGATGAGCAGTTTAACGATGAGAAGAGCTACTTCATCAAGCAGATCAAAGAACTACGGGCTCCAAAGGAAGGGGATTTGTGTAGCCTGAGGTTCATCCAGTAGACATGTATAAAAATGTTTGTTTCCCTATAGAAAATTGTAATTATAATATCATTTGGTTTGTGCTTGTTTGACTGGCTGTTGTTTGGTCTCCCCCAAGGGCAATTATGTGGTCGTCCTATGGGGTTGTTTGGTCTCCCTGGGGACCATTGTTTGGTCTCTCTCTGGTTTGGTCTTCCCAAGGATCATTGTTTATTCTCTCTCTGGTTTGGTCTTCCCAAGGATCGTTATTTATCCTCTCTCTGGTTTGGTCTTCCCAAGGATCATTGTTTATCCTCTCTCTGGTTTGGTCTTCCCAAGGATCGTTGTTTATCCTCTCTCTGGTTTGGTCTTCCCGAGGATCATTGTTTATTCTCTCTCTGGTTTGGTCTTCCCAAAGATCGTTGTTTATCCTCTCTCTGGTTTGGTCTTCCCAAGGATCGTTGTTTATCCTCTCTCTGGTTTGGTCTCCCCAGTGACCATTGTTTGTTCTCTCTATGGTTCCGTCGCCCTGCAACTGAGTGCATGCATGGCGCAACACTGTGAGCTGTCAATTTTGTGTGCATTGCTTTTACATCTGTCCGCAGTTATTTGTAGCATGAACTGCATGTTCGGAACAATGGCGGCCGGCTGTTGCTGAATTGACTGGTTTGCCTTTTCGGCTCACAAGTGCATTTTTCTCGCAGACTTCTGGGGGGTCGTTGCTGGAGCTAGAGTTCGTTCTTGTGCTGCACTTTCGGCGGGTTGCCATGCAGAAAGAGACCGAGCCCTATGGGATAAAACCCAGGTCTATGAAGTCTTTCTGGTGACTGCCGATTCCATTGACGATGAACTATTTTTCGTGAAGGACTTTTGTGTTGGCATTCTGGCGGCGGCATTATACACAGTGTGTCTGTGTGGGCTGTTGGCTTGCCGAAACTCCTGTCTTTTCCACTTTTCACATTGGGCAATGAGGAGCATTTTGTGTGATATTCACTGGCACAGGAACGGAAAATAATGGGGACGACCCGTTGTTGTGAAGTTGGAACCGCGACTAACTAACTAACTAACTAGGTCTGGGTGCATGCAGGGATAGGTCTGGGTGCATGCAGGGCTAGGTCTGGGTGCATGCAGGGCTAGGTCTGGGTGCATGCAGGGCTAGGTCTGGGTGCATGCAGGGCTAGGTCTGGGTGCATGCAGGGCTAGGTCTGGGTGCATGTAGGACTAGGTCTGGGTGCATGCAGGGCTAGGTCTGGGTGCATGCAGGGCTAGGTTTGGGTGCATGCAGGGCTAGGTCTGGGTGCATGCAGGGATAGGTCTGGGTGCATGCAGGGCTAGGTCTGAGTGCATGCAGCGATAGGCGACCATCTTTCTCTCCCACAGCAAAGAAAGGTAGGCAATACCAAACCCTTGTCCGACTGCACTCAAGCCATTGTTAGCATAATGTCCCTACCACAACACTCTGACCTATGTTGAGCCTGATCCAACAGTTTGACTTTAATCAGCACTAAAGTCTCTGAGTGAAGATGTGTCTTGTAATTATGTAGGTGCCTTCCTTCTCTTCACAACAATTGTTATCTCATCACACAAGTAAGGAGAGTGAGAACTTTCAAGCCAGGCTGAAGTGCTGCTTTCTTCACCTCTTCAACAAGCACAACACACTCTCCGCTGGCCTACAGCACTGTCTGCCTCTCTACTCCACAAGTACAACAAACAAGGTATCTTTATCCCTTTATTTAATTTTACAGACCAACATGCAGGATTTCTGCCTGATTTCCAAATTGTACACCACAAATAAAAGGCCCATCAGTGAGCCTGAATTTAACTGACAGAACATCTCAGGTAAAGACTGCAGTGCCCAGATACAACACATGTGGTACAGTATATGTACTTGTGAAAAACACTGCAACAACAGACAGTCCAGTTTGGTTGCTCATAGTTAACAATTGCTGCAAACACAACATAACAATGGCACGACTGGGCAACAGTTCTCACCTGGTCAGTATATCGATCTTGGCAATCAGGTCATCTTTGACGATATTCAGGGCATTTCTGCAGGTAAATATGAACCCCAGAGTTAGAACATTAACCACTCTTATCTTGTATGTAAACATTAACCTTGTAATGAAACGTTAAATAGGCTTTTCTTGTACGTGACCATTAACTTCATATGTAAATATTAACCTCATATGTAAACATTAACCATTCTTATCTTATATGTAACCATTAAAGTCATATGTAAAAATTAACCAGGCTTATCTTATATGTAACCGTTAACTTCATATGTAAAAATTAACCAGGCTTATCTTGTATGTAACCATTAACTTTGTATGTAAACATTAACCAGACTTATCTTGCATGTAATCATTAACCTTGTATGTAAACATTAACCAGACTTATCTTGCATGTAAACATTAACCTCATATGAAAACATTAACCTCGTTGTAAACATTAACCAGACTAATCTTGCATAGAAACATTAACCTCATATGAAAACATTAACCAGACTTATCTTGTATGTAAACATTAACCAGACTTATCTTGTATGTAAACATTAACCATGTATGTAAACATTAACCTCATGTGTAAACAATCTATGTAAACATTAACCTCATATGTAAACATTAACCTCATATGTAAACATTAACCAGGTTTATCTTGTATGTAAACATTAACCTTATATGTAAACATTAACCTCATATGTAAACATTAACCAGGCTTATCTTGTATGTAAACATTAACTTCACATGTAAACATTAACCTCAGATGTAAACATTAACCAGGTTTATCTTGTACGTAAACATTAACCGCATATGTAAACATTAACCTCATATGTAAGCATTAACCAGGCTTATCTTGTATGTAAACATTAACCGCATATGTAAACATTAACCTTGTATGTAAACATTAACCAGGCTAATCTTGTATGTAAATATTAACAGACTTGTCTTTTATGTAAACATTAACCTCATTTGTAAACTTCTTCTTCTTCTTCTTCGTTCATCCGGATTTTTTTTCCGGATGTGACTGCGTTGTGCCTGTTTACAGCAGAGCTGCGTTCTTGCGCCGTTAGGCTGACACATCCGACTTCTGCGGGCATTTGTTGACCGGGTTAACCTTCCCGGGGGTTTCTTAGGACGTTTGAATCTCACTGTTGTGGTGTTATCCCCCATCCTAGCTGGCCCATATAGAACAGCCAAAGACATCCTGGTCAACCCTCAAGGGAAGGCAGGGGCAGACCATGGGCATTCCCCGCCATCCAAGGAGGCTTCCATACTTGCAGAGCCATCACACAGCGCTCTGGTACTGGGCTCACCCAAGGAATCGTCACGTCCTGCACATGGCTGCTTAGCCTCACTTCCGTATATTGGGCCTTCCGTTCACCATAGGCTGCTCCTCCGGAAACCAGAAGAATGCAGTCTGCAGATGACATCCACACAGTGAGCTTTCGATTAAGACTTTCCACATAATGGATTTGCTATCCAAGCAATATTCCATTTCGTGCCACTAGGACACTTTTTCCACCTTTTATGAAGCCCACACAGTGAGCTTTCGATTCGGACTTTTCACATAATGGATTTGCTATCCAAGCAATATTCCATTTCGTGTCACTAGGACACTTTTTCCACCAGTTACGAAGCCCACACAGTGAGCTTTTGATTCGGACTTTCCACGTAATGGATGTGCTATCCAAGCAATATTCCATTTCATGCCTCTGGGACGCTTTTGTAACCGACATACCTGTGGTATGAAGTGTGGCAGTCTAAATACATCTTCATGCACCTTTAGATGATAACCTGAATGTAGTCAAAGTAAGCTGTAGTCAACTTGAGCTTGTTGATATCTCCATAGAGCTTGTCCTCAAATGAAGCAGGAGTGGGCCAAAATATCTTTCTCTGTTCTGCATATATTGGGCACTCCTGCAGCAAATGTTTAGCTGTCATTTTACCAGTTCCACAATTACATTCATCGGTATCTCCTATCTTTAGTTTATTGAACAAGTGGTGTTTCAGCCTGTTATGTCCTGTGCGGAGTCTGAAGATTGCTACTTGTTCTCTTCGGTCGAGTTTGTAATATGCATCATCCTTCTGGTGGCCTGGATGCTCTGATTCCCATTTGGTTCTATAAGTGCTTTTTATAAACCTTTTTGCCTCATTATAGGTTATGTCTATGTCAGGCTGTGGTAATCGTCCGCCCTCTTTTGCTAGTCTGTCTGCCTCTTCATTTCCAGGTATACTGCAATGTGATGGGATCCACTGTATTACAACTTTTTTGGATTTCTGGCATAGACCATGGAGTGCTGCTCTTAGGTCAGCTAGTTCTGTGCTGTTTTTGCTCTTCAGTATTGAGACAGCTGACTTTGCATCTGTGAAGATAGCTATTTGCTTCTCTTTATTTTCCTCCATCAAGAGCATTTCTGCTGCAGTTTTCAAAGCCTCTACCTCCGCTTTGAAGTTACTTGAAAATTTTCCAGTTGCCACTGATTGTGTTTTTTTCACTCCATTTTTTAAATTAAGGAGAATTCCTCCTCCTCCATTTTTAATTGAATCTTTGGCTGATCCATCTGTATATGCATGGGTCCAATTGCTGCTTGGGTAATGTTCTTTTATGTAGTTGAGGGTTATTTTTCTTCTTTCGGTTTCATTCTGAGTGTTCTTTTTCTCAATACCAAGAATGTTTTCTATCATCTCAGGCAGTTGCTGCTGTCTCCAAGCTGGGAAGTTGTCTGCATTGTAAATGAGCTTGACTGTTGATATGTTAAGTATGGGATCTGCCCTAATCTTTCGTTTTGCAGTTTCTACAAAGTTGCTACGCTTCAGTCTTCCTTTTCCCAAACCATTAAACCTGTTATACATAGGGTGGTCTGTCAATCTTCTAAATTTTTCTGCTTGTTGCTGGGCTCTGCTATCTCTTCTGTCCTGCATTGGTTGTAAACAAGTGATCTTTTCTAGTTCATTAATAGGCGTTGTCTTCAGGCTTCCAGTTATGATTCGCATTCCTTGGTTTTGGACTCTACTTATTTTGTTAAAGTTTGACTTAGCTGCTGTTGCCCAAGCTGCAATGCCATATTCCAGTACTGGCCTCACCCGTCCAGTATATAACTTCTTGAGAACTTTCTCATCTGCTCCCCACGTTGTACCAGCAAGCTTTTTCATGATTGCCATTCTCTGCCTTGCTCTTGTTCGATTTTTCTAAACCTGTGTCTTCCATGTCAGGCGACGATCAAAGGTGACTCCTAGATAGTTTGGATTTTCTTCATGGCGCAATATTTTTCCATTCAGTACCAACTTAGGTTGCTGAGTTTTATTTGAGAGGGAGAACACTGTGCATGTTGTTTTCTCCTCACTTATCTTCACTAGCCATGCTTTTGCCCAGTCCTCTAGCGCTAATAAGGCTTGTTGTATTCTGCTGTTAGCTGTACTAATATATTCTTCAGATGTCCATATGGCTAGGTCATCTGCAAAGGAGGATGTGTGTACTCTGGCTGGAAAATTTTCTGTGATGTCATTTATATATGCTAGGAATAATGTTGGTGAAAGAACTCCTCCTTGAGGGACACCTTGCTCCAACGCATCATTTTGCTTGTTTGTCCTTGTACTTTTGTCCTGGCAGTTCTGTTCTCAAGGTAGTGGCTGATCTATTTATACATTTTTCCACAAACACGCATTTTTTGCAGTTTTACTTTCAGTCCTTCCTTCCATACTTTATCAAATGCTTTTTCTAAATCTATCCAGACTGCTAGTGTGTGCTTTTTCTCTTGGAAGGCATCCTCTATTTCCTGAGCTATATAGGTTATTTGATCTTCAGTGGATCTGTACTTTCTGAATCCTGCTTGGTGTGGTGTTAAGAGTTTGTTTTCTTCCAGATGCCATGTTAGCCTGCCATTGATAATGCGTTCCATTAATTTTCCTACACAGCTAAGTAGACTGATAGGTCGATAGCCATTTGGTTCTTCCAGGTCTTTTCCTTTCTTTGGGACTGGTATTAGTATAGCTTCCTTCCATGCCTGTGGGACTATTCCTCTCTTCCAGCTGTTATTTAGGACTGCTAGTAGTTTCTTCTTTGCCTTGGTGCCTAGTCCTATTAGCATTTCATTTGTGATTCCATCCTTTCCCGGTGATTTCTTCTTTTTTAGGGTATTCATTGCCTGTTCCATTTCTTCCATTGTTAGATTTGCCATCATATATTCTGCTGCTGTCTCTGTATTTCTATGATGTATCTGTTTGTCTTTGATTGCTTTCTTCTGTTCGGTTGTAATATCAATGTGGTTTGCATTTGCATAGTGTTCCATTAGTGCATTTGCAGCCTTTTTTCCTGTAAGCAAGGCATTTCCTTGTTTAATTGTTATTTGTTTGTTTCTAGGTCCTTCATTGTTCATGGCTTTCACTAGTTTCCATAGTTTGTTTCCATCCCTGTCAAAATTCAGGTTTTCTGTTTTTTCCCTCCAACAATCTCTTGTTGTTTGATTTACTGTTCTTTTATATTTTGCTGAGATGGCTTTGAGAGAGATGTTCGCTTCAATTGTTTGTTCTCACTCTGCTGTCTTCCTGGCATCTTCAACTTTGTCCTCCAAACTTTGTAGTTCTTCAGTCCAGTATGGTTTGTAATTTTTCCTCGCTCCTCTTGGAATGGACTCAGTGGCTGCCTGTATTATCGCTCTGTTTAGACTTTCCACCATTTGCTTTATGTTGCCATATCGTATATTTATGTTTTCACAATATTTGTCTGTTAGTATGGCAAATCTGTCCCAATCTGCTCGTTTGTAATTCCAGCGGGGCAAGGGCTTTTGCTCCTGTGGAACATACTCCATATTCATTACAAGCTTGATTGGTCTGTGGTCACTACCTGCTAATTGGTCCAGCACATGGCGATCGATTTTGTGGAGGATGTCTCCTGTGCAGAAAGCTAAGTCTGGAGTAGAAGTGGTAAGCCATCTTCTGGAGTAGAAGCTCGGTGTGTCATCCGCTTTGTTGAGTAGATGGAGATTTGAGTCTATTTCCCAGTCCTCCAATTCATCTCCTCTTTTGTCAGTATCTGGGTATCCCCATCTTTCTGAACGGCTATTAAAGTCTCCGATAATAATGCAGTTTGTGTCAGTTATTTTCATGTTTGAGAGTGTAAGGTCCTTATCTGCTGGGCTATACAGATTGTAGATTCTTATTTTCACGTCCTTTATCATTATATCAACACCTATAATTTCCGTTTGGTTGTCAGAGATCACAGATACTTCGCTGCAAGGTATTGTATTTCGTGTAAGTATTAGAACTCCTCCTTTGTGTCCTTCGCGGTCGAAACGTGTGGCCTGATATCCTCTGACTGAGAATTTGTGATTGGCGTTGAGGTGTGTCTCTTGAATGCATGCCACATCTATTCTATCTTTATGAAGACGCTGTGTTAGGGAGTCTTTCTTCTTGTAAACTCCTTCAACATTCCACTGTAGTATGTTGAGTGTCCGGGGTATTTGGTCAATAGCTCTTAACCTACTCCTCTGTGCCTTGACTCCACAGCACAGGGGAAGGTGACCACCAGTAGTCATGGGTGGACCCCCTCGAGGCAGGGGGCCCGCCGCCTGATGGGACTTCACGGGATTAGCACCATAACGATTAATTTTGATTTGTGACATCATGAAATAAGTTACGTTGCACTGCTTTGTCAAGCCTGTGGCTCAGTACATCCGATTTCGACAAGCATTTTTCGGGATGCTTTCCCTAGCCTTTGACTGTCCCCAGTCTACCTACAAGGCAGCAGGTTTGTGTGTCTCTTCGTCTGGTCCCTCTCCCTTGATCTGTCCGACATGGGTGGCCCTACCAGTAGCTGTGCTACCGTCGGCATAGCTCTTGGGGTCATTGGAACGTGCAAGCCCCTCTACCTCGTCAAGGTGGACGCACGGCAGAGGGGATTTGTAAACAATAACCCCATATGTAAACATTAACATTGTATGTAAACATTAACCTTGTATGTAAATATTAACCAGACTTATCTTGTATGTAAACATTAACCTCATACGTAAACATTAACCTCATATGTAAACATTAATCTCATATGTCTCATATGTAAACATTAATCTCATATGTCAACATTAAACTTTATGTAAACATTAACCTTGTATGTAAACATTAACCAGGCTTATCTTGTATGTAACCATTAAACTCGTATGTAAACATTAACCATGTTTATCTTGTATGTAACCATTAACCTCGTATGTAAATATTGTTTTTTGTATATACTTTACAGGACATTGCAGTCAACACCAGCATTTTTCAGCTGCTGTTGTCTTGGCAAGATTACGCTCAGTAGTTTGCTACTGCTTTCTCAGCGACCGGATCACATACTCCCGTAAGTAACCAACGCGACACGATCCACTACCGAATCTCATGCAGCTGCGTTCCCCACGTGGATAAACGGGATTACGGAGAAAGTCATGTAAACATTAACCAGTCTATAATTTCTTGTAAAGAGCATGCAACTAACATTAGAGAAAGAAGCTGTCGATTGGGAAGATCCAGTGTTTTAGAGACAAAAGTGACAGAGGGAGAAAATGCTGGATGGATGGGCAGAGTGACACAAGACCAGTCAGCGGTCAAACTCATCAAGAACTTAAGAGGGCAGATGTTTGAGGCTAGACCCTGATGGCCTGTGCCACCCCAGCATGGCACATGATGATGACATGAGGCTTGACCATACATGCAATCATGAACTGACAATCACAGCATGAAACACAGGCCAGATTTCTCAGCCTGGCAACTCACTTGGTGGCCAACAGTTCGGTGTTCTCCAGGATCAGGTTCTCCAGTTCCTTGCACATACCTGGGGACAAACGGAGTGGTGTTAGTCTCACAATCACACAGGAACCACATTATGTAACACATGTCACATTATGCCACACACACTAAATTATGTCACACATACCTGGAGACAAACAGGGGGGGGGGGGGGGGGGGGGGGCTAAATTATCTACACTAATCACTATCTCATAAAGCTCATTGACTCTTATTAACCCCAATGCCTCCTATTAACTTGACTTTCAATAGCTGAGGCTAACTCCTATTAACTTGACTATGACTCCTATTAGCTTGACTATCAATAGCTAAGACTAACTGACTTCTATTGACTTGACTATCATAACTTCCCTGACTCCTATTAATTTGATCATTAATAAATGCCCTGGCTTCTATTACTTGATCATCAAGAAATTTACCCCCACACTAACAATGTTCACATTATCTGTAACCACAGGTAATGACACCCTCCCCAGCAATTTCTCAACTCTTCATAATCTACACTCATGACATCAACAAAGAAAAAGCGTTTCGTATATTGTATGTGATGAACAATAAACAATAAACTATTGTTCAAATTTAGTGAGGTGTTAGCAATTAGGCGGTTACCGTTAGTTTGTGTAAATAGAAAGATATCGTTTTAAATTTGAAATCACCATGGGGATAAAAAGTGCTCCGGATTCAAACAATTCACCGTGTGTTTTAAGTATTTCAGCCAAAGTATTATTCATGTATTCACTTCATACGATATATAACTCTGCAGCATGCACCTGACGAGATGCAGCGAAATATGCCAGGCAATAAATCATGCAACATATTGTTTGTGACTTCTGCGTTTAACTTCACTTAAGGAATGCATTGTTTTGAACAGACTGTATTCCCTACTTATAATGTGTACTCAATGAGGTGCTCAAGAAGAAAGAGGTGGGGTGGATCCGAAGAGAGTGGTTGCTATCTCTGGAGTGGTTTCGGCTGGCAAAGATTAGCTTCATTTTCGTGCCAGGGCATGCAGGTGTACAAGGAAATGAGCGGGCTGACAAGCTTGCAGGTACGGCTACTGTGGAAGGCAGACGAGCCATGGACCAGGCTGATATTTTGAATGCTCTATGAGAAGTAAGTCGTTTGCGAGAACCAAGTGATGACTGTGAATCTACAACCATGGTCAGGATACGAGAACAGCAAATTAAAAGAGGTGAGGCCAATCAAGAACACTATGCGGGAAGCCAAAGAAGATTAACAAACCAACACAGAACTGGTGTCATTAGCTGCTACACACTGTGGGATTTACTGAGGAGGGGATCCGAGCACTTATTGACTAAATGTTTTGATGTGCAATGAGGATGATCTGTCAACTAACTAACTAACTAACTAACTAACTAACTAACTAACTAACTAACTAACTAACTAACTAAACTAAACTAAACTAAACTAACTAACTAACTAACTAACTAACTAACTAACTAACTAACTAACTAACTAACTAACTAACTAACTAACTAACTAACTAACATTAACTGTAACTACAGATTTCATTTGAAACATGAAAGCATTCACACATAAAATATGTTTGAAGATAAATATGAAATCTAATGAAATTATAATCAGTTGAAGGTGTGTATTACCGAAGAAATTATCTCCAACTGTTCCCAGGGCAGGTGACAACATCAGCAACACAGAGCAGTCAATGTGGAATGAAGGATACAGTTTGAGTTAGTTTACAAATGATTCACTGATAAATGCATACATGACATTAACCATGTTATTATATAATGCTGGTGATGTGGCTTACAGGCAGTGAACATGTTTCACAATTCCCAGACAGGCGGAGTGGAGGGTATGAAATCAGCTGCAGACAATTTGCACGCAGACTGCCTTGCGTTGATTTCAATGATATAGGCGTCAGTTGTTCAGAAAGCAATGGCAATCTAGTGAACATAAAAATTACCAGGAATTCCATAGCGTGCCTCCTGTCATGGTGTACCTCCTATCATGGTGTGCCTCCTGTCATGGTGTGCCTCCTGTCATAGTGTGCCTCCTGTCATGGTGTGCCTCCTGTCATAGTGTGCCTCCTGTCAAAGTATGCCTATTGTCATAGTGTGCCTCCTGCTATAGTGTGGCTTCTGTCACAGTGGGACAGAGATCAAACCTCCCTCAAGGCAGGATTTTGTATTTCTGCTTCTTCTTCTGCGTTCATCTGGAGACTTTTTCGGATATGATTGCGTTGTGCCTTTTTACAGCAGAGCTGCGTTCCTGCGCTGTTAGGCCGACACATCTGACTTCTGCGGGCATTTGTTGACCAGGTTAACCTTCCTGTGTGGGTGGGGGGATTATTGTTTTTCACTACACAGCTCTGGGAGAGATCCAATTTCCACAAATGGATACCAGAAAATATTGCCAGAGACACAGCAACTGGCACGATACTGGCTGTACATGTTCACCAACAGATTCTCTTGTCTAACGACACATTCTAAGGCAGCAACAATCTCTCTCTCTCTCTCTCTCTCTCTTTTTCTCTCTCTCTAACCTTGTCTGCATGCTGAACCTCAACTCATCCAACCATCTATCAACATGTCCACCAATCTGTTCATGATGTATGCACCAAGAAGATGATCCAGTCACACATCCACTCACACAAATGGATACAATCCACAGTCATACTGAATGCTTAATACAGAATCCACATGACAACACTCCAGGCAAACCAACAGGAACTCCATCTCTTTTAACAGCAGCAGCAAGATGACCTTGCAGACATTTCAGATTTTTCCCCTCAAACACCCACTTTTGCTGGAGCCACACTTACATCCCATTTCCAGCGTGCTGTAAACAGGGGACTGTGTCCATTAGTGTGAGTTGCCACTGAGCTTCAGACATCCATGATTGTCAAATACCAAAACTGCACAACACAATGATGACCATACATATGTTAATAACAACAGCACACAGAATGTCATACCGGAATCTCTATCATTTTCTTTGCTTTCTTCATCCTCCTCCTCATCTTCCTTGTCACTATCTGCAAGATGACAACAACATTGAGCATGCAGCAAGCAACAACAGCATCCTCTAAACAACAACAACAATGTATGTTCACACCCGTGTATTACTGGGGCCTTTACAAGAAGCAAAGAATAGCACCACTGTAACCAACCATGCATTCTGTCACAGGTGACAACGGAGGCCTGGCACGGACGGCTAACCCATCCTGTTGAATACTAATCCAACCAACCATGTACATGTCTGAAGAAAAGGAAAGACATAATTCAGCCAACCAAGATGAGTGGGAGCTCTTCTCCAAGAAGAAGTTTGATTCAGTGCGGAGAAAGCTGTAAGGAGTCTGGATCAATGACCAACCTCCTTTCATACAGGTCTCATCTCCAGAAGTATGATTTGATGTGGAGAAAGCTGTAAGGAATCTGGATCAATGACCAACCTCCTTTCACACAGATCTCATCTCCATAAGTATGATTTGATGTGGAGAAAGCTGTAAGGAGTCTGGATCCATGACCAACCTCCTTTCATACAGGTCTCATCTCCAGAAGTATGATTCGATGTGGAGAAAGCTGTAAGGAGTCTGGATCAATGACCAACCTCCTTTCATACAGATCTCATCTCCAGAAGTATGATTCGATGCGGAGAAAGCTGTAAGGAGTCTGGATCAATGACTGACCTCCTTTCACACAGATCTCATCTCCAGAAGTATGATTTGATGCGGAGAAAGCTGTAAGGAGTCTGGATCAATGACTGACCTCCTTTCACACAGATCTCATCTCCAGAAGTATGATTTGATGCGGAGAAAGCTGTAAGGAGTCTGGATCGATGACTGACCTCCTTTCACACAGATCTCATCTCCAGAAGTATGATTCGATGCGGAGAAAGCTGTCAGGAGTCTGGATCAATGACTGACCTACTTTCATCTAGAAACACCTCTAGAATATATGAAACAGGACAAAATGGAAGAGAGCAGGCAAATAGTTAGTGAAACTGCTGTTCTCAAGATATACACAGGAAAATATCCCGCGCTGTGAAGGAGTGGCCCTCATGCTATCTAAAGAGGCAGAGAATGCACTAACAGGGTGAGAAGCAGAGAGTTCTGGAATAAAAACAGCAACCCTTATGACCACAAAAATTAAAGTATAGATGGTGTTATGTACAGACAAATTATTAGGATGAATCAGTTCAGGAAGAATGTTACATGAAGCTTCAAGGTACAATAGTAACCAAAGCCATGTCAATATCAACATGTTATGCATGGCTTGAATGCCAGGGAAAGATGGGATAACATAGGTTATGAAGAGATCACTGGGAAACATGGATTTAGGATCATGAACGAAAATGGAGACATTCATCAATTTTTACACAGGGAATCATTGTCACAGGAGGAAATTAGATGAAAGATAAATGAAACAAATTTGATGGGAGGTCACAACAATTAGGTCTACAAATTCACATGGAAAAGACAAAAGTTAGAGCAAATCAAGCAAATGATAATCTGAACTCCTGCGGTGAAACCTCACTTCAAGAGGTGAATCACACACATATTTAGATATCAATGTAAACAAAGATGGAGGACCAGGTAGAGATATTAAAATAATACAGAAGGCATGAGAATCTTCCACAGCAGTAGGACATTTGTGGAAGTTAGAAGAGAGAAAGGAAGAAGAAGATGAAGAAGAGGTGTATAAATGAGATGATGAAACTAACAAATAACAAGCAAGGTTGAGTAGGCACCATTCCTGTGCTGCAATATCAAAGGAGAAATTGTGTGACTCAACTGTCAGATTGTGTGACACAACCCTCAGAATAACTCAACCCTCAGATTGTGTGAATCACTCCTCAGAGTGTGTGACTCAACCTTCAGATTGTGTGACTCAACCCTCAGAGTGTATGACTCAACCCTCAGATTGTGTGACTCAACTCTCAGATTGTGTGACTCCACTCTCGGATTGTGTTTCAACAATCATAATGTGTCTCAACCCTTAGATTGTATGATTCAACCCTGAGAGTATGACTCCACCCTGTGAGTGTGATTCAACCCTCAGATTGTGTTTCGATCCAAGATTGTGCTTTGATCCTCAGATTGTGTGGCTTAAACCTTGGATTGTGTGATTCAACCCTCAGAATGTGTGACTCTACCCTGAGAGTGTGACTCCACCCTGAGAGTGTGACTCCACCAAGAGAGCATGATTAAACCTACAGATTGTCTGACTCAACCCTCAGATTGTGTGACTCAACCCTTAGAGTGTGACTCCACCCTGAGAGTGTGACTCCACCCTGTGAGAGTGTGACTCAAGCCTGAGAGTGTGTGACTCCACCCTGAGAGTGTGTGACTCCACCCTGTGAGAGTGTGACTCCAGCCTGAGAGTGTGTGACTCCACCCTGAGAGTGTGACTCCACCATGAGAGCATGATTCAACCCTCAGAATGTATGACTCAACCCTCAGGTTGTGTTTCAACTGTCAGATTGTGTGATCCAACGCTGAGAGTGTGTGACTCCACCATGAGAGTGTGTGACTCCACCCTGAGAGTGTGTGACTCCACCCTGAGAGTGTGACTCCACCATGAAAGCATGATTCAACCTTCACATTGTCTGACTCAACCCTCAGATTGTGTGACTCAGCCTTCAGATTGTGTGACTCCACCCTGAGAGTGAGTGACTCCACCCTAAGAGTGTGTGACTCAACTCCCAGACTGATTCAGTCCTCAAATTGTGTGCCTTAATCCACTGTGTGTACCTGTGGTTCAAGACACCACAAGACAGACACTGCATTGACCAGTACATTTAAAAAAAAAAAAATAAAGAAGCATTTTACACACTTTAAAAGGTATTGGACATATGGTGCTGAGGGGGGTGTGGTCAGTGCCATGCCTGCTGCCTATACTTCCCCAGATACCAAATATCAACACACAACTGCCAAGATATCTTGTGCTGACCCATGATGAAACATAAATAACAAAATATCAACACTCACAACTGCCAAGATATCTCGTGCTGACCCGTGATGAAACATAAATAACAAAATATCAACACTCACAACTGTCAAGATATCTTGTGCTGACCCATGATGAAACATAAATAACAAAATATCAACACTCACAACTGTCAAGATATCTCGTGGTGACCCGTGATGAAACATAAATAACAAACTATCAACACTCACAACTGTCAAGATATCTTGTGCTGACCCGTGATGAAACATAAATAACAAAATATCAACACTCACAACTGTCAAGATAGTAGTGTCAAGTTCGTGATGACAAAATCGATAACCTTCAACTGACTGATGTCAACATTACCTGTGTGTCATATTTATACTCTGCATGACAACTACTACCATACACATACACTACACATACCGTAATGATATATGTAACATGCAGAAATCATGCTCTAGACAACACATATCAAATATGCCAATATCGTAACAATGCAGTCGCATAGATACCATCTCACTAGCCAATTTTAAACAGCCATATAAATTTACACACACGTGCATAGACGTGAACATAGGGAAGTGTCAGAGGTGTCATAGGTGACCACACAAACAGCTCCTCGACTGCAATGGTTGTGGTCATGTGGGAAACTCAACATCACAGCCATCACAAGAGGACCGGACTACAATAGATGTGGCTAGGACCATGTTGTGCCAGCAGCAGCTTCAGTGATACCCATACTTGAATGTTTACTTCAATCTACCCAAACTGGCTGGTCGCTGACTCTAAGCAGGACATTAATAGCAACAACCACAGCTGGCTGATCACTGACTCTAGGCAGGACATTAAAGGCAACAACCACGGCTGGCTGGTGACTGACTCTAGGTAGGACATTAATGGCAACAACCACAGCTGGCTGATCACTGCCTCTAGGCAGGACATTAATGTCAACAACTCAAGCTGGCCACCAACTGAAGATGGGGACATTAATGGAATCATGGCTAGTTAGTTGATCACCAATTGAAGATGAGGACATTAATGGAATCATGGATAGTTGGTTGATCACCAACTAAAGATGAAGACATTAATGGAATCATGGATAGTAAGTTGATCACCAACTCTAGACACAAATCAAATGTGGGGGGGGGGGGGGGGGGAGAGAAAATAAGGAGAACAGTGAAATTGTGTAAACATGGACAATGCAATTAGGGTTTTCCACAAGACTTGCGTGAGTGGTGGCTGGGGGAAAATAGCAATGTTCCCTGGGACTTTGGGAGGTAATTATTAATATTCCCTGAGAAGGTGGTATGTAATTACCAATGTTCCCTGAGACTGAAGGAGGTCAGTACTTCTCTGAGGCTGGGAGGTAAATAGGAATGTTCCCTAAGACTGTTAGAGAATAACTAGGGATATTCCCTGAGACTGTTAGAGGATAACTAGGGATGTTCCCTGAGACTGTTAGATAACTAGAAATGTTCCCTGAGACTGTTAGAGGATAACTAGGGATGTTCCCTGAGACTGTTAGAGGATAACTAGGGATGTTCCCTGAGACTGTTAGAGGATAACTAGGGATGTTCCCTGAGACTGCTAGAGGATAACTAGGGGTGTTCCCTAGAACTGTTAGAGGATAACTAGGGATGTTCCCTGAGACTGTTAGAGGACAACTAGGGATGTTCACTGAGACTGTGGGAGGTAACCAGAAGTGTTTCCATAGATAGTCTGAGGTAACTAGAGGTGTATCCATAGTCTGAGATAACTAGAGGTGTTTCCATAGTCTGAGATAACTATAAGTGTTCCCATAGATAGTCTTCTTCTTCTTCTGTGTTCATCCGGAGTTTTTTTTTTTTCCGGGACGTGATTGCATTGTGCCTGTTTACAGCAGAGCTGCGTTCTTACGCCGTTAGGCCGACACATCCAACTTCTGCGGGCATTTGTTGACCGGGTTAACCTTCCCGGGGCATAGATAGTCTGAGGTAACTAGAGATTTTCCCATAGATAGTCTGAGGTAACTAGAGGTTTTCCCATAGATAGTCTGAGGTAACTAGAAGTGTTCCCACTGATAGTCTGAGGTAACTAGAGGTTTTCCCATAGATTGAGGTAACTAGAGGTTTTCCCATAGATAGTCTGAGGTAACTAGAGGTTTTCCCATAGATAGTCTGAGGTAACTAGAAGTTAGAAATGTTCCCATGGATAGTCTGAGGTAACTAGAGATTTTCCCATAGATAGTCTGAGGTAACTAGAAGTGTTCCCATAGATAGTCTGAGGTAACTAGAAGTGTTCCCATAGATAGTCTGAGGTAACTAGACGTTTTCCCATAGATAGTCTGAGGTAACTAGAGGTTTTCCCATAGATAGTCTGAGGTAACTAGAAGTGTTCCCATGGATAGTCTGAGGTAACTAGAAGTGTTTCCATGGATAGTCTGAGGTAACTAGAGGTTTTCTCATAAATAGTCTGAGGAAACTAGAGGTTTTCCCATAGATAGTCTGAGGTAACTAGAAGTGTTCCCATAGATAGTCTGAGGTAACTAGAGGTGTTCCCATAGATAGTCTGAGGTAACTAGAGGTGTTCCCATAGATAGTCTGAGGTAACTAGAAGTGTTCCCATAGATAGTCTGAGGGAACCAGAAGTGTTCCCATAGATAGTCTGAGGGAACCAGAAGTGTTCCCATAGATAGTCTGAGGTAACTAGAGGTGTTCCCATAGATAGTCTGAGGTAACTAGAAGTGTTCCCATAGATAGTCTGAGGTAACTAGAGGTTTTCCCATAGATAGTCTGAAGTAACTAGAGGTTTTCCCATACATAGTCTGAGGTAACTAGAGGTTTTCCCATAGATAGTCTGAGGTAACTAGAAGTGTTCCCATGGATAGTCTGAGGTAACTAGAAGTGTTTCCATGGATAGTCTGAGGTAACTAGAGGTTTTCTCATAAATAGTCTGAGGAAACTAGAGGTTTTCCCATAGATAGTCTGAGGTAACTAGAAGTGTTCCCATAGATAGTCTGAGGTAACTAGAGGTGTTCCCATAGATAGTCTGAGGTAACTAGAGGTGTTCCCATAGATAGTCTGAGGTAACTAGAGGTGTTCCCATAGATAGTCTGAGGTAACTAGAAGTGTTCCCATAGATAGTCTGAGGGAACCAGAAGTGTTCCCATAGATAGTCTGAGGTAACTAGAGGTGTTCCCATAGATAGTCTGAGGTAACTAGAGGTGTTCCCATAGATAGTCTGAGGTAACTAGAGGTGTTCCCATAGATAGTCTGAGGTAACTAGAGGTGTTCACATAGATAGTCTGAGGTAACTAGAGGTGTTCCCATAGATAGTCTGAGGTGACCAGAAGTGTTCCCATAGATAGTCTGAGCTAACTAGAAGTGTTCCCATAGATAGTCTGAGGGAACCAGAAGTGTTCCCACAGATAGTCTAAGATACCTAGAAGTGTTCCCATAGATAGTTGGAGGTAACTAGGGGTGTTCCCTGAGACTGTGGGAGGTAACTGGGCATATTGCCTGAGACTGTGGGAAGTAACTGGGCATATTGCCTGAGACTGTGGGAGGCAATCAGAAATGTTCCTAGAGACTGAGACAGGATGACGGCTGACAAGCTGACGCTTCTGTTACAACAACCGTTTCCAGGAACAGAGCAGAAGGTTGTGATTTTTATCACAAGACATCCTTTATAAAAAACAGAACATTAATCAAACAAAACGAGCAGAACTGTGATTTAGTGCGGTTACTGTGACCATCAAACAACACAGGCAACGAACACAACCAAGTCTCCAACAGTCAGCAAGCTTTGTGTAGACAACATTAAATTTACCAATGGATGTATTCTGTCCTTCGTGTGCTGGTTGCTCTATAGAAATAAAAGTATAGTGTTTAACCATCGCTAGCATCTAGAGGTTGGCAAATATGGAGGGAGAAACTTTCTATACATCTGTCACTGCTGACACATACCAGTGTGGAGCTTTCAATTCATCTGTCATTGAAGACATATATCAGTGTGGAGGGTGGAACTGTCAGAACATGTGTCATTGCTGACACATACCAGGTGGAGGGTGGACATGTCACTACATCTGTCATTGCTGACACATACCAGTGTGGAGGGTGGAGCTGTCAATACATCTGTCATTGCTGACATATACCAGTGTGGAGGGCGGAGCTTTCAATAGACTAAGATGTATATCTGATCTCTGGATGACTGCCTAATGGGGTTCTAACATAGACCATTGTGGTGGCTAAGATGTATATTGATGTGAATACAGCAGGTGTGTGTCTCTCAGAGCCTCTTGTACCTGTCCCTTGATCTATATACAGCAAGTGTGAGAGTGGGAGAAATGGTCCCTGTTCCTTGATTTGTCTGACTTGATTGTCTGCCAGTAACTAGGCTACCAGGGAGAACAGATCTTGATGTCAATGGGACACATAAGCCTCTGTACAAGCTGGTGGCATACATTTGTAAACAGCCATGGCAAACACTTGGCACATATTTCTCCTCAACACAATCAATGGATGTCAACGACAGTTGGCTAATTGAAACATTGATAAAGCAAACATGGATTGCTAATTGAAACATTGATAAAGCAACATGGATGCCATGTCTGGGCCGGTTGAGATACACAATCAGCTACCTATCAAATAGTCAAATATAACAGTTTGGGGTAGTCTCATCTATTCTGAAATAGTCCCGTCTATTCTGAAATAGTCTCATATATTCTGATATAGTCTCTTCTATTCTGGAGTGCATGGGCAGTAAAACCGATATGGTCATGATAATCTTTGCTACAGATACAACTGCCATAACACTGTTTCATGTGTTTTATGTCAACAAAGCTACATTACTATCAGCAGCAAATGGTCATATTTGCCCATTGTACACTGAGACGGGATGACTTGTTCATGCCAATGTTGCCCATCATTAAAAATCAGATGCTGTTTGCTACAGTATAACAAATCATGGCAATTCTGTGTTGCTAGTTGTCAGGACCCAGGCAGAGGTGCATGATGAGTTAAAGTAGACAGCAGCTGAAAGAGTTAAACAGTTATTCACAAGTCTAACTGAAACAGACCACAGAAATGTCCTTCCTGACTACAGCTAGATCCTGTCAATCATTTACTTTGAGATATTTCTTCTTCTTCTTTTTTTGTTTGCTACTTGGAGATATTTCAGGCCAGTTTTTTTCCAGGACATCAGTGAAAAGCATCGTGGATGTGCCAGCTAGGGTGAAATCTGAGGAGATTAAACTGATGCCTTACCTGAAATTCCTGCAGCAAAATCCACTTCAGCAATGTCTGTAGCCTGGATCTCCTCAAACACAGAACTGTTGTTGTGCCTGGAATCCACAGTTTCATACTGTCAGCAACACAAACATCATCCACTCAACTGTACATAACTTCTAACGACATTGATGTCAGCAACATGAACATCATAACTGTACATAACTTCTAACATTGATGTCAGCAACATGAACATCATAACTGTACATAACTTCTAACATTGATGTCAGCAACATGAACATCATAACTGTACATAACTTCTAACATTGATGTCAGCAACATGAACATCATAACTGTACATAACTTCTAACAACATTTATGACAGCAACATGAACATCATACAAACAACTGTACATAACTTCTAACATTTATGTCAGCAACATGAACATCATACACACAACTGTACATAACTTCTAACAATGATGTCAGCAACATGAACATCATAACTGTACATAACTTCTAACAATGATGTCAGCAACATGAACATCATAACTGTACATAATTTCTAACAACATTTATGACAGCAACATGAACATCATACACACAACTGTACATAACTTCTAACATTTATGTCAGCAACATGAGCATCATACACACAACTGTACATAACTTCTAACAATGATGTCAGCAACATGAACATCATCCACTCAACTGTACATAACTTCTAACATTTATGTCAGCAACATGAACATCATACACACAACTGTACATAACTTCTAACAATGATGTCAGCAACATGAACATCATCCACTCACAGTACATAACTTCTAACATTGATGTCAGCAACATGAACATCATCCACTCAACTGTACATAACTTCTAACATTGATGTCAGCAACATGAACATCATCAACTCAACTGTACATAACTTCTAACACCATTTATGTCAGCAACATGAACATCATCCACTCAACTGTACATAACTTCTAACATTGATGTCAGCACCATGAACATCATCCACTCAACTGTACATAACTTCTAACATTGATGTCAGCAACATGAACATCATACACTCAACTGTACATAACTTCTAACACCATTTATGTCAGCAACATGAACATCATCCACTCAACTGTACATAAGTTCTAATAACACTGATGTCAGCCAACATGAACATCATGCACTCAACTGTACATAACTTCTAGCAAGATTGATGTCAGCAATATTCACACAACTGTATATAACCTTTAACAATATGATGTCAGCAAAATTGACACAACTGTATATAACTTTCAACAATATGAAGTCAGCAACATTCACATGATCCACACAGGCAAACATCATCCACTCAGTGAACTGTAATGGATTCCTTGTGTAGGCACCTTTTGACTTGACTGAGAAAAAATACAACTTCTCCCGGCCATGTGGTCTCTGTCGCCACTCCGCATCCCCCGCTTGCTATACCTCAGTGAATACTTGCCCTTTCATGCTATGAGACAAGACTGTCAAGAATTTTCTCTCGCTGTCATCTTGAACTCTTTTCACAAGTCTTACCAATTGTCACAACATTTTATAGTTTTCGTCTTGTCATAATGTGACATAAAATGAAGGCTATTTCTTTATGATGTTTGTGATAAGTTGTCTTTGTGACATAGCCTCCCTCAAAATGTCTAGATTACCTATTTTGGCTGTCCAAGGAATTTTCCAAGGAATGACAATGAACAGGTGGTTAAAAAGAATGGCTTCATGGTGAGAGGAAATGGATACAAAAGATTAATGGCTGCATGGTCAGAGGAAATGGGTACAATAGATGAATGATTTCACTGTGAGAGGAAATGGATGCAATAGATGAAAGGCTGCATGGTCAGAGGAAAAGGATGCAACAAATGAATGATTGCATTGTGAGAGGAAATGGATGCAATAGATGAATGGCTGCATGGTGAGAGGAAATGGATACAATAGATGAAAGGCTGCATAGTGAGAGGAAATGGACGCAATAGATGAATGGTTGCATGGTCAGAGGAAATGGATGCAATAGATGAAAGGCTGTATGGTGAGAGAAAATGGATGCAATAGATGAATGGCTGCATGGTCTGAGGAAATGGACGCAATAGATGAATGATTGCATTGTGAGAGGAAATGGATACAATAGATGAATGGCTGCATGGTCAAAGGAAATGGATACAATAGATGAATGCCTGCATGGTCAGAGGAAATGGATGCAATAGATGAATGATTGCATTGTGAGAGGAAATGGATACAATAGATGAATGGCTGCATGGTCAAAGGAAATGGATACAATAGATGAATGCCTGCATGGTCAGAGGAAATGGATACAATAGATAAATGGCTATCTTAAATGTAATGAAACTAGTCTGACAGACAGACAGCTGGAAATCTAGGTGTATGTACTGACAATGTCTGAGCACGTCACCCTTCTATCTTTATTTCCTTGTACTAAATGACCTCACAATGAACTGATGATGGAGAGATGAACTCACGAGGGGCTGTGGTGTTGGTCCAGATGTCCAAGTGCTCTCAGTGAGTCATGAGACTCCTCCAACTCAGGGGTGGATGCTATTATTTCAGCCAAAGTTTGGTTCAACCCTGAAGAGTACAAGAACACCAGTGAAATGATAGTTCAGTGGCATCAGTGAAGACAAACAAATCTATATAGAAATATATCAATGACATGACACTTTAGTTATATCAGTAAAGACAAACAAATCTATATAGAAATATACCAATGATATGATAGTTCGGTTATATCAGTGAATACAACCAAATCTATACAGAAATATACCAATGATATGATAGTTCGGTTATATCAGTAAATACAACCAAATCTATACAGAAATATACCAATGATATGATAGTTACATAAGTAAAGACAAACAAATCTATACAGAAATATACCAATGATATGATAGTTCAGTTATATCAATTAAGACAAACAAATCTATATAGAAATATACCAATGATATGACAGTTCGGTTATATCAGTGAATACAACCAAATCTATACAGAAATATACCAATGATATGACAGTTACATAAGTAAAGACAAACAAATCTATACATAAATATACCAATGATATGATAGTTACATAATTAAAGGCAAACAAATCTATACAGAAATATACCAATGACATGATAGTTCAGTTATATCAGTAAAGACAAACAAATCTATACAGAAATATACCAATGATATGATAGTTCAGTTATATCAAATAAGACAAACAAATCTATACAGAAATATACCAATGATATGATAGTTCGGTTATATCAGTGAACACAACCAAATCTATACGGAAATATACCAATGATATGATAGTTCGGTTATATCAGTGAACACAAACAAATCTATAAAGAAATATACCAATGATATGTTAATCAGTGAAGACAAACAAGTCTATACAGAAATATACCAATGATATGATAGTTCGGTTATATCAGTGAACACAACCAAATCTATACGGAAATATACCAATGATATGATAGTTCGGTTATATCAGTGAACACAAACAAATCTATACAGAAATATACCAATGATATGATAGTTCAGTTAATCAGTGAAGACAAACAAGTCTATACAGACAAATACCAATGATATTTCAGTTTAGTTATATCAGTGAAGACAAACAAATCTATAAAGAAATATACCAATGATTTGATAGTTTAGTTATATAAGTGAAGACAAACAAATCTATACAGAAATATACCAATGATATAGTTACATCAGTAAAGACAAACAAATCTATACAGAAATATACCAATGATATCATAGTTTAATTATATTAGTGAAGACAAACAAATCTATACAGAAATATACCAATGATATGATAGTTCGGTTATATCAGTGAATACAACCAAATCTATACAGAAATATACCAATGATATCATAGTTTAATTATATCAGTGAAGACAAACAAATCTATATCAGTGAAGACAAACAAATCTATACAGAAATATACCAATGATATAGTTACATCAGTAAAGACAAACACATCTATACAGAAATATACCAATGATATCATAGTTTAATTATATTAGTGAAGACAAACAAATCTATACAGAAATATACCAATGATATAGTTACATCAGTAAAGACAAACACATCTATACAGAAATATACCAATGATATCATAGTTTAATTATATCAGTGAAGACAAACAAATCTATACAGAAATATACCAATGATATAGTTACATCAGTAAAGACAAACAAATCTATACAGAAATATACCAATGATATCATAGTTTAATTATATCAGTGAAGACAAACAAATCTATACAGAAATATACCAATGATATGATAGTTCGGTTATATCACTGAATACAACCAAATCTATACAGAAATATACCAATGACATGATAGTTCAGTGACATCAGTGAAGACAAACAACATGCTCATCAGCATCACGTCAGTTATGTACATTATGTCCACCAACCACAACCCCTGGCATACCTTCTACACATCTCATTATATGCTCACTGTATGGTGAAAGCAACATCACGAAAGTTATGTACATTATGTCCACCTAGCCCTGGCATACCTTCTACGCCTCTCATTATAAGCTCACTGTATGGTGAAAGCAACATCACGTCAGTTATGTACATACTTTCTACACATCTCATTATATGCTCACTGTATAGTGAAAGCAACATCACGTCAGTTATGTACATACCTTCTACACATCTCATTATATGCTCACTGTATAGTGAAAGCAACATCACGTCAGTTATGTACATTATGTCCACCTAGCCCTGGCATACCTTCTACACATCTCATTATATACTCACTGTATGGTGAAAGCAACATCACGTCAGGTATGTACATTATGTCCACCAACCCAACCCCTGGCATACCTTCTACACATCTCATTATATGCTCACTGTATGGTGAAAGCAACATCACGTCAGGTATGTACATTATGTCCACCAACCCAACCCCTGGCATACCTTCTACACATCTCATTATATGCTCACTGTATGGTGAAAGCAACATCACGTCAGGTATGTACATTATGTCCACCAACCCAACCCCTGGCATACCTTCTACACATCTCATTATATGCTCACTGTATGGTGAAAGCAACATCACGTCAGTTATGTACATTATGTCCACCAACCCAACCCCTGGCATACCTTCTACGCATCTCATTATATGCTCAATGCCTGTACTAGCTCCGACTCTCTGAGTCTGATATCTTTCTTTATGCTCCTAACAGTTGCTGATTATTATAGCTACCCAATGTATGTTCTTTATTATTTGCAGATCTTTGCTCAATGTTAAGTTGTTCTAGTAATTTGATTTCCTTCATTTTTTCTCACTTGAGATGTGTCTATATCTGCAATATTGTCTCTTGCATTAATGTCACTGTCTGTTTAGTTCACTCAGTGGCCCTTAGTGATTGGATTATTTCCTCATGTTGCACATTGTCAAATGTGTTTGTGTGGTCAATGAAGCACAAGTACAGGTGTGTTGTTACTTCTACTAGTGTCCTAAGAAGTCATGGTATCATCAAGTCACCAGACATGCAACAGCCATTGGAGCACAAGTACAGGTGTGTTGTTACTTCTACTAGTGTCCTAAGAAGTCATGGTATCATCAAGTCACCAGACATGCAACAGCCATTGGAGCACAAGTACAGGTGTGTTGTTACTTCTACTAGTGTCCTAAGAAGTCATGGTATCATCAAGTCACCAGACATGCAACAGCCATTGGAGCACAAGTACAGGTGTGTTGTTACTTCTACTAGTGTCCTAAGAAGTCATGGTATCATCAAGTCACCAGACATGCAACAGCCAATGAAGCACAAGTACAGGTGTGTTGTTACTTCTACTAGTGTCCTAAGAAGTCATGGTATCATCAAGTCACCAGACATGCAACAGCCAATGAAGCACAAGTACAGGTGTGTTGTTACTTCTACTAGTGTCCTAAGAAGTCATGGTATCATCAAGTCACCAGACATGCAACAGCCATTGGAGCACAAGTACAGGTGTGTTGTTACTTCTACTAGTGTCCTAAGAAGTCATGGTATCATCAAGTCACCAGACATGCAACAGCCAATGAAGCACAAGTACAGGTGTGTTGTTACTTCTACTATTGTCCTAAGAAGTCATGGTATCATGAAGTCACCAGACATGCAACAGCCAATGAAGCACAAGTACAGGTGTGTTGTTACTTCTACTAGTGTCCTAAGAAGTCATGGTATCATCAAGTCACCAGACATGCAACAGCCATTGGAGCACAACAATAAGCAAACAATGTCAACAACAATATACAAACCACAGAAAGTACATTCAGACAAAAGCATCAGCCAGTGTAATGAAATTAACACATGCTAAAAGCCACGTGGAAAACAGAAGTATTTGTGAATGTGCAGCCACTCTCCACACACAATGATACACAGAAGAACCAGAAGCATGTGTGACACACAACAGACAGAGAGAGTGTGAGAGAGAGAGAGATATATATATACAGGTGTCATATATATATATAACAGCAAGCATGTGTGACACACAACAGTGACAGAGAGAGAACTGGCAACACGGAAACTTACCAGCAGATACAACAGTCCCCAGCAACACAAGCAGTCCAGGGAGGCATGAGTATAACAGCAAAGTATCAACTCAATGATCACACCAATTCTGTGTGCATGTGTCTGTGTACATGTGTGTGTGTGTGCACCATATGTCTTAGTGTATACACTGACCAGCCCCATAAGGCACACTCCACGTTCAGCCTACATCTCATGAGCTCAGTTAACACCCGTCCTATTCATGGGTTTAGTTAACATGTCCTATTCATGGGTTTAGTTAACATGTCCTATTCATGGGTTTAGTTAACATGTCCTATAGTCGTTAGTCGCAGTTCCAACATCAAAGCAAAGGGTCGTCCCCATTATGCTCCGTTCCCGTGCCAGTGAATATCACATAAAATGTTCCCCACTGCCCCATGTGAAAAGTGGAAAGGACAGGAGTCTCGAGAAACAATGGCCCGCTCAGGCACACTGTGCATGATGCCACTACCAGAAAGTCACCACAAAAGTCCTCTATGAAACATAAAGTTCATCCTTGATGAAAGTGACAGTCACTTTCCGAACCAGATGTTCACCTACAAAGTCTCGATGTTTCTAGATGTTGTTGTTCCGTTTCTAGATGTTTCGTAGCCAGCCACGCCATTTTCCCTCCAAAATGCAGTTCACGCAACAAAACAACCTCGGACAGATGTAAAAACAATTCACTGTACATAATGCCATCACCAGAATGCCACACAAAAGTCCTCTACGAAACATACAGTTCATCCTTGATGGAAGCGGCAGTCACTATCCCAACCAGATGTTTGCCTACAAAGTCTTGTACTTCCAGACGTTGTTCCGTTTCTAGATGTTTTCTAGCCAACCACGCTATTTTGTCTCCGAAATGTAGCTCATGCAACAAAACAACCTCGAACAGATGTAAAGAGACATTTCACTGTACATAATGCCGTAGCCAGAATGCCAGCACAAAAGTCCTCCTCGAAAACACAGTTCATCATCGATGGAAACGGCAGTCACTAGAAAACCATCCGTCCATCCATCATGTGCCATGCCGGTAAGCGTGGGCGGTCATGCTCTGCCATCTCACTCGATCACCAGAGTCATGGATCAGCTCCGTGTTCCTGTCTCGACTATGCCATGTGACCAAGCCATCCAGGTATTTACTTCTCGGTCTTCCCCTTGGTCTCTTCCCTTCGATCTTGCCAGTTGTCACCAAGTTCTCCAATTCATTTCTTCTCATAACATGCCCAAAAAATTTTGACTGTCTACGTCTAATGTCTCTAATCAGTTTACGATCTTCATTTGTTTCTTGAAGGACTTGTTCATTGGTTTTTCTGTCTGTCCATGGTATTCTTTGCATTTTCCTCAGAAACCACATTTCCACAGCCATCAGCTGTTTTTCAGCTTGACTGCTCATTGTCCACGCTTCACATCCATACAAAAGTATAGGTTCTATATAGCACCTCAACACTCTTTTTCTCGTTTCAATTGATATCTTTTTATTGGTCAGTATGTTTTTCATCTTGCAAAAGGCTACCTTCACAATGGCAAGTCTTGTTCTAATCTCTTCAAGGTATCTCCCATCAGATGTTATGACTGTGCCGAGATAACTGTATCGATTCACTTGTTTAAGAATATGCCCATTTACTCGTATATCACATTGTAGTATTTTCTTCTTCCCAGTGACGACCATAATCTGTGTCTTCTTAATATTCAGTTCTAACCATAGTTGTTCACTGTGTGCAACAACCGTATCTACTAAATTTTGCAGGTCCTGTTCATTTTCTGCAATCAAGACTGTATCATCTGCATATCTAATGTTATTGATGTTTTGTCCCCCAATGTTGATTCCTTCCATATCTTCTATATTTCTGAATATATTTTCACTGTACAGGGAAAAAAGATCTGAAGACATTACACATCCCTGTCTCACACCTCTTTTAATAGGCTGAAATTGACCTACATCGTTATCAATTCTGATGGCAGCTTGCTGTTTCCAATTTATGTTTTTTACAAGTCTAAGGTCTTTTCCATCAATTTGTAGATCTTCAAGCATTCTTATCATGTCGACATGTCTCACTTTATCGAAAGCCTTTGTGTAGTCAATAAAGCAAAGATATAGATCTTTGTTTACTTCTATAGAACGCTCAATTACTGTTCTCAGTATATACACAGCATTAACTGTGCCCTTGCCTTCTACAAACCCACATTGCTCTTCTCCTATTTCGGGATGTATTTTCTTCCTAACTCTTTGCTTGATAATTCTCAGCAGACTCTTCGTGATGTGGCTCATTACACTAATTGTTCTATATTGATCACATTCCAAGGCTCATGATTTCTTTGGGATTGCAATAAATATATAATTACATAATTCAGGAGGTATATCTCCAGTATCGTATATTGTGTTCAGCAGTCTGGTGATTTGGTCTATTCCATATTCTTCTAAGGCATTGATAATTTCTACTGTGATGTTATCTGTACCCGGGGTCTTGCCAGTTTTCATATGGTTAAGAGCATTCTGAACTTCTATCTTCAAAATTGATGGTCCTTCATTATTATTCCGATGATCATATTGTTCTTCTCTTGTATCATCATAAAGATCTTTCACATCTGACCACACATGTAAAATCTTATCTTTTTCTATTATGATTTTGCCATCTTTGGTTTTTAGGCAACCCGTTGATGTGTGTGTTCTTTTGTTAGTGATGTCATTAATTCTTTTGTGCATTAATTTGGTATTCCGGGCGTTGTGTTGGTGTTAAATTTCCTTGCAATTTTCCTCAAGCCATGTTTCTTTTGCCTCTTTGCATAGCTTCCTAATTTTCCTGTGAATCTCTTCATATTTTTCCTTGTTATTTTTGTTATTTCTTCTTACTTCCATGAGTTTTAAGATGTCTTCCGTCATCCATTTCTTGCGTCCTATTATCTTTATTCTCGGAATGGTTGTTTCCGCAGCTTGGTTGACTGATTTCTTTAATATTTCCCATTGGTCACTGACGTCTTGTGGTTCGAGTCGCGCAAGTGACTTATGAGAGTATGGAGCTGGTCGCTCAGAAAGCCGTGGCGTGCTGATGAGCGTAATCTAGCCTAGGAATCAACATTCAGTTGAAAGATGCTGGTGTTGGCCGCAATATCCTGAAACAGGATGGAAACACGGGGGGAAAAAAAAATATCGGACAATGCATCGAATCTGTTCTTTACCTCTAAATTGAATTTATCTTTTATTTCCTCACTCTTCAGTGCTTGTAGATCAAATTTTGTGTTTCTTGGTGAATATTTGACTTTCTTTAATTTTATATGTCAATTGCTTAAGATTAATCTATGGTCGCCGTAACAGTCTGCGCTTGGTATAGTTTTTGCGACTTTTAAGGCATTTCGAAATCTTCTGTTGATGAGGATGTCTCAATCTGATTTCTGATCTTATGATCAGGACTCCTCCATGTCCATAATCTTCTTGGGTGCTGTTGAAACCAGGTTGTTTCCAATAATCAAATCTTGCTCTTTTTGCCCACTGTACTAGTCTGCGACCTCTTTCATTCTGTTCCCCTAGTCCATACTTGCCTACCATGTATCCGTCCTGATGATTTCCAACTTTGGCATTCAAGTCACCCGTTATGATAGTTACTTCAGAATTCTTGCATTTCTTGAAGGCTTTCTCTAAATCACTATAAAATTCATCAATGCTGTCATCACTACTGTCTGCTGATGGTGCATAAACTTGTATGACGTTGATATCAAAAGGTCTTCCACTCAACTTCACCAGTAGCACTCTGTATGATACAGTCCAATATTCTTTGATCGATTTTGCTACTCCTCACTGTTGTTTCTCTCCACCAGAATAGATTATTCTATATTCCTCAGATGTCATAATGCTCATTCCTGTCCATCTGGTCTCACATACACCTAACAGGTTAATATTTAATCTTCTCATTTCATTCTTAATGTTATCAAATTTTCCATCTCCACTCATAGTTCTTACATTCCAAGTTCCTACTTTCAATGTTGATATCTAGAAAACCAGCAGCCACACATTTCTGCATAAGGCAACAAAAATCGGTCGCTTCCGCGACACACAAGCTGCCATACATGCAGATATTTCTAGATGTAGTGGTTCCGTTTCTAGATGTTATCTAGCCAGCTACGCCATTTTCCGAGCTTGCAGTTCACACCACAACACCTCAGACAGATGTAAAAAACATTTCAATGTACATAATTCCGTCTCCAGAATGCCAAAACAACAGTCCTCCACAAAAGCACAGTTCATCGTCAAAGGAAGCGGCAGTCAACCAGAAGACCAGCAGCCACACATTTCTGCACAAGGCACAAAAACTGGTCAATTCTGGAACACAGCCAGCTGCCATTGCTCTGAACATGCAGTTCACGCTCCACAACCTTGGGCAGATTTAAAACATTTCACATGAATTCACAGCTCACAGCATCGCGCCACGCACTCAACTCAGTAGCAGGGCGACAGAACCACAAACTACCAGTCCAACATGAGGAAAATGCGAATGCAACGGTAGCCATGAGCATAATCACCCGGCGGCCTTAACCGTTTCACTGCCTATCCTCCATGTTCATGACCGGAAGTGAAGAAAATGAAGTCCTATTCATGGGTTTAGTTAACACCAGTCCTATTCATGGGTTTAGTTAACACCAGTCCTATTCATAGGTTTAGTTAACACCAGTCATATTCATAGGTTTAGTTAACACCAGTCCTATTCATGGGTTTAGTTAACACCAGTCATATTCATGGGTTTAGTTAACACCAGTCATATTCATGGGTTTAGTTAACAAGTCCTATTCATAGGTTTAGTTAACACCAGTCATATTCATGGGTTTAGTTAACACCCGTCCTATTCATGGGTTTAGTTAATACCAGTCATATTCATGGGTTTAGTTAACACCAGTCTTATTCATGGGTTTAGTTAACACCAGTCATATTCATGGGTTTAGTTAACACCAGTCATATTCATGGGTTTAGTTAACACCAGTCATATTCATGGGTTTAGTTAACACCAGTCATATTCATGGGTTTAGTTAACCAGTCATATTCATAGGTTTAGTTAACACCAGTCATATTCATGGGTTTAGTTAACACCCGTCCTATTCATGGGTTTCTTCTTCTTCTTCTTCGTTCATCCGGAGTTTTTTTTTCGGATGTGATTGCGTTGTGCCTGTTTACAGCAGAGCTGCGTTATTGCGCCGTTAGGCCAACACATCCGACTTCTGAGGGCATTTGTTGACCGGGTTAACCTTCCCGGGGATTCATGGGTTTAGTTAATACCAGTCCTATTCATGGGTTTAGTTAACACCAGTCCTATTCATGGGTTTAGTTAACACCAGTCCTATTCATGGGTTTAGTTAACACCAGTCCTATTCATAGGTTTAGTTAACACCAGTCCTATCCATGGGTTTAGTTATCACCAGTCCTATTCATGGGTTTAGTTAACACCAGTCATATTCATGGGTTTAGTTAACAAGTCCTATTCATGGGTTTAGTTAACACCAGTCATATTCATGGGTTTAGTTAACACCCGTCCTATTCATGGGTTTAGTTAATACCAGTCCTATTCATGGGTTTAGTTAACAGCAGTCCTATTCATGGGTTTAGTTAATACCAGTCCTATTCATGGGTTTAGTTAACAAGTCCTATTCATGGGTTTAGTTAATACCAGTCCTATTCATGGGTTTAGTTAACACCAGTCCTATTCATGGGTTTAGTTAATACCAGTCCTATTCATGGGTTTAGTGTTAACAAGTCCTATTCATGGGTTTAGTTAATACCAGTCCTATTCATGGGTTTAGTTAACAAGTCCTATTCATGGGTTTAGTTAATACCAGTCCTATTCATGGGTTTAGTTAATACCAGTCCTATTCATGGGTTATTATCACCAGTCCTGTTCATGGGTTTAGTTAACACCAGTCCTATTCATGGGTTTAGTTAACACCAGTCCTATTCATGGGTTTAGTTAATACCAGTCCTATTCATGGGTTTAGTTAACAAATCCTATTCATGGGTTATTATCACCAGTCCTGTTCATGGGTTTGTTAACACCAGTCCTATTCATGGGTTTAGTTAACATGTCTTATTTATGGATTTAGTTAATACCAGTCCTACCAGACAACATCCCCCTCCCCCTCCCGCAAGCTTGTAAACCTAAAACTCACACACAACATTGAGGAAACCTCAATAAACAGGCAACTGTGAAGATAAACCAGGACCTGTGTGATGAAAGCATTGAGTTCAAGTCTTACAAGATGGAGTGGAGACTGTGTGAGGGATTACAAATGTGGGAGCAAGTTACAGGTGTTAGTAAGTACAGATGACTCTGTGACCAATACTTATAGGAAAGGTTTCACGTAATGGTAGAGTACAACAAACTGCAGGAAATGGCATTCACAAACAAGGTCTCACATGATGGGTCAGAACAACACAGCGGGGTGGTTACAAACAAGGTCTCACATGATGGGTCAGAACAACACAGTGGGTTGGTTACAAACAAGGTCTCACATAATGGGACAGAACAACAGAGTGGGGTGGTTACAAACAAGGTCTCACATGATGGGACAGAACAACACAGTGGGGTGGTTACAAACAAGGTCTCACATGATGGGTTAGAACAACAGAGTGGAGTGGTTACAAACAAGGTCTCACATGATGGGACAGAACAATACAATCTAGAATTGATAGTGGCAAAGCCCCATATTATTGGACAAAACTGTGGGATAGATACATGCCCACATGATTGAACAGAACTGTGGGACAGATAGTCCCACATGATTGAACAGAACTGTGGGACAGATAGTCCCACATTATTGGACAGAACTGTAAGATAGATACAGTCCCACATGATTGGACAGAATGTAAGATAGATACAGTCCCACATGATTGGACAGAATGTAAGATAGATACAGTCCCACATGAATGGACAGAACTGTAAGATAGTCCCACATAATTGGACAGAACTGTATGATAGATACAGTCCCACATGAATGGACAGAACTGTAAGATAAATACAGTCCCACATGAATGGACAGTACTGTAAGATAGATACAGTCCCACATGATTGGACAGAACTGTAAGATAGATACAGTCCCACATGAATGGACAGAACTGTAAGATAAATACAGTCCCACATGAATGGACAGAACTGTAAGATAGTCCCACATGATTGGACAGAACTGTAAGATAGATACAGTCCCACATGAATGGACAGAACTGTAAGATAAATACAGTCCCACATGAATGGACAGAACTGTAAGATAGATACAGTCCCACATGATTGGACAGAACTGTAAGATAGATACAGTCCCACATGAATGGACAGAATGTAAGATACATACAGTCCCACATAAATGGACAGAACTGTAAGATAGATACAGTCCCACATGATTGGACAGAACTGTAAGATAGATACAGTCCCACATGATTGGACAGAACTATAAGACAGATACAGTCCCACATGATTGGACAGAACTGTAAGACAGATACAGTCCCACATAATTGGACATAACTGTAAGACAGATACAGTCCCACATGATTGGACAGAACTGTAAGATGGTCACAAACAAGATAAACTATATAGCTACATGATTAGACTGAGCTGTAGGATGGCCACAAACAAGACAAACTATATAGTAAACAATTAGCATACTTGTGTTTGTGGCTCTCTCTGTGACATTGATACTGTCAGTCAGCTCCTCCTCTCTATTGTGCTGTTGCATATTGAGCTCAGTGAAGAGACTGATACCCCTGCCTGGTGGATGTGTGCCACCATCAACAACTCTAGCCATGCCATGGTGTTGTTGGTGTTCTATGGTGCTATCATAGATCACGTTGACTTGGCGCAGGTTAAATCCAGACTTCCTGTGGACATGAGAGGAAACAAACACTGGACTCAAGGCATCAGGATCACTGCATTACTTGTTCTCTCTGAGGTGTCATTCGTACACACATGATTCTGTGAGGTGTCATACGTACATACATGATTCTGTGAGGTGTCATATGTACATACATAATTCTGTGAGATATAATATGTACATACGTGATTCTAGGACTTGTAATGACTGTCAACTCTGATAATTTGTCTGTACCCAGGAGAACCTTTGTCCGCTCCATGTGATCCATGTGTGATCGGAACAACTGTGGAGAATTGGCATATCAACAACTTGAGTCAAGATGACCCACTGACAACACATCTTGACTCATGTGACAACATACAATTTGAGTTATTACCAACACATCTTAACTCATGTGACAGAAAAACTGAGTTATTACCAACATATTATGTCTCATGTGACAGAAATGCTGAGTAATTACCAACACATCTTGTGTAAGTGACAGAAATAATGAGTTATTAGCAACACATCTTGCCTCATGTGACAGACATACTGAGTTATAGCAACACATCTTGTCTCATGTGACAGAAATACTAAGTTATTAGCAACACATCTTGTTTCATGTGACAGAAATACTGAGTTATTAGCAACACATCTAGCCTCATGTGACAGAAATACTGAGTTATTAGCAACACATCTTGTCTAAAGTGATAGAACTACTGAGTTATTAGCAACACATCTTGCCTCATGTGACAGAAATACTAAGTTATTAGCAACACATCTTGTTTCATGTGACAGAAATACTGAGATATTACCAACACATCTTGTCTCGTGTAACAGAAATACTGAGTTATTAGCAGCACATCTTGTGTCATGGGACAAAAATACTAAGTTATTACCACCAAATCTTGTCTCATGTGACAGAAATACTGAGTTATTACCAACACATCTTGTTTCTTCTTTGCGTTCATCCGGAATGTTTTTTCAGATGTGATTGCGGTGTGTCTCGTTAGGCACCCTTGGGTCGAACTCTTAGGCCAAAGCATCTGACTTTTAGCGTGCATTTTTGACCAGGTTAGCATTCCTGGGAGACTCTCACTTTTGTGGTACCACCCACCTCCCATCTGGTCAAGTTGGAACAGTCGAAGACTGCACGGTCATCCCTCAAATGAAGGCAGGGACAGTCCATAGCATTTTCCGCCATCCTGGGTGGCTTCCATAATTGCAGAGCCGATACATAACGCTCTGGTGCTGGGCTCACCGAGGGAATCGTCACATCCTGCTCATGGCTGCTTTAATTCCTCACTTCAATATATTGGGCATTTCGTTCGCCCCAGCCCGTTCCCGCACATACCAGACAGGTCTGCAGATGGTATCCACTAAGCAAGTTTTCGGACATGTGCTTGTCCTTGTGCCCGTAAGAGCTGTTCCAGGCACAGAGGACATTCGGAAAACTACCTAGTCAGAGCTGTTCCGAACAAGAGCGGCATTCGGAAACTAGGTTGTCAGAGCTGTTCCTAGCATGAGAGACATTCGGACGAGACATTTCACTCGGACATAAATGCGTAGTGCCAATTTTTAGTTTGCCACCCATAGGACGACACTTCCGACTCCGGTGGGCATTTTTTAATGAGGTTAGCCTTCCTCGGGCACGTTGGACTTATTGTTGTGATGTCGCCCACATCTCAGCTGGTCAAGATAGAACGATCAACGACATCACGGTCAACCCTCAATGGAAGGCAGGGGCAGACCATGGGCATTCCCTCACTATCCAAGGAGGCTTCCATAATTGCAGAGCCGGCACATATTGCTCTGAAACTGGGCTCACCCGAGGAGTTGCCACATCCTGCTCCTGGCTGCTTTAGTTCCCCATGTGTTGGGCATCTCGCTTGCCACTGGTCGCTCAAGCACACACCAGGAACGGTCAGGCTGCGAGCGACATTACTCGGTAAGCTTTAGCTTTTGACTTCGGACCACGCAATGGATTCGCTAGCCGTGCGTTCCATTTCGTGTTATTGGGACATTTTTTCACTTTTGTCTACACTCTCTATGAGTTAGATACAGACAGTTTCCGTAACCATTTAATTCGACTGAGGCACTTTCTGCCTTTTAGTACTCGCTCACGAGGAGGGCTACATGTTCTGCCGGCTCAGCACCTTACCTCCGTGCAACAGTGAACGACAAACGGCCAGGCCCTCCCATCTGGGAATCCCTCATATCCCCCAGCTGAGAGCCATTCGAGCAAGTATCAGAACTGGGCATGTAGCGTGCTCAGTATCTCACCTCTATTTTTCGGTAGGTGGGTATCGGCCCAGCTCTCACATCCGAGGGTTTGTGGCTTAGTGGCGTTCAGCCTAAATCCTCGACAGAGAGCCTTAGGGTGTTGTCCGGACCAAGAATTTCTGCCTTCGTAAGCCTGATTTAAACTTTTGACTGCTATCCTCAGTCTACCTGCAGAGCAGCAGGTTGTGTCTCTCTTAGTCTGGCCCCTATCTCATAAGCTGTCCGATATGTAGTTTTCATCCATCGGCAAGCAGATGGGGTCAATGGGACACGCAAGATCCCCCACCACGGCAAGGTGGAGACACATCGGGGGAGAACTTCTTGTTTCATGTGACATAAATACTGAATTATTACCAACACATCTTGTCTCATGTGATAACAAACAGAATATTTATAGCATGTGTGATTCTTGCTTGCAAGACATTAAGGACCTAGCTAGAGCTATGGAGTTTGTGCACTGTACTAAGGTTCTCCATGTGTGACCTAAGGGAAGAGACTTGGCATTCATGGAGGTACTCTTGTGCAGTGAATGTTATCTTCAATCAAAAAACCAAACACTGTAAGTGTATAAAACACTGAAGACAGTTACACAGCAAACAAAGTGATGAGATAATCATTCCCTCCACTCTCTTTGTGCCAAACAAGAGTTAATATCTGATTGGCCAAGGAGGATGGCTGGTTGGTTTAAAAGGCTGGTTTATAGGTCAGAGGAAAACTTCACTGTATCAGGTTTCATCACATATTCTCTGGCTCTTTCCACACAGTGGCCAGCCAAAAGCATGGCACACAGCACGAACTCTGTGGTGGCTCCAGTGACAACCCTCCAGAGTCCCCGAGAAGATTGCACCCACGAGCCACATGATGGAGTCCGAAAATGAATCCACAACCTTCAGACCAGCTTGGTTGGTTGCTTGCTAGGCAGGCAACTTAATCACTTCAGCACAAAGTGTGGATAGGTGAATAGGTGGTTGCTTGGCTGGGTGGGTAAGTGGCTGGTGGTATTAATTTTTTTTTTCCCGCTAGCTCGCTTTGAACTCAAGCGTATTCCAGACACACAACTTCTAGTAGTGCTGGATTCAATTTTGCATGTGGATTTGCTTTACATATTAACAGTGATCCTCGCCATTAGGTGAACCCCCTCCGACTTCAGAGGTACTTGTAATTTATGTCCCCAAGTCAATGATGACAGGTCAATATTTCAGTCCAACTGTCCGGTGTAAGGGCTGGTGGTATTGTTCTTTGGTTGGGTAATTGGGTAGATGGTTGGGTGGTTGGGTGGGTGGTGGTATGCTTCAATGGTTGGTTGTTGGCTGGGTGATTGGTTGGTTTTTGTTTCAATGATTGGTGGGTTTGGGTGGGTGCGGGGTTGGTTGGTTGCTTGCTTCATTGGTTGGTTGCTTGGTTGGATGGTTGGTTGCTTGGCTGCTTGCTTGGCTGGTTGGTTGCTTGCTTCATTGGTTGGTTGCTTGGTTGGATGGTTGGTTGCTTGCTTGCTTGGTTGGTTGCTTGGTTAGTTGCTTGGTTGGTTGGTTGCTTACTTGTTTGGTTGGTTAGTTGCTTGCTTGATTGGCTGGTTGGCTGGTTTGTTGTTTGGCTGCATACTTGGTTGGTTGCTTGCTTGGTTGGTTGGTTGGTTGCTTGGCTGGTTGGTTGGTTGGTTGGTTGCTTAGCTGCTTTCTTGCTTGGTTGGTTACTTGCTTCATTGGTTGCTTGGTTGCTTGGTTGGTTGGTTGGTTACTTGCTTCATTGGTTGGTTGGTTGGTTGGTTGGTTGCTTGGTTGGTTGGATAGTTGTTTGGTTGGTTGCTTGCTTGGCTGCTTGTTTGGTTGGTTGCTTGCTTGTTTGGCTGCTTGCTTGGTTGCTTAGTTGGTTGCTTGATTGATTGCTTGGTTGGTTGTTTGGCTGGTTGTTTGGTTGGGTGGTTGGTTGATTAATTGGCTGGTTAGTTGCTTGCTTGGTTGGGTGGTTGATTGCTTGGTAGGTTGGATGGTTTACTGGTTGGTTGGTAGGTTGATTGGTTGATTGCTTGTTTGGTTGGTTGCTTGGTTAGTTGGTTGATTTCTTGGTAGGTTGACTGGTAGGTTGGGTGGTTGGTTGGTTGGTAGGTAGGTTGGTCAGCTGCTTGTTTAGACAGACAACACCTAGAAGACTTAAGTTCTTCTTCTTCTTCTTTTGTGTTCGTCCGGAATGTTGTTTTAGATGTAATTGCGCTGCGCAATGAGTTCTAACTCTGAAGTCCACTGCCCTGATGATCAGGTCACTAAAGCCCTGACACAGGCATGCATCTATCAGGTCAGGCTGGTGTCTAGAGACTTCCCTCTCACACAGGCTTACATCTATCAGGTCAGGCTGGTGTCTAGAGACTTCCCTCTCACACAGGCTTGCATCTATCAGGTCAGGCTGGTGTCTAGAGACTTCCCTCTCACACAGGCTTGCATCTATCAGGTCAGGCTGGTGTCTAGAGACTTCCCTCTCACACAGGCTTGCATCTATCAGGTCAGGCTGGTGTCTAGAGACTTCCCTCTCACACAGGCTTGCATCTATCAGGTCAGGCTGGTGTCTAGAGACTTCCCTCTCACACAGGCTTACATCTATCAGGTCAGGCTGGTGTCTAGAGACTTCCCTCTCACACAGGCTTGCATCTATCAGGTCAGGCTGGTGTCTAGAGACTTCCCTCTCACACAGGCTTACATCTATCAGGTCAGGCTGGTGTCTAGAGACTTCCCTCTCACACAGGCTTGCATCTATCAGGTCAGGCTGGTGTCTAGAGACTTCCCTCTCACACAGGCTTGCATCTATCAGGTCAGGCTGGTGTCTAGAGACTTCCCTCTCAACCCGTGACCAAAGTATCTTCTACACAGGGACTTGCTGCAGTGATCTCTTTCCCCTCTACAATCACATTAACCAGTGAGGTATACAATACAATTACCAGAGCTTCACATTTGAGGACAGGTGTGATGATGGATAGTATAGTTCCTGGTTTTAGAGCTGAGGACAGGTGTGGTGATGTATAGTATAGTTCCTGGTCTTAGAGCTGAGGACAGGTGTGGTGATGGATAGTATAGTTCCTGGTCTTAGAGCTGAGGACAGGTGTGGTGATGGATAGTATAGGTCCTGAGCTTGTAACTTCTGTGGCGCAGCCAAGGAGGAATTTGAACACAAGAAGGATGACAATTCACACACACCACAGTCAACAGACATAGTCAGATAGTGATATGTCTTTGCATAGTCATATTGAGGTCTGAAGGTGTACAAAGAAGAAGAGGAGGAGGAAGAAGAAGAGGAAGAAGAAGAAGAGGTGGAAGGCAGAGAAGGTGAAGTGTAGGAAGCAGGAGGATTATGAAGAAGAGGAAGAATGAGGAGGAAGAAGGAGGAGGAAGAATATAGTGAGATCAAGTCTAGACAGTCTAGAAATAAGCCTAAAACAAACATCTAATCAGCCAACTTGAGACTGTCTCTGAAGTCGGAGTGGGTTCGCATGATGGCGAGGGACACTATTAATAGGGAAAGCTAATCCACACACAAAATTCAGTCCAGCACTATTAGAAGTAGTGTGTATGGACTACGCTTGAGTTCAAAGCAAGCGCGCGCGCGCGCGCACGCACGCACACACGCACGCACGCGCGCACGCACACACACACACACACACACACAAAATACAAAACAAAACTGGAGTGAGCAGATCACCAGTGTCAACAATCTGATATTTACCTCTGTATAACGATCATGCAGTTTGTTGTATTCGTTCTTGGCCTCCTGCTCTCTTTCCTCCAACCGGCTCACTGCAATCATGTAACAACAACAACAATCACATGAGTATACTACTTGTCACTCTGAGATTCAAAACTGTTTCATCAATACAGGATTGTTGTTGTACACATTCCTATATGTGCTTCTAAACGTATTTCTATAACACATCTATACATTTCTATATGTAATTCTATAACACATCTATACATACTTCTATGTGTACTTCCATCACACATCTATACATACTTCTATGTGTACTTCCATCACACATCTATACATACTTCTATGTGTACTTCCATCACACATCTATACATACTTCTATGTGTACTTCCATCACACATCTATACATACTTCTATGTGTACTTCCATCACACATCTATACATACTTCTACGTGTACTTCCATCACACATCTATACATACTTCTATGTGTACTTCCATCACACATCTATACATACTTCTATGTGTACTTCCATCACACATCTATACATACTTCTACGTGTACTTCCATCACACATCTATACATACTTCTACGTGTACTTCCATCACACATCTATACATACTTCTACGTGTACTTCCATCACACATCTATACATACTTCTATGTGTACTTCCATCACACATCTATACATACTTCTACGTGTACTTCCATCACACATCTATACATACTTCTATGTGTACTTCCATAACACATCTATACATACTTCTATGTGTACTTCCATCACACATCTATACATACTTCTACGTGTACTTCCATCACACATCTATACATACTTCTACGTGTACTTCCATCACACATCTATACATACTTCTATGTGTACTTCCATCACACATCTATACATACTTCTATGTGTACTTCCATAACACATCTATACATACTTCTATGTGTACTTCCATAACACATCTATACATACTTCTATGTGTACTTCTATACATACTTCTATGTGTACTTCTATACATACTTCTATGTGTACTTCCATCACACATCTATACATACTTCTATGTGTACTTCTATACATACTTCTACGTGTACTTCCATCACACATCTATACATACTTCTACGTGTACTTCCATCACACATCTATACATACTTCTATGTGTACTTCCATAACACATCTATACATACTTCTATGTGTACTTCCATCACACATCTATACATACTTCTACGTGTACTTCCATCACACATCTATACATACTTCTATGTGTACTTCCATCACACATCTATACATACTTCTACGTGTACTTCCATCACACATCTATACATACTTCTACGTGTACTTCCATCACACATCTATACATACTTCTATGTGTACTTCCATCACACATCTATACATACTTCTATGTGTACTTCTATACATACTTCTATGTGTACTTCCATCACACATCTATACATACTTCTATGTGTACTTCTATACATACTTCTACGTGTACTTCCATCACACATCTATACATACTTCTACGTGTACTTCCATCACACATCTATACATACTTCTATGTGTACTTCCATCACACATCTATACATACTTCTATGTGTACTTCCATCACACATCTATACATACTTCTATGTGTACTTCCATCACACATCTATACATACTTCTATGTGTACTTCCATCACACATCTATACATACTTATATGTGTACTTCTATACATACTTCTACGTGTACTTCCATCACACATCTATACATACTTCTACGTGTACTTCCATCACACATCTATACATACTTCTATGTGTACTTCCATCACACATCTATACATACTTCTATGTGTACTTCTATACATACTTCTATGTGTACTTCCATCACACATCTATACATACTTCTATGTGTACTTCTATACATACTTCTACGTGTACTTCCATCACACATCTATACATACTTCTATGTGTACTTCCATAACACATCTATACATACTTCTATGTGTACTTCCATAACACATCTATACATACTTCTATGTGTACTTCCATCACACATCTATACATACTTCTACGTGTACTTCCATCACACATCTATACATACTTCTATGTGTACTTCCATCACACATCTATACATACTTCTACGTTGTCTTAAAGTGCCTGTCCTCTAAATCCCACGGGACCGTACACTAAAAGCAACTCAAATTGAACTCGTCAAGAACAGATCAGAACAACAAAACATGTTCTATCTTACCAACAGGATCATGAACATATGGCAGACTCAAATCGAGCAAGCGAAAGACGTACTTTTATTCCGCCGCAGGACACAAGATATAACTCTTGTAGAAACGTGAGCTGATCCCTATACGCAGGATCGGCGCTCACTTAAATAACATCTACTTACAAGCTCTAAGTCCAGCTCGCTGCCTTTGAGGCTTAATTATCCAAATCCTCAGTTCAACTGATTAAATAAAAGTCTAGGTATCCGCACCCGGTCTTTCTACTGTTGTGTTGTCTTTAATATATTCCTCTCCGGACTCCCAGCTGCTTCATCACGAAATTACCGCCTCCAGGTGTCACCTTCACACGGAGCCTTTTATAAACACATCCTTTAGAATCCACGAATTCACAGCGTCCCCGTTGCCGTCCAATGACGTTGTTTTACTTTCCTTGGTTTCTCATATTTGTCGTCCAGTTTTGTGACTGTCTGGGAAAATCCAGTAAGGTCTCTTCTTTATACTTGGTGGCGCATGTTCCGTTATGTGGCATAATGCCCCCTCCCAGATAAAAAAAATTATTTATAATTTTTTTCTTTATATCTGTATATCTGTACGACTATCACAACAATTTTTTTTTCTTTTAACTACAACTGAATAGCACTTGGTTTTACCCCCTTATCTACCCTTAAAAAAAAATAAAGCTACATAACGGGCACGCCCACCTGTCCAAACCCTCCGTTGGACGTCGTGTGGCTGATCATGGGCAATCAGACCAACTAATAAACATATTAGTCCCTACCTTGTCATAATAGACAAGTGTGTCCTAACTCTAGGTTTTACCATGAGTTTAGGACGAGGGTAATAATGAGGTTTTCCATGTAACCATTTTTGTTGTAGTTGATCCTTGTTGTCCTTGTTTGGTACCATACATCTATTTCTTTTCCTGAAATTTATCTCCATGGGTAGGGTGACTTATACGCTTTCCGCCTTGAGAATCCATTGATCCTTTTCCTGTGGATATTTTAAGAATGTCGCTTGATTGTATCTATTCTTTTGCTCCTTCTGTGCAGCTTAATCCATCTAATATAATATTAATTAATCTAACAACATTGTTAATGCAAGTAAATAATTAATATCATAGAATTCACTATTTATATTAATACCAATACCATATTAATACTAATTTACAATTACTTATTAATAATTTAACAATCAACTAATGAATAACTATTATTAACACAATCATATACTGTTCAAAGTTAGTGTGACAATACAAAACAAAATACTTGGCTTGGCCATTGAATGCACAATGAATGTTCCAATCACGCGTCTCTTGTGACGTTCTTATTCCGAGTATTGCCTTTTTGCGTGGTCATCTGACATAATGTACATGAACGTACATGTGTGGTAATGTCTTTGTTATATCCAGGCCAATAGAATTGCGTTAGCAATCTATTAGTGGTTTTAGCAATCCCCATATGACCAGCGAATGGAGAATCATGTGCCAATTTTAATGCCTCAGTACGATATTTCGATGGAAGTACTGTCTGAAAATAACGTGATGTACCTCTATCATATCGTCTTGATAAAATATTATTGTCTAGGAAAAATCTCCAATTACCTCTTTTACCTTGTTTTATTGGTTCAGTCAGTTTCTTAAAACAAGATTTTAGAGTTGGGTCTCCCGGACGAGCCCCCATGTGTCTTAAAGTGCCTGTCCTCTAAATCCCACGGGACCGTACACTAAAAGCAACTCAAATTGAACTCGTCAAGAACAGATCAGAACAACAAAACATGTTCTATCTTACCAACAGGATCATGAACATATGGCAGACTCAAATCGAGCAAGCGAAAGACGTACTTTTATTCCGCCGCAGGACACAAGATATAACTCTTGTAGAAACGTGAGCTGATCCCTATACGCAGGATCGGCGCTCACTTAAATAACATCTACTTACAAGCTCTAAGTCCAGCTCGCTGCCTTTGAGGCTTAATTATCCAAATCCTCAGTTCAACTGATTAAATAAAAGTCTAGGTATCCGCACCCGGTCTTTCTACTGTTGTGTTGTCTTTAATATATTCCTCTCCGGACTCCCAGCTGCTTCATCACGAAATTACCGCCTCCAGGTGTCACCTTCACACGGAGCCTTTTATAAACACATCCTTTAGAATCCACGAATTCACAGCGTCCCCGTTGCCGTCCAATGACGTTGTTTTACTTTCCTTGGTTTCTCATATTTGTCGTCCAGTTTTGTGACTGTCTGGGAAAATCCAGTAAGGTCTCTTCTTTATACTTGGTGGCGCATGTTCCGTTATGTGGCATACGTGTACTTCCATCACACATCTATACATACTTCTATGTGTACTTCCATCACACATCTATACATACTTCTATGTGTACTTCCATCACACATCTATACATACTTCTATGTGTACTTCCATCACACATCTATACATACTTCTATGTGTACTTCTGTATACATTTCTATGTATGCTTTTAAAACATGTTTATATTGAGTTGAGTTGAGTTGAGCTAAGAACCGACATCACTGCACTCAGGATATTCCCATACATGCTCCATCCCCATATTCAACAGCCAGTGAAGAGTCACCCTACTAATCATTCCCAGCGCTATCTGATTGAAAGTTCTCCTGGTCTTCCCTCTCAGTTTTGAGATTCTACCAGAACCCCTACCAATCCCCAGCAATCTCATTCTTTCCACATATGGGTTCTCAATCTGTTCCTCAACCTTCTCTACCTGGTCCCACAGGTGCACGACTACATCTCCCTTGTCCATAAGTAATCTACCACCAAGAGGTGCATTCCCTGCCAGCCTATCAGCCTGTTCATTCCCCCGCACTCCCGCATGGCCAGGGCTAAAGATCCATACAATTCTCACAATCTGTGACCTCTGAAGTGAGGTGAGCCAATCCACACAAAACATTCCTTTCTCCACCTTACTAAGCATACTCCTTGAATCCACGATGCCTGGGAAGATTAACCCGGTCAACAAATGCCTCCAGAAGACGGATGTAGCGCAAGAACACAGCTCTGCTATAAACAGGCACAACGCAATCACGTTAAAAAAAAAAGTCCGGATGAACGCAGAAGAAGAAGAAGAAGAAAAATCCACGATGAAGACAATGTGTGTTGCAGTGGTCTCCTCTAACCAATAGAATGCTGCTGTGACTGCTTCCACTTCCATTCTCATGCTGGAGGTCGTAGCCTCATATGCCATACTCTCCTTTTTCAAGAATCGTCCATTAGCCTTCGCAATGAAACCCCAACCACTCAGTCTGTTTCTCACCACTGACCCATCGGTGTAGATCACTATGTTACCTTGATGTGTATTACTCTGGATCAGTTGTTGCACCCCAATCTCAGTGCGGCCCTCTGCCCATTCTCTGCACTCACGACCCAGGGTTGCCATTACATTGTGCCAGTCCGTCCTGTCTGCTAGGACTTCAACTCACTCTTTTTCACGATTGATGGTCTCTAGATCACCCACCTGATGTATAGATATTTCTACCTGTGCCATCTAGGACCCACCTCGTCTTAGTCTATGACCCTTGACCATATCCATTGCTTCATGCAGGGGGTAATCCCTATCTGCAGCAACTCTCAGGTACCATTTGGCCTGAAGGACCCTATGTCTATCCGCCATTGTTGGTAGCACCAGGATATGCCTCATGCATATAATTGGTGTGTCCTTTGTGCACCCCAGAATCACCTGCATGGCCACATTTTGTATGCGCTCCAACCTTTCAAGCTGGCTTTCTGATACTGTCAGGAGCTCCAAACCATACTCAATGACAGAAATTATTAACTGGTGAAAGAGCCTGTAAAGCATCCGCTGTTCTTCCCCTGTTGCTGCCATCGCCCTCAAAGTATTTAGTCCCCTACCAGCCTTCACCACCAAAGCCTCCACATGATCTTTAAAAGACATACACCTGTCGAAGGTGATACCCAAGTGCCATATAGCTATACCAAAAAATTGCGTCACAAAAATTAGATGTATATCCTAGAAGCGAAAACGCACAGAAAAACTAAGAGACTAGTTGTCAACAGAGAGAAACGTCATTCTGACGTCAAAAAACAACAGACAGACTTTGCTGGAGTTTGGAATGGCAGGCTGTGCATGAAGCTATCTGGACATTCAAACTGGCGAACCAATAGTTTTACATGAACAAAGTGGCTAGAATATGAATTACAAAGAAAGATGTTGTAACACGCTATTATGAGATGACGCTGAGAATGAATGAACCGACTGCTGAGGAAATTAGTCAGAATTCTGAAGAGGCAAGAAATGGACCTTGAGGATTGACAGAAGGTGAATTGAAAGACATTATCACGTAAAGCAGAAAACAATCACTTCAAAGGTTTGTAGGAGCTAACATTAGTATTACTGGTAATAATATAAGTACCGACCGCCCTGGTACTTCACCAGGCACGGTACATGTTACAAGTTATTTGATGATATGCCAAGCGATGAGCTATGTACAAATTAAACAGTGATTGATTCGATTACACTGATGTCTGCAGTTCGACTTTGTTTATTCCTCTGGTTTTAAAACCAAAGCGCTGTTCAAGTTAATTGATGACGAGCTATAACTGTTCCTGTTAAGAGTTCAAGAATTATGAATGACAACAGCGTTCTGGCACCAAGTACTTCAATTTACTCTCTCTACTAAGAGAACATCCATTCAATATAATACATGGGAATCTGCCTTTACAATCCGGTTATCCATGAAGTACCACACAACAGATGCTTTGTCTGGGTTTATAACGGCCCTTGCGTCCCTGCACCACTGTCACCCTGTTTCTGCGTTCTTGCGCCGTTAGGCCGCCACATCCGACTTCTGCAGGCATTTGTTGACAGGGTTAACCTTCCCGGGTGCCACCCTGTTTACTGCCACCTGTAAATCTGCAGCCAAACTTTCCCTATCTCTGCCCTGTCTATACACCAGCACGTCATCTGCAAATGTCAATATTCTACCAACACCTGGTGTCTCAATAGCTGCGACTTTGCTGGTGTAGACATTAAAGAGCACTGAGGACAAGGTAAATCCCTGGTGCAACCCAGGTGTAATCATACAGGGATAAGAAGTCCAGGAACCCATGCGCAGTGCAACCTTATGCTCATAAAGGACTGCTGCAACCCATGCTGACAAGGCAAGAGCAAACCATGTTCAACCGATCATAACTAACCCTGTTATACGCATCCTCCAGGTCAAGAGCTGCCACCACTGTCTCTTGTTTATCCTGCAAGCCCTCAAAGACATCAAATGGAAAAGTAGCCGCATTGGCCCAGGTGTCCTTTCCAGGCCGGTAACTCCCAAGCCCTTTGGGAAGCAGATTACAACTTTCCAAATGTTACTGGAGCCTGCAGGCTACTATCTTTACATTTATGTGTACTTCTATAACACTTCTATACATACTTCTATGTGTATTCCTATAGTACTTCTACTTTTGTGTTGGCATTCTGGCAACGGCATTATGTATAGTGAAAAGTTTTTACATCTGTCCGAGGTTGGTTGTAGCGTGAACTGCATGTTCGGAAACAATGGCGTAGCTGGCTAGAAAACATCTAGAAATATCTACACTGTGTAGGTGAACATCTATAAAAACATCCAGATGGGAAAATGACTGCCGCTTCCATCAATGATGATCTGTATTTTTCGTGCAGGACTTTTGTGTTGGCATTCTGGCGACGGCATTATGTACTGTACAGCTTTTACTATCTGATGGCATTATGTACATTGAAATGCTTTTACTATCTGTCTGCAGTTGTTTGTGGTGTGAACTGAGAACTGCATGTTCAGAAAAATGGCGTAGGTGGCTCAGGGTGGCCACTTTTCTTTGACAGAAAACATCTAGAAATGGAACAAACATCATCTAGAAATATCTAAACTGTGTAGGTGAACATCTAGAAAAACATCCGGATGGGAAAATGACTGCCGCTTCCATCAAAGATGGACTGTGTGTTTCATGGAGGACTTTTGTGTTGACATTCTGGTGGCTGCATTATGCACAGGGAACTATATATCCATATATGTCCACTATATGTCCATGGTTGTTTGTGGCGTGAACTACATGTTCGGGAAAAACGGACTGGCTTTGCCTTGTGCAGTAATGCGTGGCTGCTGGTATTCTAGGGACTGCCGCTTCCATCGAAGATGAACTGTATTTTTTATGGAGGACTTTTCTGTTGACATTCTGACAGTGGCATTATGCATAGTGCACCTGTGCGGGCTGTTGGTTGTCGAGACTGTCTTTTCCACTTTTCACATGGGGCAGTGAGGAGAGCATTTTATGTGATACTCACTGGCACAGGAACGGAGCATAATAGAGATGACCTGTTGCTGTGAAGTTGGAACCGTGACTAACTAACTAGTACTTCTATGAGTACACCCATAGTCCTTCTATGTGTACACCCATAGTACTTCTATGTGTACTTTTATAACACTTCTTTGTGTACTTCTATAACATATCTATACATACTTCTATAACACATCTATATAGACCTCTATGTGTCTTCTATACATACTTCTATGATACATCTATACGTACTTCTATATGTATTTATACATTACTTCTGTGTACTTCAAAGAACAGAATAGGACAAGCAAAAACTCCATTTTATCAAATGGAAAACATGTTATGCAATAAGTCATTGTCACTGGAAGTTAGAAAAAGAATTCTTGCATGTTACACAGAACCAGCTTTAACATATGGTTGCAAATTTTGGACAATTAGTAAACAAACAAACAAATTTCTAGAAGCTTATGAGATTTGATTTTATAGAATAATGCTGAAAATTCCTTGGACAGTTAAAATTATCTGTCACCTGGTCATCTTGACAGATGATAGTTTGTAAAATGGAGTTATACCTCTCCCTATCATAAAGCCAGGGCTGAAATTAGAGACCATGTGTTGTCCATGCAGCATGATAACTCTCTTGGCCTGCCTAATTTACTCCAAAGGAAAAGTAACACCAATACAACTGGTACACAAGCTGCAAAAGCTGCCGGATCAGCAAAGCAATGCTATGTCTGCCTGCCTGTTGGAGCTTCCATCCTAGACCAGTTGCTGACCAAGGCTAGCGTCTAATCTGCCCTGCCATGACATTTAGTCTTTAGGTTGCATTTCCTCGCACTAGGGTAAGGCTTGTACTCTCAAAATTGCATTCCTCCACCCAAAGCCGTTGGCACAATGTGGGGTGTTGGGTTTCATGAGTGCTGATCCAACATTCTAATATCTAGCTTAGTTAGGCTGTGATAATCTTCACAAGAAACTGTGGCATTAGTAAATATACTTGCTGAATACCAGCCCAGAATGATATCCTGTCGAAAAGCTATCTCACTTTACCCTTGGTTTCCCAACTCACTTATTAATGGTATTCATGCCCAGTTCTCCAACTAATGGCCTAGTCTCGCAGAGGCTCTAAACCCAAGAATGTATTACCCCCTACCTAAACAGTCATACAACTCATCTATATCGTATCAAGGGTCATAATATTACAAAATATCAATCACCCCCTATCTTCTTCTTCTTCTGCGTTCATCCAGAGTTTTTTTTTTTTTCGCACGTGATTACGTTGTGCTTGTTTACAGCAGAGCTGCGTTCTTGCACCGTTAGGCCGACACATCTGACTTCTGCGGGCATTTGTTGACCGGGTTAACCTTCCCGGGGGTTTCTTAGGACGTTTGACTAATCACCCCCTATCTAAACAGTCATACAACTCATCTATATTGTGTCATGGGTCATAACATTATAAAATATCTCACATGACAGCTATTAACAACATAGTTCAGAATGCTCAATCACAACAAACAACAACAAGTTGTCCAGGGAAACACACAAACTATTGGCCAGGGAAACACACAAACTATTGGTCAGGGAAACACACAAACTATTGGCCAGGGAAACACACAAACTATTGGCCAGGGAAACACACAAACTATTGGCCAGAGAAACACACAAACTATTGGCCAGAGAAACACACAAACTATTGGCCAGGGAAACACACAAACTATTGGCCAGGGAAACACACAAACTAACAGCACATGAAAGCAGAAATTGTTGACATAACTTGTATTACCTAGATCTGCCGCATTTTTTGATTTGATTTCTGACATGCGGAGGATAGACTCCAGCGTTTCAACCTTGTCCTCCAACTCTTTCCTGATGCCCTCCATGCTGTCCTCCATTTCCAAATATTTCTGAAATGTGAATATATACACAGTAAACAAACCGGGAAATGTGTAGACATTCTGATTGTCCAATGTGAACAATGGCAACTGACATTTCTAGCTCAACTAATTGGATATAATGAGACTGCCAGCTCATACACAAACCTACACTGTTCTCTTGCCAGGAAGTGGAAACCACAGCTGGTACTTGACTGACTGGTCAAGTCATGCTTTATGCGGCACTTTTGGCAGATGGTTAGCTGCTCTGTGCAGCACTTTTAACAGGCGGTTAGCTGTTGTTCGTCACTTTTAACTAGCAGGCGGTTAGCTGCTCTGTGCTACATGCTTATAGTAGCAGAGTGCCATGGTCAAGTTTGTGAGCCCTGAGTTCTATCTGATGCTTCAGAACCTGCCACATTGGATCTTTTTTTTTTCAATGTGTTACTCATGTTTGATGACAATTAAATCACACACACAAAGCATTGCCATCTTTTCTTATAGCCGACACAGATAAATGAATGCAGTACCCTTGACTGTCAATAGGTTAGTTTTCTTCTTCTTCGGTCAATCATCTCTCATTGGAGCATATGCCCTCAAACAACTCCAGCCAAGCCATTTTGTACACTTGGTTATTTCTTTTGTTAGCTCGCTTTTAACTCAAGCATAGTCTGTAACCATGCTGCTACTTCTAGTGTATTAGACTGATTTAGCTTTTGGATGAGCTTTCCCTATTACCAGTGTCCCTCTCCATCAGGCGAACCCAATCCGACTTCTGAAGTAACAAACTTGGTTATGATTTGTTGCATTTTACAGCTAATGTGTTCTATGGGAAGATGTGGCCAGTCTCTCGCTAACCCTACTGAGATGCCTCTTAGGACATGCAAGACAGGTTACAGTGTCACTATACTTAGCTTACATTATGTGTCCCAGCTAACACATGGGCGAAGTCCGCACTAGCTAACAAAGGATTATAGGAGATTTATGAAAACTACTAACCTGTTCAGCAGCTTTTCTCAGCTGCTTCTCTCGTTCATACTGAGTTAGCAGCTGTTCGTTGTCTTCTCGTAAAAGCTCAATCTCCACTTCCAGCTCCTGCTTTTCTCCAAATGCCGCGTCAAGAGCTTCAAGGATGCCCACAACTAAAGGCATCAGATCCTTCACGACATCTTCGTCGTATTTGTTAATGACTTTCTCGAACTCCTTGTAAATGGACCCTGCCAATGTTTGTACTTTTTCTGACATGACACGACTGTCTTCATGTGTCGTCACGTACACGGTTTCCGTATCTATGTTCTCCGACATCTTCAAGTAGGTAGAATATCCCTAGTTACAACAATAACATCGCTGGTGACACTAATTCGGTGAAAGTTGAAGCAGAAACCAACACAAGAAGACTGTTATTGAGAAGGCAACAATGACAACATCTCCTTGTCCACCATATTGTCGTATGCAAGTGTCAGCCAGGTCATGTGACCAGGCAAGCGCGATCAATTCCTGGATCAATGCACATTCTTCTCCTGCATTTATCCATCGATCTTCACTTTCTTGTCGTTCTCCGCGCTTCAGTGAGCAAGGTTTAGCGAGCGATGCTTGATGTCGTGTATGGTTTTACCATCTGTCAACCTTCATTATTAGAGAAACAACGAATCGTCGTTAACGCACGTTGGCCTCCATATTATTATTACGCATGTAATTTGATGTGGATGATTTCGTCTGTACATCTGTTTTGATACATCTGTCCTAATGTCCACCCAGTCCGATTCCTAATGAATGCAAAGTCGGTTCAAATATCATCAGAATCGGTACAGGAATAAGGGGCATGGCTCCACATACCAATTTCTATGGATGCTTTTCGTTCGTTACCCATTAGAAGTAAGCAGATGGGGATATCATCTTGTGCCCAGGAGAGAAATGTGAGGGATGGCGACTGCAGAGAAGGCAATCACGCAAGTTATAAATGTTGAAGATGTGACTATAGGCAGTGGCGTCACTGGGGTTGGTGTCACCCAGTGCGGTAAACTCTTGGTGTCACCCCTCTAGATTTTCACCATGGTCTTCTTCCGAGTGTTCCTGTACCATATATAATCGCATTTAGTAATGTTTGTAAAATAAGTCAAAAAGTTAATAAGGACATAAGAAAGAAAACAAATTGAACAATATAACTTCAATACTTCAGGTAAAACATAAATAAAGAACTTCGACAAACTCGGACAAAGTTAAATTTTTGTTATTTAACATTAAAATTTCTAAAATTAACAATGGACGGTTATGAAATCCGACTAGACAGAGCTATGTCTGCTTTGTCAAATTTGCAATTTTTTTTTATTTTGGTGTCACCCCTTGATGGTGTCACCCGGTGCGGCCCGCGCCCCCCCCCCCTAGTGACGCCCCTGACTATAGGGGGTGGGGGCGGGGTGATGACCTAGTGGATAGACGCCCAGGAGAGAATTGTGAGGGGTGGCGACTGCAGAGAAGGCAATCAGGCAAGTTATAAATGTTGAAGATGTGACTATTGGAGGAGGGGGCGGGGGTCATGGCGTAGTGGATAGACGTTCGCCTGCCGGCCCAGTGGTCATGGGCCCAGTCATAAGGGACGCGAATTTCTTCTTCTTCTTCTTCTTCTTCTTCTCCTCCTTCTTCTTCTTCTTCTTCTTCTTCCGCTGCTGCTGCTGCTGCGTTCATTCGGAGATATTTTTCGGACGCGATTGCGTTGTGCCTGTTTGCAGCAGAGCTGTGTTCTTCCACGTTAGGCCGACATATCCGACTTCCGCGGGCATTTGTTGACCTGGTTAACCTTCCCGGGGGTTTATTAGGACGTTTGACTCTCATTGTTGTGGTGTCATCTACATCCCAGCTGTTCAGATTAGAACAGCCGAAGACATCCTGGTCAACCCTCAAGGGAAGGCAGGGGCAGACCATGGGCATTCCCCGCCATCCAAGGAGGCTTCCACAATTGCAGAGCCGACATATAGCGCTCAGGCACTGGGCTCACCCAAGGAATCGTCACGTCCTGTACATGGCTGCTTAGCCTCACTTCCGTATACTGGGCCCACCGTTCACCACAGGCTGTTCCTCCGGAAACCAGGCGAGATCAGTCTGCAGATGACATCCACACAGTGAGTCTTTAATTCGGACTTTCCACGTAATGATTTTGCTGACCAAGCAATATCCCATTTCGTGCCACTAGGGCACTTTTTCAACCTTTGATAACGCTCACTCAATGAGCTTTCGATATTGACTTTCCTCGTAATGAATTTGCTAGCCAAGCAATATTCCATTTCGTATCACTGGGGCATTTCTTAATCTTGCATGTCACCATCACGTGGGCTTTCGTTTCGGAATCTCTACGTAACGGATTTGCTAGCCATGCAATATTCCATTGTGTGCCATTGGGATGCTGTTTTACCATTAATGCCCACACAGTAGTGGCACTTGCCAAGGAACAAGGTAGGCTGTAGATACTGCCGGCTATGCATCCCCCCTCCGTGCAGCAGAGGGTGAGTAACGGCCAGGCCCTCAAATCTGGGGAATTTTGACTTAGAGGCGTTCAGCTGAGATCCATAGAACAAGTATCTGGACCAATCATGTAGTGGCACCTAGAAAATGATTCAGACTTTAAACGTAATGGATTTGCTATCCAAGGTATATTCCACTTCGCTTCACTTTGCCCCTGGGATTGCTCGTTTATGGTCAGAACTACGACGGTATCTGATCGTCTTCATGCTTCTGAATTTCGTTCTTGATTAATGAAAACATTCTTGACAAATGCTTTCGCAGTAGCTCGTCTTGCGGCGATCCAAGAATTTCACCTCTAACGCCGCAATACGAATGCCTTCGTTTGCCCCTGTTAATCATTACCTCCAATTCCGAACACCAACAAAATAGAACAGAGGTCTTACCCCATTATTCCATGCACCATTATTCGAGAGGCCTGCTTTGAACACTATTTTTTTTTTCAAAGTAAACGTGGCTGTCACCAAGAGCACCCACAGGAGAGAGCCGGCAGACGATAGGGAAGGAACAACGGGCAGTGAACCGGCACGAGCCGGACAGCCCGCCTGCAACTGAGATCCAACAATGAGCTTTTTAACTGCAACAACTTTAATATACGTTATTGGAGTTGGAATTACCGCGGCTGCTGACACCAGACTTGCCCTCCCATAGATTCCCGACAAGGGTTTAAATAAAGTGTACTCATTTCAATTACGGGGCCTCGATAGAGTCCAGTTTATTTATTGTTTGTCACTACCTCCCCGTGCCGGGAGTGGGTAAGTTGGGCGCCTGCCGCATTCCTTAGATGTGGTAGCAGTTTCTCATGCTCTCTTTCCGGAATCGAACCCTGATTCCTCCCCCGATGTGTCTCCACCTTGCCGCGGTGGGGGAGCTTGAGTGTCCCACTGACCCCAAGCGCTATGCCAATGGTTATAAACTACATATTGGTCAGCTCTTGGGATAGGGACCAGACTAAGAGAGACACAACCTGCTGCTCTCCATGTAGACTGAGGATAGCAGTAGAAAGTTTAAATCAGAAGCACTAAGCCACCAGTACTTGGTCCAGACACATACACTAAGGCTTCCATCTGAGGGATATGGCTGAACGCCTCTAAGCCACTAACCCCTGGATGTGAGAGCCAGGCCGTTATCTACGTACTGCAAAACGGAGGGAGGTGCTGAGCATGCTACATGCTTAGTTCAGATACTTGTTCGAAGGCCCTCAGCTGGGGGATATGAGAGATCCCCGGATGAGAGGGCCTGGCCGTTTCTCGCTCACTGCTGCACGGAGGTAAGGTGCTGAGCCGGCAGCACATGTAGCCTACCTCGTGAGCGAGTACTAAAGGTAGAAAAGCGCCACAGTCGAATGAAATGGTTACGAAAAAATGTCTATACTCATATTTATACTTATAGAGTGAGTGCAAGTCAAAGGTGGATGTCGTCCGCAGACTGTCCGTACCTGGTTTGTGCTTGAGCAAGCGAAATGCCCAATACATGGAAGTGAGGAATCAAAGCAGCCATGAGCAGGACGTGACAATTCCTCGGGTGAGCCCAGTCTCAGAGCAGTATGTGGCGGCTCTGCAATAATGGAAACCTCGTTGGATAGCAGGGTACGCCCATGGTCTGCCCCTGCCTTCATTTGAGGGTTGACCGTGGATGTCTTTGACAGTTCTATCTTGACTAGCTGAGATGTGGGCGACATCACAACAAAAAGTCTAACGTGCCTCGAAACCTGAGGAAGGCTAACCTCATTAAAAATGCCCGCCGAAGTCGGAAGTATCAGCCTACGTGTGGCAAAATAAAAATTGGCACTACGCATTTACGTCCGAGTGAAATGTCTTGTCCGAATTTCTCTCGTGCTAGGAACAGTTCTGACTACCTAGTTTCCGAACGACAGTCGTGTCCGAAACAGCTCTGACTAGCTAGTTTTCCAAATGTCCGTCGTGCCTGGAACTGCTCTGTCCGGGCACAACGACAAGCACATGCGCGAACCCAAAACTCGCTGAGTGGATGCCGTCTGCAGACCGGTCTGGTTTGTGCGGGAGCGGCCCGTTGCGAACGATATGCCCAATATATTGAAGTGAGGAATTTAAGCAGCTATGTGCAGGACGTGACGATACCTGTGGTGAGCCCAGCACCAGAGCGCTATGTGTCGGCTCTGCAATTATGGAAGCCTCCCCGGAAGAAAATGCCATAGACTGCCCCTGTCTTCCCTTGAGGGTTGACCGTGAAGTCTTCGACCGGTCCAAATTGACAAGCTGAGATGTGGACGGCAGCACTACAGTGAGAGTCTCCTAGGAATGCAACCTGGTCAAAAATGCACGCTAAAGTCGGATGTGTTGGCCTACGGGTTTCGGCCCAAGGGCGCATAACTTAGACACACCGCAATCACATCTGAAGAAACACTCTGGATGAACGCAAAGAAGAAGAAGAAGAAGAAGAAGAAGAAGAAGAAGAAGAAGAAGAAGAAGAAGAAGAAGAAGAAGAAGAAGAAGAAGAAGAAGAAGAACCCTGATTCCCCGTTACCCGTTACAAACATGGTAGGCATGTCACGTACCATCGACATTATATTGGGCAGGGATATTTGACAGATGCATCGCCGGCTCGTAAGGCCATGCGATCAGCACAAAGTTATCCAAAGTCACCATTGGGAACGCCGCGCCCCACGAAGGGCAAGAACGTTTGGTCTTGAACTAATAAAAGCGCTCTTTCCGCGAGGGTTGGAGCTTGGTAGGCATGTATTGTAACAGTGCGTTCCCCAGCACGGCCCGCATTCCACCAGTTGGCCAATAGTATATGGTGGATCATTGCAGGGTGACCCTCGTGTTTCAGTTTCATCTTCTTGATGTTATGGCTGGTTGCTCGTAATAGTGACAGCACCGTGATTCGCTCACAACAAGTATTTCTTCAGCGTTGTGTGTTTGATGTTGACTTTCAGGTGGTAATCCGTAACTCTGCAAACCTACTGCGAACTCAACATTGGAAGAACATAACAACTTCCACCTTGGATGTTGCCATCATTTATTTCATGCTCCAAAACGAGCAGTGAGATCATGAAGAACAATTGGAATATATTCGAAAACAACATCCTCACGTCATAAAACCTCTTTCAATTGACACAATATTATATGAAATTAGACTTCTTCTTCTCGATGTTAACCAGTACGGATCTACTTCTAAACACAATAGTGTCTACAAAGCAGTTGTATTATCCACACTGCTATACACTTGTGAAACCTGGACTGTTTATCAGCGACACGCTAGGAAATTAAACCACTTCCACACAGTCTGCCTTAGGAAGTTACTGAAGATTAAATGGCAAGACAAGATCCCAGACACTGAAGTCCTAGAAAGAGCGTCCATGCCCAGTATCCGCACTCTACTAATGAAGAATCAGATTCGCTGGGCTGGTCACTTGACTCGCATGCCAGATCACAGGCTCCCTAAACGAATTTTCTACGGCGAGTTGCGTTGTGGTAAACGCTCCCAAGGCGGCCAGAGGAAACGCTTTAAAGACACTCTGAAAATCACACTGAATGCTTTTGGAATTCATCATGACACCTGGGAGACTACAGCCAGAGACCGAAATTCGTGGCGTGCATCATTACGCAAGGGTGCAGTCACTTGTGAGGCAACCAGGACTGCAAGAGCTGTGAAGAAAAGACAGAACAGAAAAACTACTGCAGAAAATCCTCCTCCAGAAACGTCAAGCAATCTTTGTCCACATTGTCAAAGAACATTTCGAGCCAAAATAGGCCTTATCAGCCATCTTAGAACTCACGGCTCCATACTTTCAACCCCACTGAATGAAATGAATGGTCATCATCACTCTTGATGGACAAACAACACTTCTAAACAACACGTCCTTCCTTTATGGCGACTTGGTCGAAACTGTCCTTATCAACAACAAAATTGTTGTTGTTGACAATCTTTCGTCATCTCCCCAATTTCTCTACGTAATTGCTCTTTGGTGCTCTTTCGTGCCAAAATAAGCTGGTATGCGCATTTCCTATCTTTCAGTTCTTGCTAATATTCTTCTTCCGCCAGTATCCCCTTTACCAGGGGCTACCCTGTCACATAATTAGCTCTAGAATTGCCACAGTTATCCAAGTAGGATCGTGTCATCTAAGGAACCTAGATTGATTTAATGAGCCATTCGCGAATTCAACGTGGGACAGTGTTATCTAAGACATGCATGGCTTAATCTTTGAGACAAGCATATGACTACTGGCAGGATCAACCAGATATCTATCGCACATAGGACTATTCATGCACACGCAGGCCAAGAGAAGCAATCGCTCAGCGCGCTTTCTCTGTACCCGGTGATACAAGCAAAACCACTTGGTGACAAACGACGAGCTTTCAAGCTACGCCAGGAAGAACTGAACAAAGAGTTATGTCAGCTTACTTACTGCAGGCCCACTACTCATAGAGAGAGAGAGAGAGAGAGAGAGAGAGAGAGAGAGACAGATAGAGAGAGACAGACAGACAGAGAGAGACACAGAGAGAGAGAGAGAGAGAGAGAGAGAGAGAGAGAGAGGTCGCTTATCGAGAGCTGGTCTGTCAGGGTCTTACTTATTACTGACAATGGCTCGTGTTTTCTGACAGGGAGTGAAACACAATCATACACTACGAATGATTGTACGAAACACACGGTAACGTAACTGAAACATTTTAATCATACTCTTCATATCATGCTGCGCTCACAATGTCATTTACAGATGCATATCTACAACATACAAGTTCATCAATGCATAGAATAGTACACTCACTCAGTCTCTACAGAGCATACAAGCTTTCGTACATCAAGCATTGAATTATACATCAAATACATGCACCACTTTCTTCCATGTCCGTCCAGTCTCGAAGTCGTCGGCAGTCTGAGCTACCAGCGATGGTTTCTTGTTGGCCGTGCTTTTAGATCTCGTGCGCTTCGTGCAGCTCGCTGACCCCTTGCCATACACTGCGTAGTAGCTGCTAGTTGAGTTCGCGGTCGTACTAGTTCGTCGCCAGGCGATGGTGAGGGAGATTCTGACATTCTCCACCGCCCCCTCTTATCAAAGGAGTATCCTTTCATTCTGGGTGTTTATACTTGGTCATCATCAAGTGCCGTGCGGCTGGCGTAGGCGTTCATGGCTCTCCACAGATCTCGGTTTTTGGTGTTCTGGATCAACTCTGCTGCTGATATTCCTCCATGCCACCGTCTCAGTCCGTCCAGCATCATTTCTCTTGGTCTGCCTCTGCCTCTCTTCCCCTCGATCTCTCCAGTTGTCACGATGTTCTCTAATGCCTCTCTTCTCATCACATGACCAAAGAAAGATGTTTGTCTCTTTCTTATTGTTGTATATAGTGTTCTAGTTTCATTAGCCTCTTTCAGGCAATCGTTGCTAGTTACTCTGGCAGTCCAAGGAATTCGTAACATTCGTCTTAAAAACCACATCTCTGTTGATTCTAAGTTCTTCCTAATTTGTTCATTTACATTCCAAGATTCGCTGCCATACAGCAAAACTGGTTCTATATAGCATTTTAGTACTCTATTTCTTACATTCATTGATAGCGACTTATTGCATAAGATACTCTTCATTTTCTGAAGAGTTTCATTTTCTGTACAAGTTAATAATATCTTTCTAAGTCAGAATCGACTAACTGTTATATTGTTAGGTGACTCTCTGATATATTTCTGGATTGATATTGACTTGGTAATAATGCATGATATATATTTTCCTCAGTGTTGCCCTGAGGCTACTTTCATCAGTATTGTCCCCTAGTTGGATAAGTACCTTGGTTGCTAGTGGACTTAGCCAGTCCGGTAGTTATCTGCAACTAACGCTATCTTTCAAGCAACGAACTACCTCACGACAAAAGAAAATAAATCACAAAAAGAACATGCCAGGCCCTAAATCATCTTCCTTATAAGATGACTTCAGAATTAGAAACCCACCGATATGGTAGGATAATCCAATACTGGTCCCCCAACCTTGGCAACTATACTCCACGCATAGTTGACGTCACCTGGTGATGTGTAGTCATTTTGGCTACCATGACAAAGATAATATATGCATGCTTACATTTTCCATTTGTCAAATTGTTTCCCCTTAGGTGTAATGGTGAAACATTATGGGAGGTAATTTTAAAATTCTTTCAAAAAAAATAAATAAAGTACATAAAGTTACTTTCATTCTAAGCGTAATAGTTTGATATTTATTTTCAATAGTGGCATACTTGGCACCACTGAGAAAAATTTAATCAATCAATGATTCTTAGATCACAAATATATAAATCCTTTCATACTATTTATCATATGGAAATATTAGTGTCACAAAATCATTCACTCTGTCTTTCATTTATGACTATTTGTGATATAGTCTGCTATTTTTGATAAATTTAGAAAATATTTAGAAAAGGAAGCGGAAGTACACACTAATGTGTTCACACGTTGGAACAACAAACACTGTTCTTGTACACGTTTGGATTATATTCTTCTTGGTGAGTTGAATTCCTCTACTGTCGTTCATTTCACACAGTTATACAGTTAAAATAGTCGAACAGTTTCCTGTGATTATAATACTGTTATACCTAAGCTTTGGTACTACTGAATGTTACCGAGAGCTGAAATACGGTAAGTCTATACAGCTGTGTAGTACTGTCTTTGAACCACTGTTCGTAGGACTGATACTAAAGGTTTAAAAGTAATATCCTTACGCATTTCGATCGTTCATTTGTTCATCACATTCACTAGTTAAAAATGTATTTCAAATAAATTGCAGGACTCAGTCCTTATCACAAAAGTAACTATTCACAGCGTTCTTTGTTTAAATCGATAATTTCGCTGGACTGTGATAGTTGTCTGAGCGCCATAGGTCACCACCTCAGTCTTTGCGCTCAGGCGTAGTTAAACTGTCGTTCGACGTCTCGAGAGGACGTCTGAAGAGAAGGTCGGCAATTGTATTTTCTGTTCCATTGATGTGTCTTATGTCGAAGCTGTAATTCTGGAGTAACAAAGCCCACCTAGCTATCCCGTGGTTCGTTGGTGTACCTCTAGTAATGTCAGTTAATGGATTGTTATCTGTCTCCACAATGAAATGTTTACCTAGCAAATATTTAGATAGCTTAGAAATCGCATAAATTGACGCAAGACCTTCCAACTCTGGTGTAGACCATCTGCGTTCTCTTTGTGATAACTTTCGACTGACATAACAGATTGGATGTAAGCTGTCATCATAGGATTGCAACAAAACGCCCGCGATACTTATGGTGCTCGCGTCCGTTCTCAATCTGAAAGGAATGAATGGATTTGGCAATTTTAGTATAGGATTGGAAGAGAAATATGACAATACTTTTGTAAAGGCAGGTCTCAGGCCTTCTCTGTTTACAATTTTATTGGGTTGGTTTTTTGTTAACAGATGTGTAAAACTTTCTGTCAAACTTGAGAAGTTCGGTATGAATCTTCTGTAATAATTTAACAATCCTAACATGCTTCTTACTTCCTTTTTGGTTGTAGGAAGTGACAGTTTTAGAATTCGAGAAACAATATTGTCATCAGTGGTAATATATCCGTTACAAATTTTGTAGCCTAAAAAATTAATTTCATGGTAGGAAATTTCTACTTTTGCTGGCTTTACTGTCAGGCCATGTTGCCTGATGCGTTCAAAAGTTTGTCGTAGCGTCACTATGTGTTCTGTCATTGTCTTGGTGTGTACACAGATGTCGTCCATGCATGAGAGTATGTTGGGTATGTCTGCCAGTAACAGTCTTGTCATTCTTACAAATGTGGCTGGGGCATTGACTATCCCAAATGGCAGTTTACACCATTCGTATAGTCCCCAAGGTGTTGCAAATGCTGTCAAGTGTAAATTCTTCGGTCATGGGTATTTGCCAGTACCCTTTTGTCATGTCCAGTTTTTTAAAGTATTTGGCATCTGTCATCTTGTCAGTATGTCTTCGCAGTTTGCCATCGTTTCTGAATCTAACTGCGTTATTGCGTTGAGTTTTCGATAATCAACACATAGACGTATTGAATTGTCCTTTTTCTTTACAATCATGATAGGAGAACAATATTGTGATTGTGATTTTCTAATGATTTGGTTCTTCTCCAGGTCTAAGATTTCTTGGTGTAATTTGTCTTTGTAATGTATAGGTATCGAATACGGTCTGCACTTGATTGGTACGTGAGTCGTCAGTATGATTTGTTGTTCTACTAGATCTGTCTGTCGTGGATGGTTGGAGAAAATGGTTCTATAGTCTTGTAACAGTTGTCTGCAGTTGTCTGCCTCAGTCTGAGAGAGATTAGGAGATAGTTTAATGTCTTGCAGTGTGTCTGTCGTGTTAAGTGATGGGACTGGTATTTCGTCTGCATCTTCAAAGTCTGTGTGGTCCACTACGGTTGTGTTTGCTGCTGTCTCGTCTTGGTCTTCGTCTCTGTTGTAGTAGGGTTTCAACATGTTAATGTGGAATATTTTGTTTTTGTTTTTTATTGCCACTTCGTAGTCTACTGCTGAAATTTGTCTTAGAATTTTAAAAGGTCCTTGCCAAGAGTCTGCTAGAAGATTTCTGTCGCTGGGTAAGAGAAGTAGTACGTCCTGTCCTGGTGTCAATGTTATTGTTCTGTTTTTCCTGTCGGCATACTCCCTGTAGATGGCACCAGATTGTCTTAGTGATTGCTTGGTTAATATGCATGATTTCATGATTCTGTCATGCAATGTTGTAACATGTTCATATGGTGACAATGGTTTTTGTTCATCATTCAATTTAGTTAACAAAATCTTATAAATTGCTAATGGGCCACGTGGTCTGGCTCCATATACTAACTCGAAAGGTGAAAACCCAGTGCTAGAGTGAGGTACTTCTTGATAGGTGGGTATAAAATTACAATAAAACAATGAATATGCAGTAAGGCATGATAATGATATTGTACTTAAACAGTACAGAAGTATTAGGGCAAACATTACAGTCTTTTGATTCGATTTGTTTGGTTTTAGTTGCTGTCTGCGTTGTGTTGATTGTATCGTGCTGTTTACTTTCGCTGTTTCTTGCCTCTGTTTTAGCTTTTGGTTTGCATGCTTCAAATCTTTTTGTGCCTTTATGGGGTTTTCTCTCATATCTGGGAGAGGTTTTATGACAGAATTTTGTCGCTCTAATGTCCCAGTTTGATTTCTCTGAGATTGTACTTCTGATAAAATATTTTCACAGCAAGATGTTACAAGGTCACGTGGCCTATCATTAACTTCAGGTAGGTTTCCAATAATTACATCACAACATGGATTAAACAATGCTGCGAATTTTACTTTGCCTGTGAAAAATTGTGTTTGAATGTATGCCCATGCAAGTGGGTAAATTCTCAATATTTCCTGAGAAAGTTCTGCATGTTGCATGTTTACCTGTATAATCTGCAGGTTTTATAAAGTCTTTCTTTAAACAGATAAGGGTACTTCCACTATCTCTCACAACACTGGCTACTTTGCTATTTACATAGCCCTGATGGATGTTTAACTTCCCTTTTGAATCTATTACTAAATTGGCTTCCTCATTCGCTATTGGTATCGAGTGGCCGCATGTTAAAACGCCATCTTTGTGGAAGCGGTTGCAGGTAGTGCATTTATCTAGTTGGAATACATCAATAGTTTCGGCAGCATTGGCAGGATGTTGATTTTCCTCTTGCTCTTCCTCTGAGGATGAACTATCGAACATCACCGCGTTGGCTTTCCTTGTCATTTGCTTTCCTTTACAAGCATGACGCCAGTGGCCGTACGCTTTGCAAATATAACATTTAGTTAGTCTTTTATAGTTCTTTCTTTCCCTTTCTTGCTTCTCTATGTGGTTTTTTTTTAAAAGTAAGTAAGGTAACCCGGATGTTTATCACACATTTCACTTTCACCATGACTATAGCTGCAATATTTACAACGATAGGTGTTGGATGCTCTAAATGGTTTCTGTCTGTTGTAACCTGATGGTTTGAATTTTTCATATGTAGCGATTGCTACAAACTCTGTGTCTTTGAAAACATTTACAAAACAATCTTTATTGGCTGTAAAATAAGCCGATCCACGTTTCTCTATTTGTTGGACACTCTCACATTCACATTCTTGCAAAAATTTTGAAAATGGTGGTGGTAGAGACGGTATGATTTTATCTCTTAATATCAGATCTTTCAACCTATCAAAATTGTTATAAATCTTTGCTGACGATAACCATTTACTGAAAATGTCCTGTACTAGTGAAGTGTAATCAGAGAAAGTTTGTGTTGCTTTTGGAGATAATTTAGCAAACTGTTCCCTATAACCTGCTTCATCTAATAGAAAATGTGCCATGATTTTGGCTTTCATGTAGTGATAGTCTTTTCTTAATTCTTTGGGAATGGGTTCTATAACTTTTAATGGTTCCCCAGATAGACTTCTCATATAGATTATGTTCCAGTCTGTCACTTGTACCTGGTAGTGTTCCATTATCGTTTCAAAATTCTGAGTAAATGCTGAGATACAGTCCCAGTCGCGAAATTTTTCACGATCCCTTGATATTTCTTATATTGGTTTTCTTTCTCTTTCATTTCTAGTTGTCTAGATTCTCTTTCAGTGGAAGTTTCTATTTCTAGTTGTTTAAGTTTCAACTGTAATTTCAGTTTTTCTCTTTTGCTTTGTGTGCTGATTTCAGCTTTTCTTATTTCAGCGTTTGTTTCTGCTTTCTTAGCCTCTAATTCTGCCTTTCTTAGCTCAGCGTCTGTCTGATTCTTTTAAAATTCTTTTTCAGCAGCTCTTTCCTCTCTTTGGATATGCTCTGCGTATTTTGCCCCACTCCACTTTGTTAACTCGTCCCCGGTTAGACCTCTTTTTAGTCCCAATTCAATAAATTCGTGTAACGTAGACATGGTAATATTACAATTTTGTTACACTGGTTTTATACAAAAATATTTATAATATGTTATGAAATACAGTAAATGCACAATATACAATAGTGAGGAAAAAAAACAACTTATTAGATAAGGCCTGATCCCCTACAAAAGTATATAAGGGAAAAAAATACTCAAGTGTCGATGGGGTTTTGGACTCTGGAAATCTGTTGGTAACTGCACCAGAGAAGGACTGTTTGATCTTCTACAGCCAGGAAGATGACTTTAGTACTTTACAATTACAGATGAAAAACCTGTTTCTTTGGGAGAGAGAAAATATTAGTATGTGTATGCTTTTGTGGTGTATGCGTTGTCACCTAAGTGTTTATAGGTTTGTATGCGGTCAAGTATGGATGTATTGTCTTGTCGTCAGTTTATATTTATGGAAATTTAGTATAGCTTGCTCGCTGCTGCTTTCATCCGTATCTTATAACATTTTATAAGCCATTACATCTCGTATCATCAAATAATGTATATATCTATAATCTCACGTTCAACTGGTTAACACACACCTATTTCTCAACTGTTCAAAGTCGGACAAGATTTTCCACATTCAATCTCTGGCTTACAAGTGTAATTTGTTCAAAGCCGGACGAGATACCCACGCTCACTGCCTTCACACACTATCTTACAACTTCGCTCCTTTTTTTCTTCACTGACAAGATCTCAATGTTCAAGCCGGACGAGATACCCACGTTCACTGCCTGTCATGGTCTTACTTATTACTGACAATGGCTCGTGTTTTCTGACAAGGAGTGAAACACAATCATACACTACGAATGATCGTACGAAACACACGGTAACGTAACTGAAACGTTTTAATCACACTCTTCATATCATGCTGCGCTCACAATGTCATTTACAGATGCATATCTACAACATACAAGTTCATCAATGCATAGAATAGTACACTCACTCAGTCTCTACAGAGCATACAAGCTTTCGTACATCAAGCATTGAATTATACATCAAATACATGCACCACTTTCTTCCATGTCCGTCCAGTCTCGAAGTCGTCGGCAGTCTGAGCTACCAGCGATGGTTTCTTGTTGGCCCTGCTTTTAGATCTCGTGCGCTTCGTGCAGCTCGCTGACCCCTTGCCATACACTGCGTAGTAGCTGCTAGTTGAGTTCACGGTCGTACTCGTTCGTCGCCAGGCGATGGCGAAGGAGATTCTGACATGGTCGACCGATCGTACAAATATTGCTCTTTCGCCCGCTCATACCGCTACTCCGGCTTTGCGCTAGGTCACATTTTAGAAACGCCTACCTCGCTAACTTGAGTCGGCTGTGAAGTTCCCGAATGGGTGCACCTCACACAGCCATCCGAGACAACGTCCGCCAGACGCGGGACTGTTCTTGCGAACCAGACCAGCTCTCGCGGAAAATATACTAAATCTGGCTTGAGAATGGAAATAGAGACGGTCTCTGCACTCTGAGATGGCTTTCTGAGATTCCGCCTAATATTGGTAGTCATCGTAACTAACTTTCAGTCAAAGTGAAAGCTTTATATTTCTGGTATGCAAAGTTGATAAACATCTAGCCATCATAACCACAAAAGCTGGAGTGACCCTGCAGTATATGGATAAGAGAGGGCTGACTGCCAGGCCTCCGAAGGAAACACGGAGGTGGGAACGGGAAATATGATAATGACCTTACATAATTGCCTCTAGTAAGAAGAAACTCAGATCAATGGCTACGTGAGGTTACGACTGACGGAATCTGGAACACATTTCAGCACTAGCAGGAAGTGTAATTGCTGAGGACAAAGCAGAGATGTGCATAAATTGCCACTGGCTCTCTAAGTGTCCATGCCCTTAATTTTTCGAGGAAGAAGGAGCACACATGAGCATGTCCAGAGTGATGTTACGTCGGAGCTGGGTGACAATGCCAGTTGCATGACATCTCCCTTGTATGTTCGTGGCAATGAATGACTCGCTGGTCACCCAGTAGAATGTTGCCATATTCTAATTTTACTCTTCCATCTGATGTGATGACTGCATCCCAAGTACATGCATTTATTGACTTTCTTAAACACCTTCCATTCTACTGTTATATCACATTTGTGGTGTGGTGACTTCGGTCACAAGCATTGGGGAGAATTAAGGTCGATGTTATGTGTATAAAGATAGCCTCTACCACACCTCTGGTGCCAGCGAGTTCTCCATACAGTCATTTTACGGAACCTCTTGCAAGATTTCTGCCATATGTCCATGTCGTTATGGTTTATGTTGTTTGTCCATCAAGAGTGAAGATGACTATTCACTTCATCCAGTGGGGTAGAAATTTTGGAGCTGTAAGTTCTAAGATAGCGTCGTACACCACGGATAACATCATTAATGGCCTAAACCAGGGGGGAATTTTAGGGTTACCGGGGGTGGGGGTGGGGGTGGGGGGGGGGGGGGAATTAGGATTATTTCAAGATCGCATTAATACAAGAACCGATTACTTAATGTTTTTTTTTTGAGGGGGGGGGGGGAATTAGGATTATTTCAAGATCACATTAATACAAGAACCGATTACTTAATATTGTTTTTTTTTTTCCTTCATACTGTACGGTTTTGTACGTCTCACCCTTCTAAAATTCAATTTATACAGTAAGTAGACACACAAATCATGTTTTATGTGGACCTCTAGGCTTGTTTTAGTATATGCTATTAAATTTAGCTTCCATTATTACCTATACTGTGCAGGGACGGGGCGGGATTTGTAGGTAGGAAATACGAAAGGGGGGAATGACGTTCTGAAAATATGGTGAAGGGGGGCACGGGCCAAAAAAGGTTGAGAGCCACTGGCCTAAACCGAATTGGCATGGGATTTCGAAGTTGGTAGCCCCTACAGATGCAGTGATCAGAATCGCAAAATACAATCAACAGCACGGTGAGGACCGGGATTTTTTTTTACGTGGACTTCTAGTAATAAAATTTACCCTGGTCTCTGTGTAGTGAAATCGGACGCCCTTGTGTATTGTTGCGCACGTAAAAAATCCCTTGGCAGTTAGAAATCGAAAAAGAGTAGCCTAGCGGCGCTGCCCGGGCTAAATTTCGAGTTAAAAATCTACCCAAAGTATTTCAGGATCCTCGCCGGTGCTACGGAGTTCGTGCACTGAGCTGAGTTTCTCCAGACTCAGGTTTGAGTTAGGAGGAGAACGGAGCACTTATGGGTTACACCCGTGTGCCGTGATGTTGATCCATCGACTAAACTAAACTAAACTAAACTAAACTAAACTAATCAACAGCACATCACCAAATCATGGGTAAACGAAGACCACCAAACGTGAATTATACTGAGTTGACAAAATGGTTCTGATTTCCGTCCCACACCCCCACCCCCAACCCCCACCTCCCATCGTTTTTTTCTCGAAGGGTCTCTCCAGGCGGCCAGAAATCCTCCCTCAGTTCAGCGCAGTCTTGGCAGCCTTGAAGTAGATGCAGCCTTGAAGTAGATGCAGGCTTGAAGTAGATGCAGCCTTGAAGTAGATGCAGCCTTGAAGTAGATGCAGCCTTGAAGTAGATGCAGCCTTGAAGTAGATGCAGCCTTGAAGTAGATGCAGCCTTGAAGTAGATGCAGTCTTGAAGTAGATGCAGCCTTGAAGTAGATACAGCCTTGAAATAGATGCAGCCTTGAAGTAGATGCAGCCATTGAAGTAGATGCAGCCTTGAAGTAGATGCAGCCTTGAAGTAGATGCAGCCTTGAATTAGATGCAGCCTTGAAGTAGATGCAGGCTTGAAGTAGATGCAGCCTTGAAGTAGATGCAGCCTTGAAGTAGATGCAGCCTTGAAGTAGATGCAGCCTTGAAGTAGATGCAGCCTTGACGTAGATGCAGTCTTGAAGTAGATGCAGCCTTGAAGTAGATGCAGCCTTGAAGTAGATGAAGCCTTGAAGTAGATGCAGCCTTGAAGTAGATGCAGTCTTGAAGTAGATGCAGCCTTGAAGTAGATGCAGCCTTGAATTAGATGCAGCCTTGAAGTAGATGCAGCCTTGAAGTAGATGCAGTCTTGAAGTAGGCGCAGTCACGGCGGTCTTGAAGTAGGCACAGTCATGGCAGTCTTGAAGCAGGCACAGTGTGTGTCCACCTTGACGGGGTATAAGGGGCTTGAGCGTTCCAATGACCCCAAGAGCTATGCCGACGGTAACACAGCTACTGGTAGGGTCACCCATGTCGGACAGGTCAAGGGAGAGGGACCAGACGAAGAGACACACAAACCTACTGCCTTGTAGGTAGACTGGGGACAGTCAAAGGCTAGGGAAAGCACCCCGAAAAGTGCTTGTCGAAATCGGATGTACTGGGCCACAGGCTTGACAAAGCAGTGCAACGTAACTTAATTCATGGTGTCACAAATTAAAATTATTCGTTATGGTGCTAATCCCGCGAAGTCCCATCAGGCGATGATAGTGCCGGGCCCCCTGCCTCGAGGGGGTCCACCCATGACTACTGGTGGTCACCTTCCCCTGTGCTGTGGAGTCAAGGCATAGAGGAGAAGGTTAAGAGCTATTGACCAAACACTCCGGACATTCAACATACTACAGTGGAATGCCGAAGGAGTTTATAACAAGAAAGTCTCCCCAACAAAGCGTCTTCATAAAGATAGAATAGATGTGGCATGCATTCAAGAGACACACCTCAACGCCAAGCGCAAATTTTCAGTCAGGGGACATCAGGCCACACGTTTCGACCGCGAAGGACACAAAGGAGGAGTTCTAATACTTACACGAAATACAATACCTTGCAGCGAAGTATCTGTGATCTCTGACAACCAAACAGAAATTATAGGTGTTGATATAATGATAAAGGACGTGAAAATAAGAATTTACAATCTGTATAGCCCGGCAGATAAGGATCTTACACTCTCAAACATGAAAATAACTGACACAAATTGCATTATTGTCGGAGACTTTAATAGCCGTTCAGAAAGATGGGGATACCCAGATACTGACAAAAGAGGAGATGAAGTGGAGGACTGGGAAATAGACTCAAATCTCCATCTACTCAACAAAGCGGATGACACACCGAGCTTCTACTCCAGAAGATGGATTACCACTTCTACTCCAGACTTAGCTTTCTGCACAGGAGACATCCTCCACAAAATCGATCGCCATGTGCTTGACCAATTAGCAGGTAGTGACCACAGACCAATCAAGCTTGTAATAAATATGGAATATGTTCCACAGGAGCAGAAGCCTTTGCCCCGCTGGAATTACAAACGAGCAGATTGGGATAGATTTGCCATACTAACAGACAAATATTATGAAAACATAACTACACGATATGGCAACATGAAGCAAATGGTGGAAAGTCTAAACAGAGCAATAATACAGGCAGCCACTGAGTCTATTCCAAGAGGAGCGAGGAAATTTACAAACCTTACTGGACCGAAGAACTACACATTTTGGAGGACAAAGTTGAAGATTTCAGAAATTCAAAACAATGTTTTCCTGTGATGAATTTGAATAACGAAGACACAAACAATAGATTGCACGTTTTATTGCCTGGCATATTTCGCTGCATCTCGTCAGGTACATACTGCAGAAATCACACAACTTACGTGAATTGATTAGATAAATCCTTCAAACTGAAATATACACATGTTCGCACAGTAATGTCGATTGTCTACCACGGTAATGTTAAACTGATTAACATGTCTTTCTGCTTGCACAAGGACGGCTTACGAAGGTTGATTTTTATAACTTCAGCAAACTTTAACAATCGACTACTTTGTGTGTTGAACAACACCCGGAAGGCAGTGCCTTCCGACCTATCAGTCTACTTAGCTGTGTAGGAAAATTAATGGAACGCATTATCAATGGCAGGCTAACATGGCATCTGGAAGAACACAAACTCTTAACACCACACCAAGCAGGATTCAGAAAGTACAGATCAACTGAAGATCAAATAACCTATATAGCTCAGGAAATAGAGGATGCCTTCCAAGAGAAAAAGCACACACTAGAGATCTGGATAGATTTAGAAAAAGCATTTGATAAAGTATGGAAGGAAGGACTGAAAGTAAAACTGCAAAACATGCATGTTTATGGGAAAATGTACAAATGGATCAGCCACTACCTTGAGAACAGAACTGCCAGGACAAAAGTACAAGGACAAACCAGCAAAATGATGCTATTGGAGCAAGGTGTTCCCCAAGGAGGAGTTCTTTCACCAACATTATTCCTAGCATATATAAATGACATTACGGAAAATTTTCCAGCCAGAGTACACACATCCTCCTTTGCAGATGACCTAGCCATATGGACATCTGAAGAATATATTAGTACAGCTAACAGCAGAATACAGCAAGCCTTATTAGCGCTAGAGGACTGGTCAAAATCATGGCTAGTGAAGATAAGTGAGGAGAAAACAACATGCACAGTGTTCTCCCTCTCAAATAAAACTCAGCAACCTAAGCTGGTATTGAATGGAAAAATATTGCGTCATGAAGAAAATCCAAACTATCTAGGAGTCACCTTTGATCCTCGCTTGACATGGAAAACACAGGTTGAGAAAAATCGAACAAGAGCAAGGCAAAGAATAGCAATCATGAAAAAGCTTCCTGGTACAACGTCGGGAGCAGATGAGAAAGTTCTCAAGAAGTTATATACTGGACGGATGATGCCAGTACTGGAATATGGCATCGCAACTTGGGCAACAACAGCTAAGTCAAACTTTAACAAAATAAGTAGAGTCCAAAATCAAGGAATGCGAATCATAACTGGAAGCCTGAAGACAACGCCTATTAATGAACTAGAAAAGATCACTTGTTTACAACCAATGCAGGATAGAAGAGATAGCAGAGCCCAGCAACAAGCAGAAAAATTTAGAAGATTGACAGACTACCCTATGTATACAAGGATTGATGGTTTTGGAAAGGGAAGACTGAAGCGTAGCAACTTTGTAGAAACTGCAAAACGAAAGATTAGGGCAGATCCTGTGCTTAACATATCAACAGTCAAACCCATTTACAATGCAGACAAGTTCCCAGCTTGGAGACAGCAGCAACTGCCTGAGATGATAGAAAACATTCATGGCATTGAGAAAAAGAACACTCAGCATGAAAATGAAAGAAGAGAAATAACCCAAAACTACATAAAAGAACATCACCCAAGCAGCAATTGGACCCATGCATATAGAGATGGATCAGCCAAAAATTCAATAGAGAATGGAGGAGGAGGAATTCTCCTAAATTTAAAAAATGGAGTGAAAAAAACACATTCAGTCGCAACTGGAAAGTTTTCAAGTAAATTCAAAGCGGAGGTAGAGGCTCTGAAAACTGCAGCAGAAATGCTCTTGATGGAGGAAAATAAAGAGAAGCAAATAGCTATTTTCACAGATGCAAAGTCAGCTGTCTCAATACTGAAGAGCAATAACAGCACAGAACTAACTGACCTAAGAGCAGCACTCCATGGTCTATGCCAGAAATCCAAAAAAGTTGTAATACAGTGGATCCCATCACATTGCAGTATACCTGGAAATGAAGAGGCTGACAGACTAGCAAAAGAGGGCGGACGACTACCACAGCCTGACATAGACATAACCTATAATGAGGCAAAAAGGTTGATAAAAAGCACTTATAGGACCAAATGGGAATCAGAGCATCCAGGCCACCAGAAGGGTGATGCATATTACAAACTCGACCGAAGAGAACAAGTAGCAATCTTCAGACTCCGCACAGGACATAACAGGCTGAAATACCACTTGTTCAATAAACTAAAGATAGGAGATACCGATGAATGCAATTGTGGAACTGGTAAAATGACAGCTAAACATTTGCTGCAGGAGTGCCCAATATATGAAGAACAGAGAAAGATATGTTGGCCCACCCCTGCTTCATTTGAGGACAAGCTCTATGGAGATATCAACAAGCTCAAGTTGACTACAGCTTACTTTGACTACATTCAGGTTGACATCTAAAGGTGCATGAAGATGTATTTAGACTGCCACACTTCATACCACAGGTATGTCGATTACAAAAGCGTCCCAGAGGCATGAAATGGAATATTGCTTGGATAGCAAATCCATTACGTGGAAAGTCCGAATCAAAAGCCCACTGTGTGGGCTTCATAAAAGGTGAAAAAAAGTGTCCTAGTGACACGAAATGGAATACTGCTTGGATAGCAAATCCATTACGTGAAAAGTCCGAATCGAAAGCTCACTGTGTGGGCTTCATAAAAGGTGGAAAAAGTGTCCTAGTGGCACGAAATGGAATATTGCTTGGATAGCAAATCCATTATGTGGAAAGTCTGAATCGAAATCTCACTGTGTGGATGTCATCTGCAGACTGCATTCTTCTGGTTTCCGGAGGAACAGCCTATGGTGAACGGAAGGCCCAATATACGGAAGTGAGGCTAAGCAGCCATGTGCAGGACGTGACGATTCCTTGGGTGAGCCCAGTAACAGAGCGCTGTGTGATGGCTCTGCAAGTATGGACGCCTCCTTGGATGGCGGGGAATGCCCATGGTCTGCCCCTGCCTTCCCTTGAGGGTTGACCAGGATGTCTTTGGCTGTTCTATATGGGCCAGCTAGGATGGGGGATAACACCACAACAGTGAGATTCAAACGTCCTAAGAAACCCCCAGGAAGGTTAACCAGGTCAACAAATGCCCGCAGAAGTCGGATGTGTCGGCCTAACGGCGCAAGAACGCAGCTCTGCTGTAAACAGGCACAACGCAGTCACATCCGAAAAAAAATCCGGATGAACGCAGAAGAAGAAGAAGAAGAAGAAGAAGAAGAAGAAGAAGAAGAAGAAGAAGAAGAAGAAGAAGAAGAAGAAGAAGAAGAAGAAGAAGAAGAAGAAGAAGAAGAAGAAGAAGAAGAAGAAGAAGAAGAAAAGTAGGTGCTATCATGGCAGTCATGAAGTAGGCGCAGTTTTTGGCAGTCTTGAAGTAGGAGCAGTCATGAAGTAGGCACCGTCATGGCAGTCTTGAAGTAGGCGCAGTCTTGAAGTAAGTGCAGTGGTGGCAGTCTTGAAGTAGGCATAGTCATAGCAGTCTTGAAGTAGGCACACCCGGGAAGGTTAACAGGCACAATGCAAATACTTTTAAAAGATATTTCGGATGAACGAAGAAGAAGAAGAAGAAGAAGAAGAAGAAGACGAAGAAGAAGAAGAAGAAGAAGAAGAAGAAGAAGAAGAAGAAGAAGAAGAAGAAGAAGAAGAAGAAGAAGAAGAAGAAGAAGAAGAAGAAGAAGAAGAAGAAGAAGAAGAAGGCACAGTCATGGCAGTTTTGAAGTAGGCACAGTCATGGCAGTCTTTAAGTAGGCACAGTCATGGCAGACTTGAAGTTGCCACAATCATGACAGTCTTGAAGTAGGCACAATCATGGCAGTCTTGAAGTAGGCACAATAATTTCAGTCTTGAAGTAGGCGCAGTGATGGCAGTATTGAAGGATACACTTTGGGGTTTGCCCGAGTGCTGCAAGAGGCAGTCAGCGAGTCTTATTCGGTAGAGATGTGACCGGAGTCCACAATGTTCTGTTCCATGTCTGAAGATTTTGGTCGATACACTTCTGCAAACCCATTTATGCTGTTCGGTTATCTGAGTGATCGCAACAATTACTTAGCGATTGATGATTCTGCGTAAGACGCCATCGGGTGAATAATTCTTAGGCGAAATTTTGAATGTGAAAGATTGTTTTGTCGCTGTATTGAATGACATAACCCCTCTGCTGTGTGTCCACCGTGACGAGGTAGAGGGGCTTGTGCGTCCCAATGACCCCAAGAGCTATGTCGACGGTAGCACAGCTACTGGTAGGGCCACCCAAGTCGGACAGGTCAAGGGAGAGGGACCAGACGAAGAGACACACAAACCTGCTGCCTTGTAGGTAGACTGGGGACAGTCAAAGGCTAGGGAAAGCACCCCGAATACATGCTTGTCGAAATCGGATGTACTGAGCCACAGGCTTGACAAAGCAGTGCAACGTAAAACCTGCTGCCTTGTAGGTAGACTGGGGACAGTCAAAGGCTAGGGAAAGCATCCCGAATAAATGCTTGTCGAAATCGGATGTACTGAGCCACAGGCTTGACAAAGCAGTGCAACGTAACTTAATTCATGATGTCACAAATCAAAATTAATCGATATGGTGCTAATCCCGTGAAGTCCCATCAGGCGGCGATAGTGCCGGGCCCCCTGCCTCGAGGGGGTCCACCCATGACTACTGGTGGTCACCTTCCCCTGTGCTGTGGAGTCAAGGCACAGAGGAGTAGGTTAAGAGCTATTGACCAAATACCCCGGACACTCAACATACTACAGTGGAATGCCGAAGGAGTTTACAAGAAGAAAGACTCCCTAACACAGCGTCTTCATAAAGATAGAATAGATGTGGCATGCATTCAAGAGACACACCTCAACGCCAATCACAAATTCTCAGTCAGAGGATATCAGGCCACACGTTTCGACCGCGAAGGACACAAAGGAGGAGTTCTAATACTTACACGAAATACAATACCTTGCAGCGAAGTATCTGTGATCTCTGACAACCAAACGGAAATTATAGGTGTTGATATAATGATAAAGGACGTGAAAATAAGAATCTACAATCTGTATAGCCCAGCAGATAAGGACCTTACACTCTCAAACATGAAAATAACTGACACAAACTGCATTATTGTCGGAGACTTTAATAGCCGTTCAGAAAGATGGGGATACCCAGATACTGACAAAAGAGGAGATGAATTGGAGGACTGGGAAATAGACTCAAATCTCCATCTACTCAACAAAGCGGATGACACACCGAGCTTCTACTCCAGAAGATGGCTTACCACTTCTACTCCAGACTTAGCTTTCTGCACAGGAGACATCCTCCACAAAATCGATCGCCATGTGCTGGACCAATTAGCAGGTAGTGACCACAGACCAATCAAGCTTGTAATGAATATGGAGTATGTTCCACAGGAGCAAAAGCCCTTGCCCCGCTGGAATTACAAACGAGCAGATTGGGACAGATTTGCCATACTAACAGACAAATATTTTGAAAACATAAATACACGATATGGCAACATAAAGCAAATGGTGGAAAGTCTAAACAGAGCGATAATACAGGCAGCCACTGAGTCCATTCCAAGAGGAGCGAGGAAAAATTACAAACCATACTGGACTGAAGAACTACAAAGTTTGGAGGACAAAGTTGAAGATGCCAGGAAGACAGCAGAGAGAGAACAAACAATTGAAGCGAACATCTCTCTCAAAGCCATCTCAGCAAAATATAAAAGAACAGTAAATCAAACAACAAGAGATTGTTGGAGGGAAAAAACAGAAAACCTGAATTTTGACAGGGATGGAAACAAACTATGAAAACTAGTGAAAGCCATGAACAATGAAGGACCTAGAAACAAACAAATAACAATTAAACAAGGAAATGCCTTGCTTACAGGAAAAAAGGCTGCAAATGCACTAATGGAACACTATGCAAATGCAAACCACATTGATATTACAACCGAACAGAAGAAAGCAATCAAAGACAAACAGATACATCATAGAAATACAGAGACAGCAGCAGAATATATGATGGCAAATCTAACAATGGAAGAAATGGAACAGGCAATGAATACCCTAAAAAAGAAGAAATCACCGGGAAAGGATGGAATCACAAATGAAATGCTAATAGGACTAGGCACCAAGGCAAAGAAGAAACTACTAGCAGTCCTAAATAACAGCTGGAAGAGAGGAATAGTCCCACAGGCATGGAAGGAAGCTATACTAATACCAGTCCCAAAGAAAGGAAAAGACCTGGAAGAACCAAATGGCTATCGACCTGTCAGTCTACTTAGCTGTGTAGGAAAATTAATGGAACGCATTATCAATGGCAGGCTAACATGGCATCTGGAAGAAAACAAACTCTTAACACCACACCAAGCAGGATTCAGAAAGTACAGATCCACTGAAGATCAAATAACCTATATAGCTCAGGAAATAGAGGATGCCTTCCAAGAGAAAAAGCACACACTAGCAGTCTGGATAGATTTAGAAAAAGCATTTGATAAAGTATGGAAGGAAGGACTGAAAGTAAAACTGCAAAAAATGCGTGTTTGTGGAAAAATGTATAAATAGATCAGCCACTACCTTGAGAACAGAACTGCCAGGACAAAAGTACAAGGACAAACAAGCAAAATGATGCTGTTGGAGCAAGGTGTCCCTCAAGGAGGAGTTCTTTCACCAACATTATTCCTAGCATATATAAATGACATCACAGAAAATTTTCCAGCCAGAGTACACACATCCTCCTTTACAGATGACCTAGCCATATGGACATCTGAAGAATATATTAGTACAGCTAACAGCAGAATACAGCAAGCCTTATTAGCGCTAGAGGACTGGTCAAAATCATGGCTAGTGAAGATAAGTGAGGAGAAAACAACATGCACAGTGTTCTCCCTCTCAAATAAAACTCAGCAACCTAAGCTGGTATTGAATGGAAAAATATTGCGCCATGAAGAAAATCCAAACTATCTAGGAGTCACCTTTGATCGTCGCCTGACATGAAAGACACAGGTTGAGAAAAATCGAACAAGAGCAAGGCAGAGAATGGCAATCATGAAAAAGCTTGCTGGTACAACATGGGGAGCAGATGAGAAAGTTCTCAAGAAGTTATATACTGGACGGGTGAGGCCAGTACTGGAATATGGCATTGCAGCTTGGGCAACAGCAGCTAAGTCAAACTTTAACAAAATAAGTAGAGTCCAAAACCAAGGAATGCGAATCATAACTGGAAGCCTGAAGACAACGCCTATTAATGAACTAGAAAAGATCACTTGTTTACAACCAATGCAGGATAGAAGAGATAGCAGAGCCCAGCAACAAGCAGAAAAATTCAGAAGATTGACAGACCACCCTATGTACAACAGATTTAATGGTTTTGGAAAGGGAAGACTGAAGCGTACCAACTTTGTAGAAATTGCAAAACGAAGGATTAGGGCAGATCCTATACTTAACATATCAACAGTCAAGCCCATTTACAAAGCACACAAGTTCCCAGCTTGGAGACAGCAGCAACTGCCTGAGATGATAGAAACATTCCTGGTATTGAGAAAAAGAACACTCAGCATGAAACCGAAAGAAGAGAAATAACCCTAAACTACATAAAAGAACATTACCCAAGCAGGAATTGGACCCATGCATATACAGATGGATCAGCCAAAAATTCAATAGAGAATGGAGGAGGAGGAATTCTCCTAAATTTAAAAAATGGAGTGAAAAAAACACATTCAATGGCAACTGGAAAATTTTCAAGTAACTTCAAAGCGGAGGTAGAGGCTCTGAAAACTGCAGCAGAAATGCTCCTGATGGAGGAAAATAAAGAGAAGCAAATAGCTATCTTCACAGATGCAAAGTCAGCTGTCTCAATACTGAAGAGCAATAACAGCACAGAACTAGCTGACCTAAGAGCAACACTCCATGGTCTATGCCAGAAATCCAAAAAAGTTGTAATACAGTGGATCCCATCACATTGCAGTATACCTGGAAACGAAGAGGCTGACAGACTGGCAAAAGAGGGCGGACGACTACCACAGCCTGACATAGACATAACCTATAATGAGGCAAAGAGGTTGATAAAAAGCACTTATAGAACCAAATGGGAATCAGAGTATCCAGGCCATCAGAAGGATGATGCATATTACAAACTCGACCGAAGAGAACAAGTAGCAATCTTCAGACTCCGCACAGGACATAACAGGCTGAAATACCACTTGTTCAATAAACTAAAGATAGGAGATACCGATGAATGTAATTGTAGAACTGGAAAAATGACAGCAAAACATTTGCTGCAGGATTGCCCAACGTATGCAGAACAGAGAAAGATATTTTGGCCCACACCTGCTTCATTTGAGGACAAGCTCTATGGAGATATCAACAAGCTCAAGTTGACCGCAGCTTACTTTAACTACATACAGGTTGACATTTAAAGGTGCATGAAGACCCAGAGGCATGAAATGGAATATTGCTTGGATAGCAAATCCATTATGTGGAAAGTCCAAATCGAAAGCTCGCTGTGTGGGCTTCATAAAAGGTGGAAAAGTGTTCTAGTGGCACGAAATGGAATATTGCTTGGATAGCAAATCCATTACGTGGAAAGTCCAAATCAAAAGCCCATTGTGTGGGCTTCATAAAAGGTGGAAAAGTGTCCTAGTGGCATGAAATGGAATATTGCTTGGATAGCAAATCCATTACGTGGAAAGTCTGAATCAAAAGCCCACTGTGTGAGCTTCATAAAAGGTGGAAAAGTGTCCTAGTGGCACGAAATGGAATATTGCTTGGATAGCAAATCCATTACATGGAAAGTCCGAATCGAAAGCTCACTGTGTGGATGTCATCTGCAGACTGCATACTTCTGTTTTCCGGAAGAACAGCCTATGGTGAACGGAAGGCCCAATATACGGAAGTGAGGCTAAGCAGCCATGTGCAGGACGTGACGATTCCTTGGGTGAGCCCAGTACCAGAGCGCTTTGTATCGGCTGTGCAAGTATGGAAGCCTCCTTGGATGGCGGGGAATGCCCATGGTCTGCTCCTGCCTTCCCTTGAGGGCTGACCAGGATCTTTGGCTGTTCTATATGGGCCAGCTGGGATGGGGGATAACACCACAACAGTGAGAGTCAAACGTCCTAAGAAACCCCCGGGAAGGTTAACCCGGTCAACAAATGCCCGCAGAAGTCGGATGTGTCGGCCTAACGGCGCAAGAACGCAGCTCTGCTGTAAACAGGCACAACGCAATCACATCCGAAAAAAACAACTCCGGATGATCGCAGAAGAAGAAGAAGAAGAATGACATAAAAGCCAAACAGTTAAAGTATTTTAGCCATGAAGAATGAAGAATGACTTGTGCGATGAATTGGATTAAAGTGGGGAAAAGTTGTGCGATTCGTCGACCACACTCTATCGCCTGAGTCCATCTGAATCCAGTGGCAAGATAAGTCAAGACGACTGGAGACGAATACAGGTGCAGTGGATGACCAGGGTGCTCTAACGTGCCTTGCCGTGCTCATCACTTTCCACAACGCTTTGCAGGTAAACGCCGTATTGCCCATTGAATCATCAATTATTTCTTCCGCGCAGTCTGCCGAATCCTGTCTTCACATGCTGGGTAGGCATACCCTAGTTTATTGATTGGTTTGAGGCCAAATCGGTTACTCACGCCTGGTTTAGCAGCCTGTCACAGCTGTTGCCCAGGAGATGGCCAATGTTGCATGCTGACAGCTACTAGGAGCCACAGGCGTAAGCTGGAATGGTCCCTGAAAAGGACATGTCAGTCATCCTTACCAAAGGTACTACCAATGCCTGACACACCCCCCCCCCCCCATATAGAGGGAGGGGGAGATCGAGGGGAACGTGCAAGAGTAAAACATTATGGATGGCGACTGGGCAACATGAATAGATGGATTGGAAGGACATTATAAGAGTACAACATTAAGTTGAAGGACAGCGCTGACCTTCGATGCGGAGATGGTGTTGTTTCATTGATTTAACACTAATATTGTTTTGTTTTATTTATTTCGTTCCCACTTTTTGATTTTCCTCCCATAATTCCATGGGTAGAGCACTTCCGCCTTTCTTTTCTTCTATAGACAGTAATCATGGCTGTCGGTAAAAACAAGCGTCTCACCAAAGGCGGCAAGAAGGGCACGAAAAAGAAAGTGTAAGTTGCTTTAATTGGTTTTATTATATCTTAGTAAGTTAGTTTGTGATGATTGATTCAGATATTTAGCTAGATTATGTCTCACATCTCTGATTGCGGTGGATAAAATTGTCTCGTTTAGCAAACAGCTGCTGGCTCATCCGGTCTGAAAACTGAATATGTAGAAACATCTTGCGTGGCTTTCATGTAATGTTTCATAAAATAATTACGTTTCACATACACGCCTACTGGCATAAATATTGAAATATGTCAGTAAACCGGCACATTAATACTGATTTATATTATTATGTAAGAAAAGTAAACCACATATGTCATTAATTTGACGAGAATCGGAAGTTTGATAGATACGATAGAAACGTCCCGAGAGCTACAGCATAGCTAGCGTGTTAGACAATAGACATCACCGGCTAGTATACATAAACATGTCTTTAGATTTCTGGTCACATTTATGTGTCTGTCGTCTTTGACCTCCATTATTTCCTCCCTCTTGGTACATAGTGCTTGAATTTCAATGTGCTGGTTTTAAGGGACCCCATGCAAGACTTCTGCCACACGTCCTCACTGTACACCACGGATAGATGGCTGTTATAGGATCTCGAAGTAGGTAACCCCTAGAGATGCAAGGACCAGAAAGCATGAGTGGAAAAGCCTACACATGGAAGGATTACAAATTACTCTGCATGCTTGGAGCCTGGTGCTCTACTTTGAACATGTTGCTGTCCATGTAAACCAGTGAAGTTGCCCATGTCTAACCCCATGTTGCTGTCCATGTAAACCAGTGAAGTTGCCCACGTCTAACCCCATGTTGCTGTCCATGTAAACCAGTGAAGTTGCACATGTCTAACCCCACGTTGCTGTCCTTGTAAACCAGCGAAGTTGCCCATGCCTAACCCCACGTTGCTGTCCTTGTAAACCAGCGAAGTTGCCCATGTCTAACCCCACATCGCTGTCCATGTAAACCAGTGAAGTTGCCCATGCCTAACCCCATGTTGCTGTCCATGTAAACATGTGAAGTTGCCCATGTCTAACCCCATGTTGCTGTCCACTGTCCATGTAAACCAGTGAAGTTGCCCATGTTGCTGTCCATGTAAACCAGTGAAGTTGCCCATGTCTAACCCATGTTGCTGTCCATGTAAACAAGTGAAGTTGCCCATGTTGCTGTCCATGTAAACCAGTGAAGATGCCCATGTCTAACCCATGTTGCTGTCCATGTAAACCTGTGAAGTTGTCCATGTCTAACCCGTGTTGCTCTCCATGTAACTGGCCAGTGTGTGGAATGACCCACCAACACGTCGCCAAGAAGTTGTAAATAGTATATAACCATATGTAACCGTGACTTTGGCATACACTTGTTGTGAGGTGGTATTTGTGGTTCTGAGGAAGTATTCAGCCCAGAACTGGCTCGTCTGTTTAGCCTTAAGTTAGTAGTAATGGTGTAAAAATTTTATTTACGTGTACTTTTGTTCACAGCGTGGACCCCTTCTCAAAGAAAGAATGGTACGACGTGAAGGCACCATCTATGTTCCTGGTCAGGCAGGTCGGGAAAACTTTGGTTACCCGTTCCCAAGGAACAAGTGAGGGCTTTTTGTTACTACAGCATGTGCTGATGTGAAATGTAGTTTTGTGTAACTGAAATGTCTTCTCTGTATATGGTCATTGGTTATATCTACAGGCCTCTGGATGAGCTGCCCTCTATGGCAGTCCCAGATTTTGTGCTTTAGCTCAGAAGCTGGCTGTGGATCTCTGGGCTGCCCTCTTTCCTATATTGTCCACTCAGTAACTCATTTGTGTTGACAGGGTTTTTTTCACATGGACTCTAGTAATAAAATTTCCCCTGGTCTCTGGGTAGTGAGATCAGACGCCCGTGTGTATTGTTGCGCACGTAAAAGTCCTGTGGCAGTTTGGAATCGAAAAAGAGTAGCCTAACGGCGCTGCCCGGGCAAAATTTCGAGCTAAAAATCTACCCAAAGTATTTTCAGGATCCTCGTCGGTGCTATGGAGTTCGTGCACTGAGCTGAGTTTCTCCAGACTCAGATTTGAGTTACGAGGAAAACGGAGCACTTATGGGTTGCACCCTTGTGCCGTGATGTTGATCCATCGACTAAACTATACTTAAGAATGTCTCGCAGACCAAAGGAAGATACTTGTGATAATACATGGTGTGATATGATGTGGGCCATAGGTTCAGTGATGTGGAGCCAAGGGCTCATTCCATGATCCAGCATTGCTTGACTGTTCTCACAGGCCTGTTATTGTGTGAATAAGTGCAATGCTACATTATTTGCTAGACACTTTCCAGGTCTGCATTATAGCATTTCTGGCATTCATCCAGCTACATTGATTATTCCAACAATAATTACAATAGGTAGGGTGTGAGGATTGGGATTTAAACTGAAAGTTGATGGCCTTTGTGCGAATTAAGCACAGTTACTGTTTTGTAACAACTGAAATTGTGGCAGTACAGCTAAGAGACACAAAGGGTCAGCCATCAAGGGTTTGTGACACAAAGATATCAGACGAGGACGTATGCTTGTGGCTACGGTTTGCGTACATATTTTCCACACGTTGGATTGATAGTGCATGGTTCTGGCGCAGCCACTGAGTTAAGTGCGTGGAGCGACATTGAGCTGTGGATTTCGTGTAGAGTGCTTTTATATCTGTCCATTTTTGTATTGTTCAGAAAGACATAGCCAGCTGGTTGCTGAAGCAACTGGGTTTGCCTTATGTAGTAATGTATGGCTGCTGGTTATCTAGTGACTGCTGCTTCCATAGACAATGACCTGTATTTTTTTTGCGGATATATGCTGACATTCTGGCAGCAGCCTTATGCATAGTATATCTGTGGGCTGTTGTTGAGACTCTTCTCTTTTCCACTATTCACACGGGGCAGTTAGGAGCATTTTGTGTGATATTCACTGGCACAAGGATGGAGCATTATGTGACGATCCTTTGTCGTGGAGTTAAAACCGCGACTAAAATTGCATGATGCTCAGAACTGCATTGTTCATGTGTGGACGCCCAGCCATCATGATTTGTGGTTTCACTAGATCGTCATAGTTCTAGTGGGTCAAGTAATGAAAAGAGCAACAAAGGTTGCACTGATGTGTGGCTGGGCTCATTCACAATACTGGCCAAGGGGGACTTTGGGTTAAAATAGTTTATTGCATGTCCTTTACAGGATGTAGCAGTCAACCCCATCTTTTTTCCCCGTTTGCGTTCAATGTTTGCCATTGCTTTATGAATGACCGGCACCCATACCGTTTAAAAAAAAAAACCAACATAAGGTGGTCCGCTGTCAAATCGCCCACAGCTGTTTCAAATGAGGGTATGTGGGATTATGAGCTGCGTCCGCAACGCCTTCGCTATGGAACCGGTGGTGCTTTGGGTACACTGCTGATTATATTCCTTCATGCCATCACCTTGGTTCATTCTTTATTCTTGATCTGCCTCTTTTATCACTAATCTTTATTTTTTTGGATCATATTCTCTAATGCCTGTCTTCTCACCACATGACCAAAGAATGCAGTCTCTCTCTCTTATAGTTGCATTTAATGTTCGTTTCATTGGCCATACAGCATGCCATATCAGCACTCACATTCACAAAAGCAATCAGACAGGAACAGAACATCAGATTGTGACTTGATCATCAGATTGTTTGTAATTTGATGTTGAATATAGTAATTCTTGATGTTTATTGAAAGACTTAACCAAGATTGGTTGTTTTGGCTGAAAGGTACAAATATCACTGCAGAGTAACATGACAAGTGGTGCTTTATTGAAACTAAACATCTGACGAGCCTGAATGTGAACAGTTCGAGATTATTTGAGAATGTTTATCAACAAATCAATATATTTGTGTTTGCAGAGATTATTGTGTTTGAGAAAGTTCATCAAATCAATATATTTTTGTTTGCAGAGATTATCATGTTTGAGAATGTCAACAAATCAATATATTTGTGTTTGCAGAGATTGTTTCATCAACAAATCAATATGTTTGTGTTTGCAGAGATTGTTGTGTTTAAGAATGTTCAACAAATCAATATATTTTTGTTTACAGAAATTGCCAGTGATAACCTCAAAGGTCGAGTCTTTGAAGTCAGTCTTGCTGACCTTCAGAACGATGAGGTCACCTTCAGAAAGTTCAAACTGATTGCTGAGGAGGTTCAGGGTCGCAATGTGTTGACTAACTTCCATGGAATGTCCCTCACTAGAGACAAGATGTGCTCCATGGTCAAGAAATGGCAGGTAGGCCATCTGGCATTTGTCTTATACTTCCTAGATCTTGTTAGTGTCCCCCCCCCAGCTTTTCTGGGCTGTGCAAATTGAGAGCTGTATGTGAATATAGGTTACTGCTGTATGAGATCTATATGTTTGACACTTATCAATTCAAAAGAATGTCTCTTTAGTGATTGTCTGACTTGAATATATTTTTGCCATTGTTCCTTATTTTTTTTTATATTTGTAAACCTGCATAGTTTGTTTAAGAAATAGAGATCTTTCTGTTAAATGGTGGGTGTTGGCGTGATTGTGTGGTGTTTAGGGACTGGTTTAACCCTACCAGACCTGAGGCACTGAACCTACCTGGGCTCCTGAGCATTAAAGAGGGGAAAAAAACCAACATGACATAGACAAATGTTAGTTACATGCAAACAAGTTGTTAGAATAAGATGTAACTTGGAGACATTGTAGAAAATAGGTCAACCTTTCATTTAGCGCCAATATTTCACCTTTATGTGCCAATCCAGCCTGAATAAACCAAAGTATCGATCACCTGTTGGACTGAAAAGCCTAGACCTACTTCGCTTTCTTGTTGAAGTGCTTGGTCAATCAGCCGCTCGTTTCATTGTGAATTTTCAGAATTTTTTCACATTAAACCACACAGTCAATTCAAACCTATGGGGGAAGACATTTGCAATGGCTAACCGTGAGGTTAGACCACGATTGGTTAGTTATTTTTAGTTTGTGACGCAATTTTTTCACGTACTAGGCAAAATACCGAAAATTGGGTAAAGCGGCAGATTAGGAAATTACCGAAAAATTGGTTCAGCGGTCTGGTAGGGTTAATGTAAGGAAAACGGTTCTTGTATCCTTCCTTTAACTAAATAGAAGTGAATGTTTGCACATTTGTGTTTGGTATTGATATACTTGAAGATCGTATTTTTTTTTTTGCAGACTTTGATTGAGTGCAGCGTGGACGTGAAGACCACCGATGGCTACCTGCTGCGAGTGTTTGTCATTGGCTTCACCAAGAAGAGGAACAACCAGGTCAAGAAGACCTGCTATGCCCAGCATGCTCAGGTTAGTGGTAGCTGCCAGTGGATGGTGCATAGTCAATGGTCGAGTGGTAGTCAGTGGACAGTTTGTGTGGTAGTGGTAGCTGTCAGTGGATGGTGCATAGTCAATGGTCGAGTGGTAGTCAGTGGACAGTTTGTGTGGTAGCCAATGTGCAGCCTTTGTGTGGATACATTCAGTATGCACATGGTTGTGTGGTAGCCAATGTGTGGGCTTTGTGCGGATAGTTTCAGGTTCAGCTAGACAAAAAGGCAGCTGCTTTACTGGAGCAGGTCAACGTGAGCATTGTCCAGGCAGATGCTGGAATGTGATAACTAGGACAGAAGTCAACTAAGGTCTACACTAGACATACATGTTATGCATTGACAGCATTCATCATGATGAATTAATCGCATGATTTACTTGTGTATATCAAGATCACATTGTGAGATCAAGAAAGAAATGGCAGCAGGTTATTTGGAAAATCTTGGATGGGCCAAACCTAGGGCAAGTTTGTGAGGACATTGAGCCTGGACCTTTTCAGTAGATATTGGGCTGGACAGGGAGTGTAGAGTAATTCTGGACGTAGAACTTCAGGGCCTTGATATTTGGGGTCTCTACACAGATATGTCTGTTGCTTGACAAGTTAGCAACTCATTTTACAGCTCAGGTTGGGGAGACAAATTTTTTTGCGGAAAAAAAAATCTACGAAAACCGAAGTTTGACTGTACTACATAGAATGTAATCATAAATGTTTTCCGGTTGGAGGCCTAAATATATGTTTCATGATATTGCAGGTGAAGGCCATCCGCAAGAAGATGGTGGAGATTGTGAGCCGTGAGGTGTCCAGCAACGATATGAAGGAGGTTGTCAACAAGTTGTAAGTGTTCACATCTTGCTGTCTAGTCCTTCACTGTTACACGTTCACATCCTTGTCTCATTCATCAGTTACATGTTCACATCCTGCTGGCTCATCCATCACTGTTACATGTTCACGTCCAGCTGTCTCATCCTTCACTGTTACATGTTCACATCCTGCTGTCTCCATCACTGTTACATGTGCACATCCTGCTGGCTCATCCATCACTGTTACATGTTCACATCCTGCTGTCTCCATCACCGTTACATGTTCACATCCTGCTGGCTCATCCATCACTGTTACATGTGCACATCCTGCTGGCTCATCCATCACTGTTACATGTTCACATCCTGCTGTCTCCATCACCGTTACATGTTCACATCCTGCTGGCTCATCCATCACTGTTACATGTTCACATCCTGCTGGCTCATCCATCACTGTTACATGTTCACATCCTGCTGGCTCATCCATCACTGTTACATGTTCACATCCTGCTGTCTCCATCACTGTTACATGTTCACATCCTGCTGTCTCCATCACTGTTACATGTGCACATCCTGCTGGCTCATCCATCACTGTTACATGTGCACATCCTGCTGGCTCATCCATCACTGTTACATGTTCACATCCTGCTGGCTCATCCATCACTGTTACATGTTCACATCCTGCTGGCTCATCCATCACTGTTACATGTTCACATCCTGCTGGCTCATCCATCACTGTTACATGTGCACATCCTGCTGGCTCATCCATCACTGTTACATGTGCACATCCTGCTGGCTCATCCATCACTGTTACATGTGCACATCCTGCTGGCTCATCCATCACTGTTACATGTTCACATCCTGCTGTCTCCATCACTGTTACATGTTCACATCCTGCTATCTCATCCATCACTCTTACATGTTCACATCCTGCTATCTCATCCATCACTGTTACATGTTCACATCCTGCTATCTCATCCATCACTCTTACATGTTCACATCCTGCTATCTCATCCATCACTGTTACATGTTCACATCCTGCTATCTCATCCATCACTCTTACATGTTCACATCCTGCTGGCTCATCCATCACTGTTACATGTTCACATCCTGCTATCTCATCCATCACTCTTACATGTTCACATCCTGCTGGCTCATCCATCACTGTTACATGTTCACATCCTGCTATCTCATCCATCACTCTTACATGTTCACATCCTGCTGGCTCATCCATCAATGTTACATGTTCACATCCTGCTATCTCATCCATCACTCTTACATGTTCACATCCTGCTGGCTCATCCATCACTGTTACATGTTCACATCCTGCTGTCTACGGACATATAATCAGATTGCTACTGGTTCTATTAGTGTTGGAACTCTTCGCAGGCTGCTGAGGATGGGGACGGAGTGCTTATGGGAATGCCCTAAATGCTGTGATGTCGGTTCCTCAGTTAATCAATCAATCAATCCTGCTGTCTAGTCCTTCACTTGTTCCCTGTAACTAGAGCACATGTAACTTGTGTATTGGTGTGCTGGGGGAATTGCAGTGTTGTGGATGTGGGTAACAGACTGGACTCTGTGATGTGTGTGACTAGGGCACATGTAACTTGTGTGTATTGATGTGGTGGGGGAAATGCAGTATTGTGGATGTGGGTGCCAGACTGTGATGTGTGTGACTAGGGCGCATGTAACTTGTGTATTCTTCTTCTTCTTCGCTCATCCGGAGTTTTTTTTCGGACGTGATTGCGTTGTGCCTGTCCACAGCAGAGCTGCGTTCTTGCGCCGTTAGGCCGACACATCCGACTTCTGCGGGCATTTGTTGACCGGGTTAACCTTCCCGGGGGTTTCTTAGGACGTTTGGCTCTCACTGTTGTGGTGTTATCCCCCATCCCAGCTGGCCCATATAGAACAGCCAAAGACATCCTGGTCAGCCCTCAAGGGAAGGCAGGGGCAGACCATGGGCATTCCCCGCCATCCAAGGAGGCTTCCATACTTGCAGAGCCAACGCACAGCGCTCTGGTACTGGGCTCACCCAAGGAATCGTCACGTCCTGCACATGGCTGCTTAGCTTCACTTCCGTATATTGGGCCTTCCATTCACCATAGGCTGTTCTTCCGGAAACCAGAAGTATGCAGTCTGCAGATGACATCCACACAGTGAGCTTTCGATTCGAACTTTCCACATAATGGATTTGCTATCCAAGCAGTATCCTGCCTCTGGGGCGCTTTTGTAACCGACATACCTGTGGTATGAAGTGCGGCAGTCTAAATACTTCTTCATGCACCTTTAAATGTCAACCTGAATGTAGTTAAAGTAAGCTGCAGTCAACTTGAGCTTGTTGATATCTCCATAGAGCTTGTCCTCAAATGAAGCAGGTGTGGGCCAAAATATCTTTCTCTGTTCTGCATATATTGGGCACTCCTGCAGCAAATGTTTAGCTGTCATTTTACCAGTTCCACAATTGCATTCATCGGTTTCTCCTATCTTTAGTTTATTGAACAAGTGGTATTTCAGCCTGTTATGTCCTGTGCGGAGTCTGAAGATTGCTACTTGTTCTCTTCGGTCGAGTTTGTAATATGCATCATCCTTCTGGTGACCTGGATGCTCTGATTCCCATTTGGTTCTATAAGTGCTTTTTATCAACCTCTTTGCCTCGTTATAGGTTATGTCTATGTCAGGCTGTGGTAGTCGTCCGCCCTCTTTTGCCAGTCTGTCAGCCTCTTCATTTCCAGGTATACTGCAATGTGATGGTATCCACTGTATTACAACTTTTTTGGATTTCTGGCATAGACCATGGAGTGCTGCTCTTAGGTCAGCTATTTCTGTGCTGTAATTGCTCTTCAGTATTGAGACAGCTGACTTTGCATCTGTAAAGATAGCTATTTGCATCTCTTTATTTTCCTCCATCAAGAGCATTTCTGCTGCAGTTTTCAGAGCCTCTACCTCCGCTTTGAAGTTACTTGAAAACTTTCCAGTTGCCACTGAATGTGTTTTTTTCACTCCATTTTTTAAATTTAGGAGAATTCCTCCTCCTCCATTCTCTACTGAATTTTTGGCTGATCCATCTGTATATGCATGGGTCCAATTGCTGCTTGGGTAATGTTCTTTTATGTAGTTTAGGGTTATTTCTCTTCTTTCGGTTTCATGCTGAGTGTTCTTTTTCTCAATACCAGGAATGTTTTCTATCATCTCAGGCAGTAGCTGCTGTCTCCAAGTTGGGAACTTGTCTGCATTGTAAATGGGTTTGACTGTTGATATGTTAAGTATGGGATCTGCCCTAATCTTTCGTTTTGCAGTTTCTACAAAGTTGCTACGCTTCAGTCTTCCTTTTCCAAAACCACTAAACCTTTTATACATAGGGTGGTCTGTCAATCTTCTAAATTTTTCAGCTTGTTGCTGGGCTCTGCTATCTCTTCTATCCTGCATTGGTTGTAAACAAGTGATCTTTTCTAGTTCATTAATAGGCGTTGTCTTCAGGCTTCCGGTTATGATTCACATTCCTTGATTTTGGACTCTGCTTATTTTGTTAAAGTTTGACTTAGCTGCTGTTGCCCAAGCTGCAATGCCATATTCCAGTACTGGCCTCACCCGTCCAGTATATAACTTCTTGAGAACTTTCTCATCTGCTCCCCACGTTGTACCAGCAAGCTTTTTCATGATTGCCATTCTTTGCCTTGCTCTTGTTCGATTTTTCTCAACCTGTGTCTTCCATGTCAGGCGACGATCAAAGGTGACTCCTAGATAGTTTGGATTTTCTTCATGGCGCAATATTTTTCCATTCAATACCAGCTTAGGTTGCTGAGTTTTAGTTGAGAGGGAGAATACTGTGCATGTTGTTTTCTCCTCACTTATCTTCACTAGCCATGATTTTGACCAGTCCTCTAGCGCTAATAGGGCTTGCTGTATTCTGCTGTTAGCTGTACTAATATATTCTTCAGATGTCCATATGGCTAGGTCATCTGCAAAGGATGATGTGTGTACTCTGGCTGGAAAATTTTCCGTGATGTCGTTTATATATGCTAGGAATAATGTTGGTGAAAGAACTCCTCCTTGGGGGACACCTTGCTCCAACAGCATCATTTTGCTGGTTTGTCCTTGTACTTTTGTCCTGGCAGTTCTGTTCTCAAGGTAGTGGCTGATCCATTTGTACATTTTCCCACAAACATGCATTTTTTTGCAGTTTTACTTTCAGTCCTTCCTTCCATACTTTATCAAATGCTTTTTCTAAATCTATCTAGACCGCTAGTGTGTGCTTTTTCTCTTGGAAGGCATCCTCTATTTCCTGAGCTATATAGGTTATTTGATCTTCAGTGGATCTGTACTTTCTGAATCCTGCTTGGTGAGGTGTTAAGAGTTGGTTTTCTTCCAGATGCCATGTTAGCCTGCCATTGATAATGCGTTCCATTAATTTTCCTACACAGCTAAGAAGACTGATAGGTCGATAGCCATTTGGTTCTTCCAGGTCTTTTCCTTTCTTTGGGACTGGTATTAGTATAGCTTCCTTCCATGCCTGTGAGACTATTCCCCTCTTCCAGCTGTAATTTAGGACTGCTAGTAGTTTCTTTTTTGCCTTAGTGCCTAGTCCTATTAGCATTTCATTTGTGATTCCATCCTTTCCTGGTGATGTCTTCTTTTTTAGGGTATTCATTGCCTGTTCCATTTCTTCCATTGTTAGATTTGCCATCATATATTCTGCTGCTGTCTCTGTATTTCTATGATGTATCTGTTTATCTTTGATTGCTTTCTTCTGTTCGGCTGTAATATCAATGTGGTTTGCACTGGCATAGTGTTCCATTAGTGCATTTGCAGCCTTTTTTCCTGTAAGCAAGGCATTTCCTTGTTTAATTGTTATTTGTTTGTTTCTAGGTCCTTCATTGTTCATGGCTTTCACTAGTTTCCATAGTTTGTTTCCATCCCTGTCAAAATTCAGGTTTTCTGTTTTTTTCCTCCAACAATCTCTTGTTGTTTGATTTACTGTTCTTTTATATTTTGCTGAGATGGCTTTGAGAGAGATGTTCACTTCAGTTGTTTGTTCTCTCTCTGCGGTCTTCCTAGCATCTTCAACTTTGTCCTCCAAAATTTGTAGTTCCTCAGTCCAGTATGGTTTGTAATTTTTCCTCGCTCCTCTTGGAATAGACTCAGTGGCCGCCTGTATTATTGCTCTGTTTAGACTTTCCACCATTTGCTTCATGTTGCCATATCGTGTATTTATGTTTTCACAATATTTGTCTGTTAGTATGGAAAATCTGTCCCAATCTGCTCGTTTGTAATTCCAGCGAGGCAAAGGCTTTTGCTCCTGTGGAACATACTCCATATTTATTACAAGCTTGATTGGTCTGTAGTCACTACCTGCTAATTGGTCTAGCACATGGCGATCGATTTTGTGGAGGATGTCTCCTGTGCAGAAAGCTAAGTCTGGAGTAGAAGTGGTAATCCATCTTCTGGAGTAGAGGCTCGGTGTGTCATCCGCTTTGTTGAGTAGATGGAGATTTGAGTCTATTTCCCAGTCCTCCACTTCATCTCCTCTTTTGTCAGTATCTGGGTATCCCCATCTTTCTGAGCGGCTATTAAAGTCTCCGACAACAATGCAATTTGTGTCAGTTATTTCCATGTTTGAGAGTGTAAGATCCTTATCTGCCGGGCTATACAGATTGTAAATTCTTATTTTCATGTCCTTTATCATTATATCAACACCTATAATTTCCGTTTGGTTGTCAGAGATCACAGATACTTCGCTGCAATGTATTGTATTTCGTGTAAGTATTACGACTCCTCCTTTGTGTCCTTCGCGGTCAAAACATGTGGCCTGATATCCCCCGACTGAAAATGTGCGATTGGCGTTGAGGTGTGTCTCTTGAATGCATGCCACATCTATTCTATCTTTATGAAGACGCTGTGTTAGGGAGGCTTTCTTGTTATAAACTCCTTCGGCATTCCATTGTAGTATGTTGATAGTCCGGGGTGTTTGGTCAATAGCTCTTAACCTACTCCTCTGTGCCTTGACTCCACAGCACAGGGGAAGGTGACCACCAGTAGTCATGGGTGGACCCCCTCGAGGCAGGGGGCCCGGCACTATCACCGCCTGATGGGACTTCACGGGATTAGCACCATAACGATTAATTTTCATCTGTGGCATCATGAAATGATAAAGTTACGTTGCACTTCTTTGTCAAGCCTGTGGCTCAGTACATCCGATTTCGACAAGCATTTGTTCGGGATGCTTTCCCTAGCCTTTGACTGTCCCCAGTCTACCTACAAGGCAGCAGGTTTGTGCGTCACTTCGTCTGGTCCCTCTCCCTTGACCTGTCCGACATGGGTGACCCTACCAGTAGCTGTGCTACCGTCGGCATAGCTCTTGGGGTCATTGGAACGCTCAAGCCCCTCTACCTCGTCAAGGTGGACGCACGGCAGAGGGGACTTGTGTATTGATATGGTGGGGGAATGCCGTATTGTGGTAATGTAGGTAACAGCAGAATTGACTGATGTGCGTAGCTAGGAGACATGTATTGATGTGCATTGTTTTATTGGTCTTCAGGATCCCAGACAGCATCGGCAAGGACATTGAGAAGACCTGCCAAGGTATCTACCCCCTGCATGATGTGCTGGTCCACAAGGTCAAGGTCCTCAAGAAGCCCAAGTTTGATGGTGAGTGCACATTTTGCTTGGACACTCATTTTTGTTGTATGCACATAAACATGACTTTCCTTCTGTTCATGGAGCTTCTTACGACTGCACATTTCTAACATTTGCATTCATAAATGATCAATTTGTCTCTTGGTGTACCTTAACACTACTTTAGCATGAGGGGAACATCTTGGTCTGTTTCAGGCAGTGCCAGGATGTCAGCAACAACGTAGTCGGCCATCCCTTCATTCTTGAGACTTCTCTAAAATATTAGTGATTTAGTTTTACCCCACAGAATAACACACATCGTTGAATTAACTTGAACACATTGTTGTGTTAGCTCACACCACAATACATGTTGGATTGTCTAAACCACAAGTAGACCACACATTGGCTTGTCTACACTAACAAAACGTTGGGATTGTCTAAACCTGCAACAAATGTTGTTAGTCTGTACCTATAATGGAAATTTTTGGATTGTGCATCTAGAGCAGTGGTTCTCAACCGGTGGGGAATTCCCCCCTAGGGGGGAATTTTAGGGTTTCCAGGGGGGAATGAAGACCATTTCAAGATCGCGTTAATACAAGAACCGATTACTTGATATTTTTCCCTTCATATTTTACAGTTATGTACGTCTCATCCTTCTAAAATTCATTTTATAAAGTATGTAGATCCACAAATCATGTTTTATGTGGATGTCTAGACTTGTTTTAGTATATGCTATTAAATTTACCTTCCATTTTTACATATACTGTGTAGGGGTGTGGGATTTTTAGATAGGAAATATGAAAGGGGTGGGGGAATGACGTTCTGAAAATATGGTGAAGGGGGGCACGGGCCAAAAAAGGTTGAGAACCACTGATCTAGAGAGAGAGAAACACTATTTTTACATCGTCCATCTTCTGTCTGTACCTACAACACACACTGTTGGATTGTCTCCACCCACAACAGGACATACTGCTAAAATTGATTTTCCTTGATTCCTTTCTCAGTGGGCAAACTGATGGAGCTCCATGGCGAGGGTGGGACAACTACCACTACCAAGTCTGTAGCAGCTGAAGGTGGGGAGAAGGTGGACAGAGTGGACGGATACGAACCCCCAGTACTGGAGACAGTATAGAATTGTTATGAAATAAACTGATTTCGAGATAACATGTTTCTGTGGTCATTGTTTCAGATGACTTGTGTGTTTGCTTCCAGTTGTAGGTCACGTTTGCAGTTCAATCACTAATTATTTTATCAAGTGCAAATTTTCCTACTTCCCGCTAGATGTGGCGCTGGATGTCCTTTCTCTCTCAGAAGTGGCGCTGGATATTAACTGAGAAACCATCTCAAGAAGAAATTCTTGAGAAATTCTCAAGGAAAAAAGTCTTCTTCTGCGTTCATCCGAAGTTTCTTTTTTTTTTTTCCGGATGTGACTGCGTTGTGCCTGTTTACAGCAGAGCTGCGTTCTTGTGCCGCTAGGCCGACACATCCGACTTATGTGGGCATTTGTTGGCCGTGTTAACCTTCCCGGGGGTTTCTTAGGACGTTTGACTCACTGTTGTGTTATCCCCCATCCCTCTGGCCCATATAGAACAGCCAAAGAAATCCTGGTAAGCCCTCAAGGGAAGGCAGGGGCAGACCATGGGCATTCCCCGCCATCCAAGGAGGCTTCCATACTTGCAGAGCCGACACAGTGCTCACCCAAGGAATCGTCACGTCCTGCACATGGCTGCTTAGCCTGACTTGAAATTAGTCTTGTTATTAAAGATACACTGAAAATCTCACTGAATGCTTTTGGAATTCATCATGACACCTGGGAGACTTCAGCAAGAGACCGAAATTCGTGGCGTGCATCATTATGCAAGGGTGCAGTCACTTGTGAAGCAACCAGGACTGCAAGAGATATGAAGAAAAGAAAACAGAAAAACAACTGCAGGAAATCCTCCAGAAACATCAAGCATTCTTTGTTTACACTGTCAAGGAACATTTCGAGCCAAAATAGGCCTTATCAGCCATCTTAGAACTCACGGCTCCATACTTTCAACCCCACTGGATGAAATAAATGGTCATCATCATTCTTGATGGACAAACAATGCATTCCATTAATTTTCCTACACAGCTAAGTAGACTGATAGGTCGATAGCCATTTGGTTCTTCCAAGTCTTTTCTTTGGGATATAGTATAGCTTCCTTCTATGCCTGTGGGACTATTCCTCTCTTCCAGCTATAATTTAGGACTGCTATTGGTTTCTTTTTTGCCTTAGTGCCCAGTCCTATTAGCATTTCATTTGTGATTCCATACTTTCCTGGTGATTTCTTCTATTTTTAGGGTATTCATTGCGTTCCATTTCTTCCATTGTTAGATTTGCCATCATATGTTCTGCTGCTGTCTCTGCATTTCTATGATGTATCTGTTTATCCTTGATTGCTTTCTTCTGTTCGATTGTAATATCAATGTGGTTTGCACTGGCATAATGTTCCATTAGTGCTTTTCCATATAAGCAAGACATTTCCTTGTTTAATTGCTGTTTGTTTCTAAGTCCTTCATTGTTCATGTCTTTCACTAGTTTCCATAGTTTGTTTCCATCCCTGTCAAATTTCAGGTTTTTTCTTTCCAACAATCTCTTGTTTGATTTACTGTTCTTCTATATTTTGCTGAGATGGCTTTGAGAGAGATGTTCGCTTCAGTTGTTTGTTCTCTCTGCTGTCTTCCTGGCATCTTCAACTTTATCCTCCAAAATTTGTAGTTCTTCAGTCCAGTATGGTTTGTAATTTTTCCTCACTCCCCTTGGAATAGACTCAGTGGCCGCTTGTATTATTGCTCTGGTTAGACTTTGCACCATTTGCTTCATATTGCCATATCGTGTATTTATGTTTTCACTATATATGTCTGTTAATATGGCAAATCTGTCCCAATCTGCTCGTTTGTAATTTCATTACAAGCTTGATTAGTCTGGTCACTACCTGCTAATTGGTCAAGCACATGGCGATTGATTTTGTGGAGGTCTCCTGTGCAGAAAGCCAAGTCTGGAGTAGAAGTGGTAATCCATCTTCTGGAGTAGAAGCTCGGTGTGTCATCCGCTTTGTTGAGTAGGTGGAGATTTGAGTCTTGTTTCCCAGTCCTCCACTTCCTCCCCTCGTTTATCAATATCTGGGTATCCCCATATTTCTGAACGTCTATTAAAGTCTCTGACAATGATGCAGTTTGTGTCAGTTATTTTCATGTTTGAGAGTGTAAGGTCCTTATCTGCTGGGCTATACAGATTGTAGATTCTTATTTTCACGTCCTTTATCATTATATCAACACCTATAATTTCCGTTTGGTTGTCAGAGATCACAGATACATCACTGCAAGGTATTGTATTTCATGTAAGCATTAGAACTTTGTGTCCTTCACGGTCGAAACATCTGGCCTGATATTCTCTGAGAATTTGCGATTGGTGTTGAGGTGTGTCTCTTGAAAGCATGCCACATTTATTCTATCTCTATGAAGACAGTTTGCTAGGGAGACTTGTTATAAACTCCTTCGACATTCCACTGTAGTATTATGAGTGTTTGGTCAATAGCTCTTAACCTTATCCTCTGTGCCTTGACTCCACAGCACAGGTGAAGGTGACCACAGGTAGTCATGAGTGGACCCCCTTCAGGCGGGGGGGCCCGGCACTATCCCTGCCTTATTGGACTTCACGGGATTAGCACCATAACAATTAATTTTCATCTGGCGTCATGAATAGACTAAGTTACGTTGCACTTCTTTGGAAGCCTATGGCTCAGTACATCCGATTTCGACAAGCATTTTTCGGGATGCTTTCCCTAGCCTTTGACTGTCCCCAGTCTACCTACAACGCAGCATGTTTGTGTGTCGCTTGCCCTGGTCCCTCTCCCTTGACCTGTCCGACATAGGTGACCCTACCAGTAGCTGTGCTACCGTCGGCATAGCTCTTGGGGTCATTGGAACACACAAGCCCCTCTACCTCGTCAAGGTGGACACACGGCAGAGGGGGAATTCTTGTTCTAATCTCAAGGCATCTATCAGATGTTATGACTTCCAAAATAACTACCAATTCACATAAGAATATGTGACTTGTATATTACATTGGTATTTCCTTTTTCCCAGTGACGACCATAATCTGTCTCTTCTTACAATTCAATTCTATCCCTAGTTGTTCACTGTGTCATGTCCTGTTCATTGTCTGTGATCAAGACTATCATCTGCATTTCTAATGTTAATTTAATAACTACACAAAAAATTATGTGCAGTGACCAGAGAATCTTATCTGAAGTTGCCAGAAATGGGAACAAGCAGGGTTGCAAATATTAATCGATCAATCATGTCATGCCGGAAAGTGTGGGCGGTCATGACTTGACATTTCACTCGATTACCAGAGTCGTGGATCAGCTCAGTGTTCCTGTATCGTCCATGCCATGTGGCCAAGCCATCCAGGTATTTTCCTCTGTTCCCTTCGATCTTGCCAGTTGTCACTAAGTTCTCCAATCCATTTCTTCTCATAACATGTCCAAGAAAATTTCTTTTGGACATGTTCCAAATATGCAGAGGTATAATGTTGGGCAGGGTCTGGATTGGTTAAAAAATTTCATTAGCAACCAAGGGATGAACAGGCAGGCTTTCAGCCAAACTGCTGCTGTGCGGACCTGATGGCCAAAACAACTATTGCTGGACAAGCAGTTCAACGAACTCTGAGAAAGCAGCTTGATGGCCTACACTTGTGATCTGTATATTTTCCACTCAACTTCCTGATCTGATTTATCCACTTAAAAACAAGATACTGGTCTGTGTATTCTTCATATAGACAGACAGCAACACACTGATCTGTGTATCCTTCATACAGACAACACATTGATCTGTGTATCCTTCATACAGACAGCATGCTGATCTGTGTATCCTTCATACAGACAGCATGCTGATCTGTGTATCCTTCATACAGACAGCACACTGATCCATGTATCCTTCATACAGACAACACTGATCCGTGTATCATTCATATAGACAACACACTGATCTGTGTATCCTTCATATAGACAACACACTGATCTGTGTATCCTTCATATAGACAACACACTGATATGTGTATCCTTTATATAGACAACACACTGATCTGTTTATCCTTCATACAGACAACACACTTATCTATGTATTCTTCATACAGACAACACACTGATCTGTTTATCCTTCATATAGACAACACAGTTATCTGTTTATCCTTCGTAAAGCAACACAGTGATCTGTTTATCCTTAGTGTAGACAACACACTGATCTGTGTATCTGTCATATAGACAACACACTGATCTGTGTATCCTTCATATAGACAGCAACACAACAAACTGTATCCATATAGACAACACACTGATCTGTGTATCCTTCGTATAGGCAGCACACTGATTGTATCCTTTATATTGACAACACAACAGCGATCTGTGTATCCTTCGTATAGGCAGCACACTGATTGTATCCTTTATATTGACAACACAACAGCGATCTGTGTATCATACATATGGGCAACAGCAACACCCTGGACTACTTCCACTCTACCCCCTGATCTGTGTGTCCACTCATACAGAGAAAAGTACTGTGCGCCCAGTATAAGGTTATTACACAGTGGATGCCATCTCACTGTGGGGTACCCGTAAGAGGAGAGTTGATCCACTAGCTAAGTTCATACACACTACTTATTATTGTATTATTGTAAATACTTATTATATCCCTATTAATGATGTCACTCGCCATCAGGCTGACCTCCATATCTGTGGTATGAGGGGCCGGAAGTTCACAAAGCAAATGGTGAACTGCTGAACTAAACACTTCCTAGTCAATCACAAATGGCAAATAAATCCTGGGGTTGACTCCCCAACTACCACGCACTCAATCTGTATCTTAGTACGAGTAAAACATGCCGGACTGAAACATATAAGTAATGGAACCATGACTGGCACAACCAACAATGTCAACAATGAATAAAACAAAAATATATTTTTGGGTCAAATAAATTTATTCTTTCATCTTTGTTTCTGTAACTGATGACGTGGCTGTGATAAGGCAGCTATGATAAGTGGCTGGCTCTGACGACAGCAACACTGCAAATGACCTGCTATATGAATAATTGCAGAGATTCAAGTAGGTCAGTATAGCAGGTAATGGAAGTCCTATTTAGGTGCTTTTAGCTGCCATCAGCAGATGAGTGGAGCATGGGAGAGCTACTGTCATTATTGGTCAGCGTTGCCTGTAGGATTCTGTGGTTCTTGGTGCAGCGTCTCATACAGCTGTCCAATCTTCTGTAACTGGAGTCTTTCAGTCTCTTCCCTCTGTCTCATGTTCTCCTCCCTGGCCAGTCTGATCTTGTCACGAGAAAAGTATCTGGAATATATGTTAAAAATCGGGGACAAATATTATTTGACGCAATAATTTAATATACAAGTACTGTATGCATGTGGGTTCACAAATGATCTACAGTACGGCATGCCACCTTGAACATATGGCAATTATGAGCACTCATAGAACACAAGAACAATGTAGAAATGACGACACGCCTGACGAAAGACAATCCAAAAGCTGTAGGCCCCTCAAGAGGAGTGCCACAACGAAGGTACAAGACTGTTGATCAGCTGAGACCACCAGCACTCCACACTCGTAGAAATGATAAACAGAAGATTTGCAAACAATAAGTTTTGTTGGCTGAAGGTCTAAAAAGCAAATTAATTGATTCTACTACATACGTGATTGTCTGACATTTATTTTGGGGTGTTTTTGCAATGTGCCTGTCTGCAACAGAGCAGGGATGTTTGTGACTTTTGACCAACACACAGCCTTTTCCCTGGCAACTGTTGACCCCTGCAGCCTTCCCAAATAGTTTCATAGAACATTCCACAGCCTCAGCCTCCACACAATTCAGAGAGCTTTCACCTTATCATAAAGTAACTCCACACAATTCAGAGAGCCTTCACCACATAATCTTATTATAAAGTAACTCTCCACCCAATTCAGAGAGCTTTCACTTTATCATAAAGTAACTTTCCATCCAATTCAGAGAGCCTTCACATTGTCCTCCCACACATCTCTCACCATCATTTGTCCTCCCACACATCTCTCACATTCACTTGTCCTCCCACATATCTCACACATTCATGTGTCCTCCCTTGGTGAACTGCTGAACTAAACACTTCCTAGTCATCAGGCCATCAGGTCCGCACAGCAGCAGTTTGGCTGAAAGCCTGCCTGTTCATCCCTTGGTTGCTAATGAAATTTTTTAACCAATCCAGACCCTGCCCAACATTATACCTCTGCTTCAATATGTAGACCATAAAGTAACTCTTCACCCAATTCAGAGTTTCACCTTATCATAAAGTAACTCGCCACCCAATTCAGACAGCCTTCATCACATCTTATCATAAAGTAACTCTCCCCCCAATTCAGAGAGCCTTCACCACATCACCTTATCATAAAGTAACTCTCCACCTAATTCAGAGAACCTTCAACAACAGCATTACTGGGGAGACACTGGACTGAGTGTTTCATGTGGATCAGCTTTCCCTATTAGCAGTGTCTCTTGCCATTAGATGAACAGTTCTCTGTTTACATGTCTTAAAGCGAGGCTTCTGTCACATGAAACGAATATGGTCTGACCAACTGCCAGTTTGTCCACAGCAGTAAAATATCTGGGTTTTAAAGCATGGGACAGATCCAGGAGCAGATGACTGAACAGCATCAAGGATGTTCTACATCTGCAACAGATGTTGATGGCCATTTGAAACTCTGCAATGCTCAACTGCCCTTGTGTGTTACTGTGGCCCATAAAGGAAGCCAAGAATGGTAGTACTGTGACTGACCATACATGCCATAAGAGGCCACAGGAGGGTTGGCACGGAGCTGGCTATATCCTAACATAGACAACTTTAGCATATGAACAAGGGAGGACACATGAATGTGTGAGATATGTGGGAGGACAAGTGAATGTGAGAGATGTGTGGGAGGACAAATGATGGTGAGAGATGTGTGGGAGGACAAATGATGGTGAGAGATATGTGGGAGGACAAATGATGGTGAGAGATGTGTGGGAGGACACATGAATGTGAGAGATGTGTGGGAGGACACATGAATGTGAGAGATGTGTGGGAGGACACATGAATGTGAGAGATGTGTGGGAGGACAAATGATGGTGAGAGATGGGAGGACAAATGATGGTGAGAGATGGGAGGACAAATGATGGTGAGAGGTGTATGGGAGGACAAATGAAGGTGAGAGATGTGTGGAGGGACAAATGAAGGTGACGGATGTATGATAAGACAAAAATGAGAGATGTATGCGAGGACAAATGAAGGTGAGAGATGTGTGGAGGGACAAATGAAGGTGACAGATGTATGATAAGACAAAAATGAGAGATGTATGCTAGGACAAATGAAAGTGAGAGAGGTGTGTGGGGGGACAAATGAAGATACGATGTACTGTACATGACTAAGAGAAAATTAAGGGGGTTTAAAATTGCATAAGTGTAGGTCAAGACAGTGCCTACAGATTGAGTGTTGGAGGAAAACATGAACACTAGAAGACCTACTTACACTATTGGGAGAACCACTGCAGTTGTGTAGCCAAGCAATCCCAGCCACAAGTACACCTGAAACCTGAAGGCTTTAGTTCCCTTCATGTACAGTCTGGGGTTGATCTCCTTCAGCTGTATCATGGTGGTTTCGGTGCCAGCTCATATGTCAATAGAATACTGCTGTAGTGGAGACACTCCCCTCAGACAACTCTGTCAGTGCTTAGTCTCCTACAATAGAGAAAAACTGTTGGTACCTCTTCCTCTTGTGCCCTTTATTCCCCATAACCACTCAACATACTCACAGCTGTCCTACAACTGGCTGCCCTATACTTGGCTATCCCATGCAGCTCCTTCTATGTCCTTATCATATGATTCATTTGTTTCTATTTCTCTTCTCCTGTGTGTGTTTAGGTGTTCCCCTACTTCTGGAACTCTCCCCCACCTGTACTATGCCCTCCCCCACCTGTGCTGCTGCCCTCCCCCACCTGTGCTGTTGCCCTCCCCCACAGGAGAACTTAACCACAAAATTCCACCAGCAATGAGCAAGTCTACAGATACAGAAAACAGAACAGCCAGGAGGTCAGCATGGCTGAATGGATAAGAGAGTTTGCTATTAAAGTTCCAGTGTGCTGATGTCGAGGTTAACAGGTTCAACCCCTGTACAGGTCAGCTGGACTAAAATGTTGACTTCTCGTTCTTGACTTGGGCACCGTAAAGTACCTCAGAAAGTCAGAGTGGGTTCGCCTGATGGCGAGGGACACTGGTAATAGCTAAGCCACAGGCAAAAATCAGTCTAGTGCACTAGAGGTAGTAGCATGCATATGGACTACGCTTGAGCAAAGCAAGCAAATGAAAACAAAATATAAGCAAGAGAAATGAAGACTCTTCTAGAAGAGGTATGGTGCTTAAAAACACAACTCTTAAAAGTTGACAGGGTTGACTTCCATTGCACTGGGTTTTTATCTCACAGGGCTCAGTCTCTTTCCACAGCGTGGAAACTGCCACGCGAAGCACAAACTCCATAGCTCCAGTGACAACCCTAAGAAGTCTTCGAAAAAACGCACTCGTGAACCGAAGGACATGACCCGGATTCGAACCCAGAACATTTGGAGCCTGGGTCAGATGGCTTGACCACTTCGCCACAGAGACTCCCAAAGAGGTATGGTGCGATGCGGAGAAAGCCACAGGAGTTCAGACCGCAGATGTTCCTCTTTTCATCTTGTAAATGTCCAGAGTTGGTGCCTGGAATGTTAGAGCATGGAATGGGGAATTCCACACACCCATCGCCCCTTGCGACATTTTTGGTAGGTTACAGTTTTTTACTATTCTTTGCTTCCTTAAGGGTCTTGGTAAAACACGGGCAGAAATCTCCTTAGTTGTTCCATATGAATATGAATGCATGGTTGGTTATTGTTTGTATTCTTTGCTTCCATAAGGGTCTTGGTAACACATGGGCGTAAATCTCCTTAGTTGTTCCATGCAAATGCATGGCTGGTTAGTGTATTTATGGCTTTCTCATAGGGTGTTGGTAAGACACGGGCGTAAATCTCCTCACCTGTCCCATATGAATGCATGTTTGGTTAGTGTTAGTATTTTTGGCTTCCTCATAGGGTCATATTAACACATGGGTGTTAGTGCTTACTGTCCTCCAATAGGAGAGTCTCCGTGGTAAGGTGGTTACGCTGATAGCCACTTGTTGTGGGGTTTTTTGGTTTGGTGCTCGCTGGCTTTGAACTCAAACGTAGTCCATACACACTACTTCTAGTAGTGCTGGACTGAATTTTGTGTGTGGATTAGCTTTCCCTATTAACAGTGTCCCTCGCCATCAGGCGAACCCACTCTGACTTCAGAGGTACTTGTAATTTACATCTCCAAGTCAAGGACGAGAGGTCAAAATTTTAGTCCAACTGTCCAGTGTATGGGGTTGAACCCCTTACACTGGATGTTTTAAGATCATGCATTCTTATCTATTCGGCCATGCTGAACTCCTCTGTTGTAGGGGTCGATGCCATCCTACTTCATTCGGTTCACGAGTGCAATTTTCTCGAAGACTCCCTGTGGTCGTCACTGTAGCTAGAGTTTGTGCTTTGTGTGACGCTTTTGGCAGGCCACTCTGTGGAAAGAGACTGAGCCATATGAGATAAAACCTGGTGCAATGAAGTCGATCCTCTTGTCTCTTAAACTGCTTTAATGCAGGTCAGCATGGTCGAATGGATAAGAATGCGTGCTCTTAAACATCCGGTGTGCTGACGCCGAGGTTAGCGGTTCAACCCCTACACCGGATAGTTGGACTAAAATGATGACCTGCCGTCCTTGATTTGGGGACGTAAATTACAAGTACCTCAGAGTGGATTCGCCTGAAGTCAAGGGACACTATTAATACAGAAAGCTAATCCACACGCAAAATTCAGTCCATCACTACTATAAATAGCATGTATGGACTATGCTTGAGTTCAAAGCGCGCGAGCGTGGGAAAAAACAAACAAACTGCCTTTATTACCCCCACTAGGGAACAACTCTGTTAGTACACAACCAAATCCAAAGTCACTGCCAAGAACAGTTCAATGAACCAGACAAGAGTTTATTTCAAACATATTAAAGTCTATAGGCATTTGGGAAGTACAGGTGGCCTGCATGGCATTGATATTATCCAAGGAGTGGTGACAGGTCTATCAAACATAGCCACTATGGTTCAGATTGCTGGATTTAACTGGAAATATATTTGCAGATTTGTTTTGGCAACTATTTTTTGTCTCTGATTTAAGGACATTTAGAGTACTCGTGATGTTAAATCCACGATTATTTCAAGATCGCATTAAAACAGAAACCGATTACTGAGTATTGTAGTTCCCTCCATTATCTACGAATCAATACATCTTGGCTTCTCAAAGTTTTCTTCTTACGGAGATAAAGAGACTGTCTTTTTAACATGTAAGTTGACTCGTAAATTTTGTTTTATATAGACATTGCGAATTGATCTAATATGAATAATTCAACTAAGTATAAATTTTTACGCTTATTGTGTAATTTTCGACTATTTAACCCTTTACATGGCAGAAGTTTGTCTGTTTTGTAGCCCTGACCGGGCAAGATGAATTTTGAGGTTCTGTAAAATTTCGGGTTACGTTAGTAAAATCATCACATAAAAGGTGTTAGTCAACCAATTTTACTTAAAAATAAAAAATAAAATGAAGTAAAAAGCACGCAGATTATTTTACTCACATGAATGTTCCCGGTAATCCACACATGAACACAAATATTTACAAAATACAACATATTGTTTGTGATTGTCAGTCATTTATATGGCAATTTACAAACACATTTTCAGAATCAGAATCACTTTCTTTAAAGTCCGACTCACAAATGCTAACGCAAAGTAACGCTGATCACTGATATCTAGCTCTGATTCAGTCAAATTCGTGCAATTAAATTTCACTTAAATTGAATCCAGCAAAATCTCCACTATCACTTGAAGAATCGCCAAAATCCATTTTGAAAAACTAAGCATAAAAACCCCGAAAAATATTTTTAAAATCCGTTCAAATTCATAGTACATGCTTGCAAATGGTAGCCACATTGTCAAGCTATCGGTGAAACTGAAAGTAGACAATAGGAAATCTCCAAAAGCCACGAGATCGCGTTTTTACAATGCTAGTAGTAGCTTGGACGTATTCAGACGGGTTGCCCGTTCCGGGTTAGAGACGCATTCGGACGATTTGCCCGGTAAAGGGTTAAGTTTGAGGAGACACCCGAAACTGAAATCATTAAGATCCAGTGCTATGATTCCATAATGTGATATTTCAATGGCGGGAAAATAGCGGTTTTCTGTGTCATAATCCAGCGATGATAATTTAATATTCTTATGGGATTATTCAAAGCGACAAAATGATAATGAATGCATGTTTGCATTCAACACCCATTGTAGTATTTATGTGTAACTTTTCATCGTGCTACACGGTCGGGGTGTTTTATTTTTGGGTAACTTTTCATCACGACTTAACTCAGATTCAGATCTAGCTTTGTGGTCTGCATTTCTGGCACTTCGGGAATCCTTGTTATACCGGAGAACCAGGCTGCCTATACTAAGTGGTAAGTAAACCCATAAATACCGTTTTATGAGATGTATTACATTGTTCTACTATGTATTATTAAATATCCCCTCTGCCGTGCGTCCACCGTGACGAGGTAGAGGGGCTTGCGCGTTCCAATGACCCCAAGAGCTATGCCGACGGTAGCACAGCTACTGGTAGGGTCACCCATGTCGGACAGGTCAAGGGAGAGGGACCAGACGAAGAGACACACAAACCTGCTGCCTTGTAGGTAGACTGGGGACAGTCAAAGGCTAGGGAAAGCATCCCGAAAAATGCTTGTCGAATTCGGATGTACTGAGCCACAGGCTTGACAAAGCAGTGCAACGTAACTTAATTCATGATGTCACAAATCAAAATTAATCGTTATGGTGCTAATCCCGTGAAGTCCCATCAGGCGGCGATAGTGCCGGGCCCCCTGCCTCGAGGGGGTCCACCCATGACTACTGGTGGTCACCTTCCCCTGTGCTGTGGAGTCAAGGCACAGAGGAGTAGGTTAAGAGCTATTGACCAAACACCCCGGACACTCAACATACTACAGTGGAATGCCGAAGGAGTTTACAAGAAGAAAGACTCCCTAACACAGCGTCTTCATAAAGATAGAATAGATGTGGCATGCATTCAAGAGACACACCTCAACGCCAATCACAAATTCTCAGTCAGAGGATATCAGGCCACACGTTTCGACCGCGAAAGACACAAAGGAGGAGTTGTAATACTTACACGAAATACAATACCTTGCAGCGAAGTATCTGTGATCTCTGACAACCAAACGGAAATTATAGGTGTTGATATAATGATAAAGGACGTGAAAATAAGAATCTACAATCTGTACAGCCCAGCAGATAAGGACCTTACACTCACAAACATGAAAATAACTGACACAAACTGCATTATTGTCGGAGACTTTAATAGCCGTTCAGAAAGATGGGGATACCCAGATACTGACAAAAGAGGAGATGAATTGGAGGACTGGGAAATAGACTCAAATCTCCATCTACTCAACAAAGCGGATGACACACCGAGCTTCTACTCCAGAAGATGGCTTACCACTTCTACTCCAGACTTAGCTTTCTGCACAGGAGACATCCTCCACAAAATCGATCGCCATGTGCTGGACCAATTAGCAGGTAGTGACCACAGACCAATCAAGCTTGTAATGAATATGGAGTATGTTCCACAGGAGCAAAAGCCCTTGCCCCGCTGGAATTACAAACGAGCAGATTGGGACAGATTTGCCATACTAACAGACAAATATTGTGAAAACATAAATACACGATATGGCAACATAAAGCAAATGGTGGAAAGTCTAAACAGAGCAATAATACAGGCAGCCACTGAGTCCATTCCAAGAGGAGCGAGGAAAAATTACAAACCATACTGGACTGAAGAACTACAAAGTTTGGAGGACAAAGTTGAAGATGCCAGGAAGACAGCAGAGAGAGAACAAACAATTGAAGCGAACATCTCTCTCAAAGCCATCTCAGCAAAATATAAAAGAACAGTAAATCAAACAACAAGAGATTGTTGGAGGGAAAAAACAGAAAACCTGAATTTTGACAGGGATGGAAACAAACTATGGAAACTAGTGAAAGCCATGAACAATGAAGGACCTAGAAACAAACAAATAACAATTAAACAAGGAAATGCCTTGCTTACAGGAAAAAAGGCTGCAAATGTACTAATGGAACACTATGCAAATGCAAACCACATTGATATTACAACCGAACAGAAGAAAGCAATCAAAGACAAACAGATACATCATAGAAATACAGAGACAGCAGCAGAATATATGATGGCAAATCTAACAATGGAAGAAATGGAACAGGCGATGAATACCCTAAAAAAGAAGAAATCACCGGGAAAGGATGGAATCACAAATGAAATGCTAATAGGACTAGGCACCAAGGCAAAGAAGAAACTACTAGCAGTCCTAAATAACAGCTGGAAGAGAGGAATAGTCCCACAGGCATGGAAGGAAGCTATACTAATACCAGTCCCAAAGAAAGGAAAAGACCTGGAAGAACCAAATGGCTATCGACCTGTCAGTCTACTTAGCTGTGTAGGAAAATTAATGGAACGCATTATCAATGGCAGGCTAACATGGCATCTGGAAGAAAACAAACTCTTAACACCACACCAAGCAGGATTCAGAAAGTACAGATCCACTGAAGATCAAATAACCTATATAGCTCAGGAAATAGAGGATGCCTTCCAAGAGAAAAAGCACACACTAGCAGTCTGGATAGATTTAGAAAAAGCATTTGATAAAGTATGGAAGGAAGGACTGAAAGTAAAACTGCAAAAAATGCATGTTTGTGGAAAAATGTATAAATGGATCAGCCACTACCTTGAGAACAGAACTGCCAGGACAAAAGTACAAGGACAAACAAGCAAAATGGTGCTGTTGGAGCAAGGTGTCCCTCAAGGAGGAGTTCTTTCACCAACATTATTCCTAGCATACATAAATGACATCAAAGAAAATTTTCCAGCCAGAGTACACACATCCTCCTTTGCAGATGACCTAGCCATATGGACATCTGAAGAATATATTAGTACAGCTAACAGCAGAATACAGCAAGCCTTATTAGCGCTAGAGGACTGGTCAAAATCATGGCTAGTGAAGATAAGTGAGGAGAAAACAACATGCACAGTGTTCTCCCTCTCAAATAAAACTCAGCAACCTAAGTTGGTATTGAATGGAAAAATATTGCGCCATGAAGAAAATCCAAACTATCTAGGATTCACCTTTGATCGTCGCCTGACATGGAAGACACAGGTTGAGAAAAATCGAACAAGAGCAAGGCAGAGAATGGCAATCATGAAAAAGCTTGCTGGTACAACGTGGGGAGCAGATGAGAAAGTTCTCAAGAAGTTATATACTGGACGGGTGAGGCCAGTACTGGAATATGGCATTGCAGCTTTAACAAAATAAGTAGAGTCCAAAACCAAGGAATGCGAATCATAACTGGAAGCCTGAAGACAACGCCTATTAATGAACTAGAAAAGATTACTTGTTTACAACCAATGCAGGACAGAAGAGATAGCAGAGCCCAGCAACAAGCAGAAAAATTTAGAAGATTGACAGACCACCCTATGCATAACAGGTTTAATGGTTTTGGAAAAGGAAGACTGAAGCGTAGCAACTTTGTAGAAACTGCAAAACGAAAGATTAGGGCAGATCCCATACTTAACATATCAACAGTCAAGCCCATTTACAATGCAGACAACTTCCCAGCTTGGAGACAGCAGCAACTGCCTGAGATGATAGAATACATTCCTGGTATTGAGAAAAAGAACACTCAGAATGAAACCGAAAGAAGAAAAATAACCCTCAACTACATAAAAGAACATTACCCAAACAGCAATTGGACCCATGCATATACAGATGGATCAGCCAAAATTCAATTTAAAATGGAGGAGGAGGAATTCTCCTTAATTTAAAAAATGGAGTGAAAAAAACACAATCAGTGGCAACTGGAAAATTTTCAAGTAACTTCAAAGCGGAGGTAGAGGCTTTGAAAACTGCAGCAGAAATGCTCTTGATGGAGGAAAATAAAGAGAAGCAAATAGCTATCTTCACAGATGCAAAGTCAGCTGTCTCAATACTGAAGAGCAAAAACAGCACAGAACTAGCTGACCTAAGAGCAGCACTCCATGGTCTATGCCAGAAATCCAAAAAAGTTGTAATACAGTGGATTCCATCTCATTGCAGTATACCTGGAAATGAAGAGGCAGACAGACTAGCAAAAGAGGGTGGACGATTATCACACCCTGACATAGACATAACCTATAATGAGGCAAAAAGGTTGATAAAAAGCACTTATAGAACCAAATGGGATTCAGAGCATCCAGGCCACCAGAAGGATGATGCATATTACAAACTTGACCGAAGAGAGCAAGTAGCAATCTTCAGACTCCGCACAGGACATAACAGGCTGAAACACCACTTGTTCAATAAACTAAAGATAGGAGATACCGATGAATGTAATTGTGGAGCTGGTAAAATGACAGCTAAACATTTGCTGCAGGATTGCCCAATATATGCAGAACAGAGAAAGCTATTTTGGCCCACGCCTGCTTCATTTGAGGACAAGCTCTATGGAGATATCAACAAGCTCAAGTTGACTACAGCTTATTTTAACTACATTCAGGTTATCATCTAAAGGTGCATGAAGATGTATTTAGACATGCCACACTTCATACCACAGGTATGTCGGTTACAAAAGCGCCCCAGAGGCATGAAATGGAATATTGCTTGGATAGCATATCCATTACGCGGAAAGTCTGAATCAAAAGCTCACTGTGTGGGCTTCGTAAATGGTGGAAAAAGTGTCCTAGTGACACGAAATGGAATATTGCTTGGATAGCAAATCCATTACGTGAAAAGTCCGAATCGAAAGCTCACTGTGTGGGCTTCATAAAAGGTGGAAAAAGTGTCCTAGTGGCACGAAATGGAATATTGCTTGGATAGCAAATCCATTATGTGGAAAGTCTTAATCGAAAGCTCACTGTGTGGATGTCATCTGCAGACTGCATTCTTCTGGTTTCCGGAGGAACAGCCTATGTTGAACGGAAGGCCCAATATACGGAAGTGAGGCTAAGCAGCCATGTGCAGGACGTGACGATTCCTTGGGTGAGCCCAGTACCAGAGCGCTGTGTGATGGCTCTGCAAGTATGGAAGCCTCCTTGGATGGCGGGGAATGCCCATGGTCTGCCCCTGCCTTCCCTTGAGGGTTGACCAGGATGTCTGTGGCTGTTCTATATGGGCCAGCTAGGATGGGGGATAACACAACAGTGAGATTAAAACGTCCTAAGAAACCCCCGGGAAGGTTAACCCGGTCAACAAATGCCCGCCGAAGTCGGATGTGTCGGCCTAACGGCGCAAGAACGCAGCTCTGCTGTAAACAGGCACAACGCAGTCACATCCGAAAAAAAAAAAAAAAAAAATCCGGATGAACGAAGAAGAAGTATTATTAAATATAGCATCCATTTTAAAGTGTGTTTTGTAATTTTCGACCGTTTAAGTTGGCAGTCAATCTCATACAGAAATTATGAAGATTGCATGCTGTTTTCCTGGTCATACTCCAGCTATGACCATTTAATATTGTTATGGAGTATTCAGAGTGACTAACATGATAATGAATGCATGTGTACATTCAACAGCCATTATTGTATTTATGTGTAATTTTTCATCAATCTACCAAGGACAAGCTCAATTATAATTTTGCAACTTTTTAACATGGTCAAAATGAATCTATGTTCTGTTCACAGCCTCGCACTAACAGTCAGTATGCGCTGTCAGTGTCAGCGCGTGCTGACTGACGTCATAACAGCATGGGATGACCATGTATACATAGCTGTGTGTGTATATATATATATATATATATATATATATATATATATATATATATATATATATGCTGGTCTCCCTGGCCAAGTAGTTAGCAGCTTTCTCCATAACCTCGATACTCTCGTGGTTGACATGAGCGCATGAGAATTGGAAGCGGTTCGAGTCGTGCCAGTGACTTATGAGAATATGGAGCCGGTCGCTCATAAAGTCGTGGCGTGCTGATGAGCGTAATCTAGCCTAGGAATCAACATACAGCTGAAAGATGCTGATGTTGACCGCAATATCTTGAAACAGGATGGAAACATGGGAAAAAAAAAAAAAAATATATATATATATAAAATCGGAAAATTCACTCCCCTTTAGTTAGAAAACATCGGCGGTTGTAATCTCCCTTGGCGTTCATGTTACCCACAGTGGTGTGAGCGTGTAGATCACACTTTGTGAAAGGGTCAAAATCATATTTTTCTCTTTGTTCATATTAAATGATAAACTGACACACACAAACAATATCTGGGCTTAGAATTGACCTACAGACAAATTGAATAAGGCACAGTTGGATTTGTTTTTTTCCAAGAGGTATCCAACTATGCAGGTTTTATATAATTAAAAAGCAATTTAGAAAATGTTAATAAAGTGGCTAATATTAAAACAATGGATTGGATATCTTCTTCTTCTTCTGCGTTCATCCGGATTTTTTTTTCGTATGTGACTGCGTTGTGTCTGTTTACAGCAGAGCTGCGTTCTTGCGCCGTTAGGCCGACACATCCGACTTCTGCGGGCATTTGTTGACCGGGTTAACCTTCCCGGGATTGGATATCTAAGGTCTCGAGGCCACACCGTGGAAGAAAGTAGAAGAAAGAAAGAAAAGGCCTTCCTTTGGACTTGGCTGCGCCTGCTTGCTTACTTTATTTACTTTTATACAGACATTTGCTGAATGAAATTATCAACTTACCAAGAATACAGTGTGACTGTAATCAAAGCAGTTAACACCTGCAAATATCAGTCACAGGCGTTATCACAGAGAGAACACGGCTAACCGATGCGTGAAAGAATGGATATGTGTTAACGTTCCCTGGCTCCTCCAGCAGTCATGCCCGGTATGTCCTCTAGCTCGCCTGTGTGGGAGTTACAGACAGTAGCGGGTAACTCTCCGGCAAGCAGACGACCAGGCACTGAAGGCGCAGACATGGTTTGTGGATTTTTAACCGTTACACCGTCACTGTTTGTTTGTTTCTTGAAGTTATTATATTCAGTTATTTCTCTTTGTTGTTAGCTAATGCCCAGTTTGATTTATATTGTCGTGACTAGTTTTCGTTTTCGTGTTTTGTTTGTCATTCAATTCTCATATCTACACCAAGGTGAGTCTGGTGAGTTTGTTGTTCTGACAGTTCTCCAGTGTCATCTTCTTGAAGAGACTCGCTTCGTTAGTTTAGTGGGTCACGCCCTATTTCATTTGACTTATTCACCGTTTACGTATGTTGATGCTGTTTCATTGTTTTTACTATATTTGTTATGGGAGTCCTTATTCCCAAACAGGGCCCTGAAACATGTATTCCCTAACCCTAATCCAGACCCTAACGCAAACTACCCTAACTCCATCCCAAACCCTAATCATACACAATAGCACTTGCTTGCCTTCTTTATTATATTACAGCCTTCTATTATATGTGTGTATATATACTTATTTACTTATTACATTATACTGGCCCCCAATGATATGCCAGTTTGTACTGCTCTCTAATATAGAAGATATAGATATCACGTGACCATCCCTGTTGGGGAATAATCACTTCAATTTGTTATTTTGGTGTAGCTGGGAGTATGACAGGGATGTGTTTTGTCACTGGATCTCTTCTTTCTCTATAGCGAAGTAATAATGAGAGAGATAAGAATAAAAGAGAAGCCAGGAATGGAATACTAATCGGAGGTTATAATATAAACAATATACGCTGTGCAGATGACACTTGACACAGTATTGGTGGCGGGTAATGCAAAAGATCTACAACAATTGTTGGACATTATAGTAACAGAGGGCAAAGAAAGGACTCTCCTTGAATATCAAGAAAACAGTAACAATGGTGATATCAAAGAAAAAGGTGACACCAAAATGCGAACTGGAAATAGAAGAGAAAATTCTTAACCAAGTGGATAGGTTTAAATACCTTGGGGCATTTATAACATCCGATGGAAGATGTACAACAGAGATTAAGAGCAGAATAGGGCAAGTAAAGGCTGTATTTAAGAAAATGAAGAGTATCTTATGCAATAAATCACTATCATTGAATGTAAGAAAGAGAGTGCTAAATTGAAATATAGAACCTGTCTCCCGTATGTTGCCGGGGCCCATAAAGGAAGCAAAGAATAGCAACACTGCAGCCTACCACGCATGTCGTAAGAGGCGACTAAGGAGGCTTGATGGTTCCGTCGCCCTGCTACTGAGTGAGTGCGTGGCGTGACACTGTGAGCTGTGAGTCTCGTGTGAAATGCTTTTGAATCTGCACAAGGTTTTTTGGAACGTTACTGCATGTTTGGAGCGGTGGCTATGTCCCAGAGTTGCCCGGTTTTTGCCTTATGCAGAAATGCGTGGCTGCTGGGCTTCTGGTTGACTACCACCGCCATCGACGATGAACTGTATGTCGTGGACTGTGCGGGTGAACATCTAGGAAACATCCAGATGGGAAAATAACTGCCGATTCCATCAGAAATGAACTGGGTGTTTTGTGGGGGACTATTGTGTTGACATTCTGGTGGTGGCATTATGCACAGTGTATCTGTGCGGGCTATTGTTTGTCGAGACTCCTGTCTTTTCCACTTTTCATATTGGGCAGTGGGGAGCGTTTTGTGTGATATTCACTGGCACAGGAACGGAGCATAATGGGGACGACCCGTTGCTGTGAAGTTGGAACTGCGACTAACTGACTAACTAACTATAGAACCTGTTTTGCTGTATGGCTGTGAATCTTGGAATGTAAATGAACAAATTAAGAAGAGATTGGAAGCAGCAGAGATGTGGTTCCTGAGACGAATGTTGTGAATTCCTTGAACTACCAAAGTTAACTAACAATGACTGCCTGAAGGAGGCTAATGACACTAGAACATTATATACAACATTAATAAACAGGCAAACACCTTTTTTTTGGCCATGTGACGAGAAGAGAGGATTAGAGAGCATCGTGACAACTGGAAAAATTGAGGAGAAGAGAGGCTGAGGCAGACCGAGAGAAATGATGCTGGATGGATTGGGACAGTGGCATGGAGGAATATCAACAGCGGAGTTGATCCAGAAAACCAAAGACAGATCTGTGGAGAGACATGAACGCTACGCCAGCCGGCATGGCACTTGATGATGATGTACGATGGATTTGTTTCATTTTGATGGAAGGGAAAGGAAGGCGTGAAAAACTGGGGAAGGTTGTCAGTTTGCCATATTGACACGTCCCAGACAAATCCTGCTTGGCGACATGTAGAATCTAGGTGTGTTAAGTGCGGGAGAAAATGTCTGTATATGATTACAGTTAGAAGTAGGACAGATGTGACTTCTGTTACCTGCCATACCTACCAATTTACATTGCTTGAGGCATAAAGAGATAATTAGCATACGTTGATAATTTAGCATGTTATTTATCCATTAATACATCCCTTTCAGTGTTTTCGTTGTTGTCTGTTTTATTTCGGCTTCAATTTGGCTTCCTATCCATTTCTCTCTTTCTTTCTTTCTTTCTTTCTTTCTTTCTTTCTTTCTTTCTTCGCTGTTAAAGTGCTTGTGTCTTGGATTTTGTAGTGGTTGACACTTGTTTCATCATCTAGTTTTATTTTTCTTATGGTTATGGTATCTTCAGGATCTTTCAGTTTTCTTCATCTCACTGGCTTTCATAGTGGTAGTTTATAAAAGTGTTCCTTTCTGTCTTCCTTATTTATAGTATTTGTAGTAGGGGTTACACGTCTTTCTCCGTAATCCCGTACACTTTCATGAGTAACGTGACGTTTGCGAGAATCGGTAGCTGTTCTCTCCGCATCGGTAACTTACGGGGTATGTGAGCCGGTCGTTCAGAAAGTAATGGCAAACTACTGAGCGTAATCTTGCCAAGAAATCAACAATTAGCTGAAAGGTGCTGATGTTGACAGCTATTTCCTGTAAAGGATATGCGAACAAAAAAAAAGCCTTATGTTATCTTCTTCTTCTTTCGTTCGCTTGAAATATGTCTAAAACTGCAATGTTGTCTCTTGTATGAATCTAACAGTCTTTGTTAGTTCACTCAGCGGTCCATAAGTTTATCCTTGTGTTGTCTCTCTAGGCCAGAAGGTTCGCCTGGATATGTTGTAGTTTGGGCAGTCCTGGAGTATGTGCTCTGCTATAAGCGACGCCAAACCACATGTGCACATGGCTGAGTCACCAGTCTTGAATTTTTATACATGTGGTTGCGTAATCTATTGTGTCCTGTTCTGAGGCGCAGAATAATGACCTGTTCTGGTCTGTCCATAACGTGGTAGTCGTCTTGAGTAGAGTTTGGTGGCCTTCTGACTGATTTGATCATTCTTTTCTTTTAGTGGAATGTAATGGGTACATCAGGCTGTTCTTCTTTTGCTCCTTCCATAGCCAATCGATCAGCTGTGCCGTTTCCGGGTACTCCACAGTGGGATGGTATTCACTGTATGGTGACCTTAAGCTGACTGCTAAGTTCAGAAAGTAGCGTCCTTATAACTGGTAATTTCCCAGACAGGAGTGCCTCTACTACTGATTTTGCATCTGTCAATATCACCACAGGTTGTCTACCATGGCTGGTATTTTGAAATTTCTCTATTGCTATCTTGATTGCCTCAATTTCAGCATCATAGTTATGGCAGTACTTTCCTGTTGGAACTCTGGCCGTGTCCCTAGTATTATTTGAGTATTCTATATACACTCCCGCTCTTCCATTTCGAACAGCATTTTGCGCTGACCCATCTGTGTAGACTCGGATCCAGAGATCCTGTGGGTATTCGTCACCAAGGAAGCTGAGAGTGGCTGTTCTGCGCTGCACACTGTTCTGTTCTTCCTTGTCAAATATTCCTCTCACTTTTGTCTGGATTTGTAGTGATAGTCTATGTTCATCTTTCCATGGAGTTCGCTCTGGAATAGTTGTCAGGGGGATACCAACTGTGAGAAGATCGGTGGTTTCTCTGCAGAGTCGTTTGGCCTGGTGGATAAAACTACTTCTATTCAACCACCCCATAACTAAGTTTTCAAATCGGTTCTTCATAGGGTGGCCTGGCAAGCTGAGGAACTTGTCTGCTTGTATTAGTGTTTTTGTATCTCTGCGTTCTCTCAGTGCTTGTGTCCTCCCCATTTTCTCAATTGCTACTATAGGGGTTGATCTCATCCCTCTTGTGATGACTCTAAGAGCTTGATTTTGCACCTTGTCCAGCTCTTGTAGTGTGGTTTTTTTATGCTGAACACCACGCAGTTGACCCGTATTCCAGGTGTGGTCATATGCTCTGTTGATAAACTTTGCTAAGTATTTTACCACTGGCTCCCCATGTGGTTCCACTTAGCTTTCTCAGGATGGCTATTTTCCTTCTGGCTTTTGCTACGGCTTTTTTGATGTGTTTTCTCCATGTCATCCTGTCATCAAATGTTACACCAAGGTATGTTGGTTCTTTATCTTCTCTTAGGGGCATTCCATTTATCTGGATGATCCCTGCCTTTTGTTTCGGAGAGAGGGTAAATAGAGTGCTGCACTTGTCAGTGTTTATGCTGACACACCATCTATCCGCCCAAGCAACAAATGTATCTACAGATCTCTGTAGTAATATGGTGGCCACTGATGCATGTTAATTTGTGCTCCACAAAACCAGGTCATCAGCGTAAATTGCCGCTTTAATTCCATCGGGTAGATTAGCAACAAGATCATTGATGAATATTAGAAAAAGTGTAGGGGACAAGACTCCACCCTGCGGAACACCATGAAGCAATAGTACTTTCTTGCTCTTGAGACCGTCTATCTGTACTCTGGCTCTTCTGTTGTGCAAGTATGCTTTCACCCATTTGTACATTCTTCTGTTGACTTTACAGTTTCTCAGTTTCTTCATAAGACCTTCTTTCCAGACTTTGTCAAAGGCTTTCTTCAGATCTATCCATGCCGCAAGTACCAGCTTCTTCTCTTGGAATGAATCCTCAATTTCTTGAGAGAGATAGGTTGTCTGATCTTCCGTAGAGTAGCACTGCCTAAAGCCAGCCTGTTTCAATGTACCACTGTAATCTGTGATTGATGATGCGTTCCAGTGTTTTGCAGAGACAGCTGGTGAGGCTAACTGGTCTGTAGCTAGAGGCAATGGAACTATCTTTCCCAGATTTTAGGAGGGGTATCATGTTTGCGTCTCTCCAGGCTTGTGGAACACTGCCTAATTTCCAGGTGTTATTGAAGATCTGTAACAGCTTTTCTTTGGCCTCTGTTCCTAGGTTTCTGATCATTTCATTGGAGATAAAATCAGTTCCTGGTGACTTTCTCATTTTCAGTTTTGATATTGCTAGCTCCAGTTCACAGATTGTGATAGGTGCCTCCATAACCTCATGTACTATTTCCTTCTGTCCTGTATGTTGCCATTTCTCTCGAATCTCTTGTTGTTTCTCTGGACTAATTTCGACATTATTATCTTGTGCGAATGAGTCCGCAAAATGGTCAGCTGCTTGCTTTCCTGTTAAGATGTTTCCGTCTTTATGTAGTGCAATTTTTGAGTTTCTCCCTGAATCCTCATCGTTAAGCTGTTTTATTATCTTCCACAACTTCCTTGTGTCTCTTTCAAAGTTAAGTGACTCTGTTTTCTCCTGCCAGCTTTTCCGTCTAGCCTGCAGCTGGGCCCCTTGAAATTTGGCTTTTACGTGCTGGTATTTATTGTGGTGCTCTTGGCAGTGGTTGGCTTCTGCTTGCCTTCTACACACTTCCACATCATTATGCAACTGTTCCAGTTCACTACTCCAGTAGGGTTTATAATTTTTATGGGCTCCTCTTGGTACTGTTTCTTGTGCTGCCTGTAGTATGCATTTCCCAAACTCTTCAACTACTTTATTTATGTCCCTCTCAGTGTTCAGGTTTCTAACCAGTATGCTGGTGCAAAGCTTGTACATTGCCCAGTCTGCTTTCTTGTAGTTCCACCTCGAGAGAGTGCTGCTTTCACTTACAAGCTCATTTTCTAGTTAAAAAGACTGGCCGATGGTCACTGCCACCTAGCTGTTTCCCAACAATTCTTTTAATGTTCCACTCCAGGTCTGGTGAATGAAAAGCCAGGTCAGGTGTAGTTGCAGTGTGCCATGATCTCGAGTAGAAGGTATGTGGGTCAGATGGCTTGTTAATCAAGATGAATCTATTCTCATCTTGCCAGTCTTCCAGTCTCCTCTCTGGTCCATGTGATCATAACCCCAGCTCTGCGAGTGGCTGTTAAAATCGCCACACACAATCATTTTTCCTTTTAATGGTAGTGTATCCAGTGCCCGTGGGCGGTCATTTGGACAATAGTAATTGATCAGGTGAAGGTTTGTATTGTCTGTCTTAAGTTTAAGTGCCTGATACTCAGCCCCTTCCATGTAAACTTCAATTTGGGGAGCAGGGATGTTATTTTTGACAAAGGTCAGTATCCCACCCTTTCGCCTGTCCTTTCAGTCAGATCAGTGACACTGGTAGACTCTGATTTTGAAGGCTATATTTTCGTTGAGGTGTGTTTCTTGCAAGCAACATACGCTTACATATTCTTGGGCCAAGATGAAGAAGCAGTCATTAGGAAAAAGAATGCCAGACAGTTGTGGTTCTTCTTCTGTGTTCATCCGGAGTTTTTTTTTTCTGGATGTGATTGTGTTGTGCTTGTTTACAGCAGAGCTGCGTTCTTGCGCCATTAGGCCGACACATCCGACTTCTGGGGGAATTTGTTGACCGGGTTAACCTTCCCAGGGCAGTTGTGGTTAAATGACATTAACAACATCCAAAATGAAGAGCAATATAGAACTGAATGTAAAGAGGCTACAAAAATAGTTCAGCAGCAGAAGTGAGAATATATCAGCAATATAATCAAAGATATGGAAACTAATCACCAGAAAAATGAATAAGTCAATGAAAAGAGGGCACCAACACAACACATACGGTTTAAAAGACAAAAATGGGAATATGATAAATACCAATGAGGAAATGTGCAACACATGGAAAGAATACTTTGTTGAATTACTAAATTGTGAAGCTCCAAGTAACACTTTCCCACAGGAAGAGGTTCTAAAGTGTGAACCACAAATTGAAGAACCTGTTTTTGAAGAAATCCCAAATGTAATAACACGACTTAAAAACAATAAGGCAAATGGGGCTGATGGAATTGCTGAATTTATAAAGGCAGGTGGCCATGCATTACATCTAAAGCTATACGAACTAATAATAAACATCTGGAGGACAGAAGAATTACCCCATGACTGGAAAGAGTCATTATTGATACTTATCTTTTAAGAAAGGAGACAAGTTCCAATGTGAAAATTATAGAGGAATATCACTCCTGTCCATAAGCTATAAGATAATATCCGCGGTATTACTAAATAGACTAAAACCATATTCAGAAGACATATTAGGTGACTACCAGGCGGGTTTCAGACAAATCAGATCAACAATAGACAAATAGCCGAGAAAAGTTGGGAATATAAAAGATATCTCCATAACATTTTTGTGGATTTAAAAAAGGCTTATGATAGTGTCCATAGGAATAGTCTATGGAATGCTATGCAGGAATTTGGAATACCAAGGAAGTTAATCAACGTGACCAGACTATGCATGGAAGATACTTATAATATAGTAACATATAAAGGCAGGAAATCAGACCCCTTCCAAATAATATCTGGCTTGAAACAGGGTGATGCACTATCGCCACTACTCTTCAATCTGGCTCTAGAGAAAGTTGTAAGGAAGGTAAAGGAGGAATGTGATATTGGAGGAACATCCAAACTGCTTGGTAAAGCAGATGATATAGATATTATAGGGGAAAATGAACAAAAGACATTGGAAATATTGACTCACTTAAAGGTAAAAGCCCAACAGATGGGGCTGGTTATCAACCAAGATAAGACAGAATATAAGGTAATTTCAAGAGAAGGAATGGCTTAAAACTCTGGCCACATACAAATAGATAATATGACCATTAAAAGAAAGGAAACATACAAATACCTGGGTACAATCTTCAACTGCTCCAACATAATAAGGGAAGAAATACAAGCTAGAATCAACTCTGGAAATAAGATATACTATGCACTACAACATCTGCTAAAATCAAATGCGCTATCTCGTAACACCAAGATCACAATATACAAAACACTGATTAGACCAGTTGTGCTGTATGGCTCTGAAACCTGGAGTACAACTAAAGGAGATGAAGCCTTGTTACAAACCTTTGAGAACAAAGTCTTAAGACGCATCTTTGGGCCCATTAGGGATACACAAAGTGGAGAGTGGAAAAGAAGAAGCAACAAAGACATTTATGATCTGTTTCCCCGCTAATCACTGGTATCATGAAGCTAATAGATTGCAATGGTTGGGCATATAGAAAGAATGGAAGATAATAGGGAAACAAAACTCGCTTACACCCAAGAAATAAATGACCGTAGACCCCGAGGTAGACCAAGAAGACGGTGGAGAGATAATATACACACAGACTTACAAGCACTTGGAATCAGTGACTGGCAAGAGAAGGTCAACCAGAGAGACGAATGGAGACGGCTTTTATCTGCAGCATAGAACCTCAATGGCTCGGAATGCTGAAGAAGAAGAAGTTTTCTAGTTCTATTCTTTTCTTGTTGACACCATCTGCATTCCAGTGCATTATTTTAAATCTTTGTGTGTTACTGCCAGACGCTCTATTGTCAGATTCCCCTGGCTCTATAGGACATCTGAGAAGGACCTCCAGTAGCTGTGGTTAGACCCTTACGAGGCATAGGGCCTGGCACTGTACCTGCCTGGGGGTCCAAAGCAGGGCGAGCACCATAACATATAGCAGTAGTCGACATATTTCATTACGCGTAGTTGCATGGCATCCTGATTTCTGTGGTGCGCCTCCTGGCTGGCTGCCTCCGTCTTCAGCACCTATCTTTTGCAAGAGCAGACTATGGTCTTACTCGACACGAACTTCTGAATAAACACAACCAAAATGATGACGTCACTGCCAGTGCACAAAAGCTTTAGTCACTGGGTCAGAGAGTACTCTACAAGTAAAGTTAATTATACGTAATGACGTATTTACAAGAACCGTTGGTATGAAAATCCAAAATATACAACGAAGATGCACATGATTGATATAATTTCCTCTACGATTCTGTTTTTCTGTACCGCTGAATCAAAACTCTTCAATCCCGAAAACATAAATATTATGGACAGATGCTATTTAGTACTTTTGAATTCCTTCATCAGACTCTGTCAGACTCTCCTTGACCTTTACAGCAGAATGTTTACTGTGCAAATAGAAGCATTTTACATTATTTCTGCATTTCATTTTCGAATCAAACATACAAACAACCGCGGACAGATGTAAAAGCACTCCACTACCAGTCCAACATGAAGAAAATGCGTAAGCAAACCGTAGCCACAAGCAAAACACAGGCCATAACAGCTTAACCACATATGTTATCAAGTGTTATCTGACTTGACCTGTGTTTTAAGTAGGATCTGACTTATGTTTTAAGTTTGATCTAGTCACAGAAACAAATGTAATTTATAGACATTGTTGCAGCATTGTTGCGGTTGTCATTGACCAGGTGGAGGTAAGTTATTTTGAGCAGTTTGTGAAGTAACACATTTCATTGTTTCCCCTTATGTGCTTATACTTGTGTGTTTGTTTAATCAACAGGCACATTATTTCAGTGAATCACAAATTGATGGTGAGTGTAGCCAAGTGTTTGTTTGTTTGTGTAGCCTTGAGTGATGTAGCAACTACTTGAACATGATGTTTGTGTAGCCCTGAGTGATGTAGCAACTATTTGAACATGATGTTTGTGTAGCTCTGAGTGATGTAGCAACTATTTGAACATGATGTTTGTGTAGCCCTGAGTGATGTAGCAACTACTAGAACATGATGTTTGTGTAGCCTTGAGTGATGTAGCAACTACTTGAACATGATGTTTGTGTAGCTCTGAGTGATGTAGCAACTATTTGAACATGATGTTTGTGTAGCTCTGAGTGATGTAGCAACTATTTGAACATGATGTTTGTGTAGCCTTGAGTGATGTAGCAACTACTAGAACATGATGTTTGTGTAGCCTTGAGTGATGTAGCAACTACTAGAACATGATGTTTGTGTAGCCTTGAGTGATGTAGCAACTACTAGAACATGCTGTTTGTGTAGCCTTGAGTGATGTAGCAACTACTAGAACATGATGTTTGTGTAGCCTTGAGTGATGTAGCAACTACTTGAACATGATGTTTGTGTAGCCCTGAGTGATGTAGCAACTATTTGAACATGATGTTTGTGTAGCCTTGAGTGATGTAGCAACTACTAGAACATGATGTTTGTGTAGCCTTGAGTGATGTAGCAACTACTTGAACATGATGTTTGTGTAGCCCTGAATGATGTGGCAACTATATGAACATGTTTGTGTACCCCTGAGTGATGTAGCAACTACTTGAACATGATGTTTGTGTAGCCTTGAGTGATGTAGCAACTACTTGAACATGATGTTTGTGTAGCCCTGAATGATGTGGCAACTATATGAACATGTTTGTGTAGCCCTGAGTGATGTAGCAAGTATTTGAACATGATGTTTCTGTAGCCGTGAGTGATGTGGCAACTATTTGAACATGATGTTTGTGTAGCCTTGGGTGATGTAGCAACATATGAATATGTTTGTGTAGCTTAGACTTCACTGTTACAGTTTGAAATATGTTCTTGCTGCCACATACTGTTAAATACAACCTTCTTACACAGTGCCAAAAATTAGCCTTCTCACACATTGTTAATTGCAACAAAGAGCTAATTGCCAGTAAATATGTGATGGGGATAACAGTGATACAAGGGGGCTTCAAATGAAAACCTGAAATGTGTGTGTGTGTGTGTGAATATATTCTGAATAAGTACAGAAAACGTATCATTTTTCCATGTAGTCACCACTGCATTCAATGCAAGTCCTCCAACGCCGATAAAGTACCTAGATTCCTGTAGAAAAACATTATCTTGGTCGCGTGTGTAACCACTCATGCACCACATACTGTTCCTCTTCATCGGACCAGAAAGTTCACTTTTTACTCCACTCATACACTTGCTGGACTGACGCATGCATCACCATACAGGACCTTCATTTGCCAATGAATTTCTTTAGATTTAATCCCATCACTGATTTAAAAAAACGGATAACAGAATGCTGCTTCTCTTTGGTCGTGTCAAAAGTGGGGCGGCCATCTTTAAACTGTCCTTATGAAGTTGATGTGTTCGACTGCACTGTGATGTAACATGCCTAACACCCTTGACATACTTAACAACACTATTGACAGTGTCACATGCCTGTGTTCAGTGGCATTAAGGTGAGTGGCCGTACAATATAAACAGTTCACGGGGTGAAAGGGCATTCACCGGAAAGAAAATATAAGGAGATAAACGGGGTTGGGTGTAAGGTAGAGGGGCTGCAAGAAGGGGCAGACAGTTGGAGCAGTGAGGTGGTGTTTGTGTGGATCATTGTGAGGGGGCATAGAATTGTTTAAAAAGACAGGGACAAAGATTGACGGGCAGTTAATGTTTGAACTCCGAGCTGAGAGGGAGTTGAGTCTAGACCGGACCAGGAGAAGGTCGTGGTCTGATAAAGTGAAGAATTGTGACGGAGTTTGGAAGATAACTCCGCACTGTGGGTTCCAGGGATAGTGAGTGGAATTCGAGACCCATAGTGGGTTACTTTGAGTCGGGCCTAGAGAGAGGCTAGTATACCTGTCGTGTGGGACGAGATTTTAGTAGCCTTGAGAGGCAATGTTATTCGAAGTGTTCCATTGGGATGGAGATATATTCTTAGAGAATTATTGTTCCTGGATTTATATGCTACATGTGTCTGTGTTAATTCAGAATTAAAGGAATATTATGTGCGCAAATTATCGCTTGTTCACTGACTGGTGTTTGGTTGGGATGCATCTTGGTTAATCGGTTGTTCAACATCACATTTTACAAGGACATACCCTAGACACAACCATAGCCACTCTATCTGTCACTTAGTCAACATTCACTTTGTGTCAGACAGGTTACAAGACAATGGCATGGCTATTGTAATTTCTATCACACTGTTTAAAGTTTTGATTTGAAGCCCCCTCGTACATTTGTACAAAAGTTGCTGTGGTATGAGCACATCCCCTTCTTTAGCACTGACTTCATGCCAGTTAGTGACCTGGGTCCAGTTTACAATTCTCTAATGGCAGATGTTGGTGGAGCTGGTGGTGGTGATGGGTTGAAGCAAGAACCCACATCATAGCACTCGGGACATTCCCATCTGTGCTCCGTCCCACAATCTCAACGACGAGCGAAGGGTCCCAATACTGATGGTACCAGTGGCTGTCTGATTATATGTCCATCTGGCCTTTCCTCGGAGCACTGAGTGTCGGCCAGATCCTCTGGTCACAGCCTGTCGCATTATTCTCTCCAGACCACAATGATTCATCTATTCTTCCGCACTATACACATGATCCCAAAGGGTCTTGACGTAATCTGTTTTATTGTGCACCACTGCCCCACCCAGCGGTGCAGACGCAGCCAATCTGTCTGCCTGCTTGCTTCCATCTCACCAGCATGTCTAGGAGAAAACATCCAACTGATGCTCTCATCTTTGGTTGTTGAATGCATGCCACTCTGCATCAAGCATGCCTGGTGGTGTTAGTAGGTAACCTACATGATGAAAAAGTGTGTGTGTGTGTGCGTGCTTGCGAGCGCGCGCGCATGCTTGTGTGTGCTTGCTTTACCTGCAGAACTAATGTAAGTTTGTTACATCCTGTCACAGCTTTCAAGGAATGCTTCTTCTTCCACGTGAGGAGTGGCTACATCAGCAACGAGGCAGATCTGTCCATCATCATCCGTTCCCTAAACTACTGTGTCACCAGGGAGGAGGTGCATAAGTACTTTAGCAAGGCTACAGCCTGTGAGTGTTTCTGCAATCTTCTTGTCTGGGGTCTTGTTTGTTGTGTGTTTGCGTGACATCTCTCGATGTTTGATGGGATGTTGTCATCTTTGGTTTGTAGTGTTTGTGAGTCTGTTATGTATGTTGTGAGTCTGTGTGACACCTCTCTATGTTTGATGTGATGTTGCTATCTTTGGTTTGTTGTTTTTATGTATTTGTGTTTTACAGTTTCTTTTTGGTGGTTTATAGATATAATGTTCATTCTCTGCTTGTTTGTTCAGTCAGTAGCAATCAGTGATATATTTACAATAGCAATGAAGTAGAAGTCAATTGCTGCATGGTCTTGAGGTATGGTGTCCGCCTCGAATGCTGGAGGTCCCGGGTTCAAGCCCCGGTGATGCCGGGATTTTTTCTCGTGGACTTCTAGTAATAAATTTCCCCTGGTCTCTGGGTAGTGAGATCGGACGCCCGTGTGTATTGTTGCGCACGTAAAAAATCCCTATTGTGTTTTATAGATATAGATATATGTAACACACACTCGCACGCACGTGCGTGCAGTGTTTAATGTATGCATGGGGGAATCATTTCTGATCTCCATCACAGGCTTGGGGAAGGGGAGACCTTGTTCACTGGAATGTGATCCAGAGGACTTGTCAGCCTGAAGGAGGCACCATAACCTCTTACAGATACACACTCCATAAGGCAAACATATCAGAGCTGGAAGCTACCACTGCACCTTACATTCCAGGCAGAATGGGCTAGGTTGGGCTGTGGTGCATGCGCACACACTCACATATATTGTGTTTTATAGATATAGATATATGTAACACACACACTCACTCACACGCACGCACGTGCGTGCAGTGTTTAATGGATGCATGGGGGAATCATTTCTGATCTCCATCACAGGCTTGGGGAAGGGGAGACCTTGTTCACTGGAATGTGATCCAGAGGACTTGTCAGCCTGAAGGAGGCACCATAACCTCTTACAGATACACACTCCATAAGGCAAACATATTAGAGCTGGGAAGCTACCACTGCACCTTACATTCCAGGCAGAATGGGCTAGGTTGGGCTGTGGTGATGGCCGGAAGTGCATGTGGCCGTGTGCCTGGAGTAGTCTCCTTACACCATGGCTATCAGTGTTGGACTTGTCTCTACTCTGGGACATTTGAATTCACACCAGGAGTTTACACACTAACTTTGTTTCTTTGTCTCACCAGCTACTGACAGGATCGATTTTGCATCGTTCTTGAACATTATGCACGAACACTCACAGATTGAGAATAAGCAAAAGGAGCTGAAGGCTGCACTGGTAGCACAGGATAGAGAGAAGAGAGGCTATGTCAATGCTGCAGAGCTTCGACACATCCTCACCAACATTGGCGAGAAACTCAGCAGTAAAGAGGGTAGGTAGACATGTCATCCACGTCCTCTCCTGTGACTCTCACACTTGATGGTGGCCATCTGTCCTGTCCCCACCTTGAAGTGGTAGAGATGTCGGCATGTTCTAATGACCCAAAGAGCTATGCCAATGGTAGCACCGCTACAGGTAGGGTCTTCCATAGACAGACACAAAACTGCTGCCTTGTTTGTAGACTGGGGACAATCAAAGGCTAGGGACCAGACGTAGAGAGACACAAACCTGCTGTCTTGTTGGTAGACTGGCGACAGTCAAAGGCTAGGGACCTGATGAAGAGAGACCCAAACCTGCTGCCTTGTTGGTAGACTTGGGACAGTCAAAGGCTAGGGACCAGACGTAGAGAGACACAAACCTGCTGCCTTGTAGGTAGACTTGGGACAATCACATTCTCAGGACCAGACGCAGCTAGACACAAACCTGCTGCCTTGTTGGTAGACTGGCGACAGTCATAGGCTAGGGACCGTGATGTTGATCCTTCGATTAAACTAAACTATAGGCTAGGGACCAGACGCAGAGAGACACAAACCTGCTGCCTTGTTGGTAGACTGGCAACAAACAAATGCTGGGAACCAAATGCAGAGAGACACAAACCTGCTGCCTTGTTGGTAGACCGGAAACAGACAAATGCTGGGAACCAAATGCAGAGAGACACAATCCTGCTGTCTTATTGGTAGAATGGTGACAGTCAAAAGCTGGGGACCAGCGCATATTGTGATGAAGTTTGTGTGTCCCCATGTCTCATCTATATTGTGATGAAGTTTGTGTGTCCCCATGTCTCATCTATATTGTGATGAAATTTGTGTGTCCCCCGTGTCTCATCTATTTTGTAATGAAGTTTGTTGATCCTTGTCTCATCTATATTGTGATGGAGTTTGTATGAGGTATATAATCCTTCTCAGTACAGTGTTTGGTGAGATGAGGTATATAATCCTTCTCAGTAGTGTTTGGTGAAATGAGGTATATCACCCTTCTCAGTTCATTGTTTGGTGAAATGAGGTATATAACCATTCTCAGTACAGTGTTTGGTGAGATGAGGTATATAATCCTTCTCAGTAGTGTTTGGTGAAATGAGGTATATCACCCTTCTCAGTTCATTGTTTGGTGAAATGAGGTATATAACCATTCTCAGTACAGTGTTTGGTGAGATGAGGGATATAATCCTTCTCAGTAGTGTTTGGTGAAATGGTATATAATCCTCAGTTCAGTGTTAGGTGAAATGAGGTATATAATCCTTCTCAGTAGAGTGTTAGGTGAGATGAGGTATATAATCCTTCTCAGTACAGTGTTTAGTGAAATGAGGTATATAAGCCTTCTCAGTACAGTGTTTGGTGAAATGAGGTATCTCAGTATAGTTTAGTGAAATGAGGTATATAATCCTTCTCAGTTTAGTGTTTGGTGAAATGAGGTATATAATCCTTCTCAGTACAGTGTTTGGTGAAATGAAGTATATAATCCTTCTCAGTACAGTGTTTGGTGAGATGAGGTATATAATCCTTCTCAGTACAGTATTTAGTGAAATGAGGTGTATAATCCTTCTCAGTAGAGTGTTAGGTGAGATGAGGTATATAATCCTTCTCAGTACAGTGTTTAGTGAAATGAGGTATATAAGCCTTCTCAGTACAGTGTTTGGTGAAATGAGGTATCTCAGTATAGTTTAGTGAAATGAGGTATATAATCCTTCTCAGTAGTGTTTGGTGAAATGAGATATATAATCCTTCTCAGTTCAGTGTTTGGTGAAATGAAGTATATAATCCTTCTCAGTACAGTGTTTGGTGAGATGAGGTATATAATCCTTCTCAGGAGTGTTTGGTGAAATGAGGTATATAATCCTTCTCAGTTCAGTGTTTGATGAAATGAGGTATATAATCCTTCTCAGTACAGTGTTTGGTGAGATGAGGTATATAATCCTTCTCAGTAGTATTTGGTGAAATGGTATATAATCCTTCTCAGTTCAGTGTCCGGTGAGATGAGGTATATAATCCTTCTCAGTGCAGTGTTTAGTGAAATGAGGTATATAAGCCTTCTCAGTACAGTGTTTGGTGAAATGAGGTATCTCAGTATAGTTTAGTGAAATGAGGTATATAATCCTTCTCAGTTTAATGTTTGGTGAAATGAGGTATATAATCCTTCTCAGTATAGTGTTTGGTGAAATGAAGTATATAATCCTTCTCAGTACAGTGTTTGGTAAAATGAGGTATATAATCCTTCTCAGTAGTGTTTGGTGAAATGAGGTATATAATCCTTCTCAGTAGTATTTTGGTGAAATGAGGTATATAATCCTTCTCAGTACAGATTGGAGATACCATTTACCACAGAACTGTTTGTTATTTATGATCACCCGTTGTAATTACCAGAGTAATTAACAATCATTGACTGCCAGAGGCAAATGAAACTAGAACATTATACAACTATAAGAAATGGACAAACAGTATTCTTTGGTCATGTGATGAGAAGAGAGGCTTTGGAGAATATTACGACAACTGGAAAGATCAGTAGGAAAATAGGCAGTGGAAGACCTAGAAAAATGATGCTTTTTATGACATTTGTTTGTATAGTCATGGCTGGTTATTTATGTTATTGATTGGTTCTTGTCTTTGCTGGCAGTGGACTCGCTGTTCCGTGAAGCTGGGGTGCAGGCCAACGGCCAGGTGAACATATCCAGTTTTGTGGATACAATCATGACTCCGTCACCGGATTACTGAATGTCATTCTTCCACTAAGTGCCGTGCGTTGGTAGTATCCCGCATATATTGTTCATACATATCTGAGTACCTGATTTATGATATAAATTGTATTTATAGACATTTCTAGAATTTATGACTGTAATCATCATCATTAAGTGCCATGTATTGACCTCTCTTCTCCTATTGAGTCACAGACCCTCAAACAAACCATGCCAGGACATTCTAAATTCTGCTTCCTCCTGCAGCTCCCCCCATGTCCTCCCAGCCATTCTATCATCTGTTACATCCTGTAGCCCCCCCCCCCCCCCCATGTCCTCCCAGCCATTCTATCATCTGTTACATCCTGTAGCCCCCCCCCCCCCATGTCCTCCCAGCCATTCTATCATCTGTTACATCCTGTAGCCCCCCCCCCCCCCCATGTCCTCCCAGCCATTCTATCATCTGTTACATCCTGCAGCTCCCCACATGTCCTCCCAGCCATTCTATCATCTGTTACATCCTGCAGCTCCCCCCATGTCCTCCCAGCCATTCTATCATCTGTTACATCCTGTAGCTCCCCACATGTCCTCCCAGCCATTCTATCATCTGTTACATCCTGCAGCTCCCCCCATGTCCTCCCAGCCATTCTATCATCTGTTACATCCTGTAGCCCCCCCCCCCATGTCCTCCCAGCCATTCTATCATCTGTTACATCCTGCAGCTCCCCCCATGTCCTCCCAGCCATTCTATCATCTGTTACATCATGTAGCCCCCCCCCCCCCCCCCATGTCCTCCCAGCCATTCTATCATCTGTTACATCCTGTAGCTCCCCCCATGTCCTCCCAGCCATTCTATCATCTGTTACATCCTGTAGCCTCCCCCCCCCCATGTCCTCCCAGCCATTCTATCATCTGTTACATCCTGTAGCCCCCCCCCCCCCCCATGTCCTCCCAGCCATTCTATCATCTGTTACATCCTGCAGCCCCCTCCATGTCCTCCCAGCCATTCTATCATCTGTTACATCCTGTAGCCCCCCCCCCCCATGTCCTCCCAGCCATTCTATCATCTGTTACATCCTGTAGCCCCCCCCCCCCCCCCCCATGTCCTCCCAGCCATTCTATCATCTGTTACATCCTGCAGCTCCCCACATGTCCTCCCAGCCATTCTATCATCTGTTACATCCTGCAGCTCCCCCCATGTCCTCCCAGCCATTCTATCATCTGTTACACCCTGTAGCTCCCCACATGTCCTCCCAGCCATTCTATCATCTGTTACATCCTGTAGCTCCCCACATGTCCTCCCAGCCATTCTATCATCTGTTACATCCTGTAGCTCCCCACATGTCCTCCCAGCCATTCTATCATCTGTTACATCCTGCAGCTCCCCCCATGTCCTCCCAGCCATTCTATCATCTGTTACATCCTGCAGCTCCCCCCATGTCCTCCCAGCCATTCTATCATCTGTTACATCCTGTAGCCCCCCCCCCCCCCCATGTCCTCCCAGCCATTCTATCATCTGTTACATCCTGCAGCTCCCCCCATGTCCTCCCAGCCATTCTATCATCTGTTACATCATGTAGCCCCCCCCCCATGTCCTCCCAGCCATTCTATCATCTGTTACATCCTGTAGCTCCCCCATGTCCTCCCAGCCATTCTATCATCTGTTACATCCTGTAGCTCCCCCCATGTCCTCCCAGCCATTCTATCATCTGTTACATCCTGTAGCCTCCCCCCCCCCCCATGTCCTCCCAGCCATTCTATCATCTGTTACATCCTGTAGCCCCCCCCCCCCCCCATGTCCTCCCAGCCATTCTATCATCTGTTACATCCTGTAGCCCCCCCCCCCCATGTCCTCCCAGCCATTCTATCATCTGTTACATCCTGCAGCTCCCCACATGTCCTCCCAGCCATTCTATCATCTGTTACATCCTGCAGCTCCCCCCATGTCCTCCCAGCCATTCTATCATCTGTTACATCCTGTAGCTCCCCACATGTCCTCCCAGCCATTCTATCATCTGTTACATCCTGCAGCTCCCCCCATGTCCTCCCAGCCATTCTATCATCTGTTACATCCTGTAGCCCCCCCCCCCCCCCCCCCCCATGTCCTCCCAGCCATTCTATCATCTGTTACATCCTGCAGCTCCCCCCATGTCCTCCCAGCCATTCTATCATCTGTTACATCATGTAGCGCCCCCCCCCCCCCCCATGTCCTCCCAGCCATTCTATCATCTGTTACATCCTGTAGCTCCCCCATGTCCTCCCAGCCATTCTATCATCTGTTACATCCTGTAGCTCCCCCCATGTCCTCCCAGCCATTCTATCATCTGTTACATCCTGTAGCCTCCCCCCCCCCCCCCCCATGTCCTCCCAGCCATTCTATCATCTGTTACATCCTGCAGCCCCCTCCATGTCCTCCCAGCCATTCTATCATCTGTTACATCCTGCAGCTCCCCCCATGTCCTCCCAGCCATATTATAATCTGTTACATCCTGCAGCTCCCCCCATGTCCTCCCAGCCATTCTATCATCTGTTACATCCTGCAGCTCCCCCCATGTCCTCCCAGCCATTCTATCATCTGTTACATCATGTAGCCCCCCCCCCCCCATGTCCTCCCAGCCATTCTATCATCTGTTACATCCTGTAGCTCCCCCATGTCCTCCCAGCCATTCTATCATCTGTTACATCCTGTAGCTCCCCCCATGTCCTCCCAGCCATTCTATCATCTGTTACATCCTGTAGCCTCCCCCCCCCCCCCATGTCCTCCCAGCCATTCTATCATCTGTTACATCCTGCAGCCCCCTCCATGTCCTCCCATCCATTCTATCATCTGTTACATCCTGTAGCCTCCCCCCCCCCCCCCCCATGTCCTCCCAGCCATTCTATCATCTGTTACATCCTGCAGCTCCCCCCATGTCCTCCCAGCCATTCTATAATCTGTTACATCCTGCAGCCCCCTCCATGTCCTCCCAGCCATTCTATCATCTGTTACATCCTGCAGCCCCCTCCATGTCCTGCCAATATTGTTCATGCCATGCATTGTCTACGTCAGGCTATATTGTCCATACATATCTGAGAACCAGATTTTTTATATAAATTGTATTTATAGTTGACATTCCAAAATATCAAGAACTTTTTTATGTTCATTGTCAGATTTATGATATAAATTGCATTTGTAGACAACATTCCTAGTTATCTGTGACAATGTTGTATTCATCATCAAGTGCCATGCAGTGGTAGCATCATGCAGCTATTGCCCATGCATAAACTGAGAACCATATTTACAATATCAAATGTAGTTGTAGAGAACATTCCTAGATATGAATGTGAAATTAAGAATCTGCCTCGTTGCCTTCAGGACATTTCCACAAGTTCTCTGTCTACTTCAGTAGCCATTGAAGCGTTCCCCAGACTGAGTCCAATGGCAGCTTGATATCTGTGACTGTGTTATTATTCTTATTCTTTTGTTTGCTTCAAATTTGTTGTCTTATCTGCAATGTTATCTCTTGTATACACTTACTGTCTTTTTTAGTTCCCTCAGTGGTCCACAGAGTTTAGTTACTATGTTATGTTCATTATTAAATGACTGGATCATGTTTCCTCCCTTCTGTGTCTAGTATTTCCTGCTATATATTCAGGTTCACATTCCAGTGTCCTGTATTTCCTGCTATTTATCCAGGTTCACATTCCAGTGTCATGTATTTCCTTCTGTTTATCCAGTAGAAGTGGGACTCTTTGCTGTTTGTTGAAGGTGAGGATGTTGCATGTATTTGAATGTCTCGAGTGCTGTGCTGTTGGTTCTTAACTCAACTAGTTGCCAGCCAGTTGGTTGGTTGTCACATTCCAGCATGTAAATAGTTGCCTGCTGTGTTGGGATGGCATGTCTGCCAACAGCTAATTTACGTGACCCTGCCTTGAGACACCCACATGACATATGAAATAAATGGTTGTGATTTTAACACAGAAACTCTATTTTAATGTTTAACAAACAATGGTTGTGATGTACATGTTATTATAAAATTGTTTCTACATTTTGTGGAAATATGAACATCTCCATGTCTGTACAACCGGCTTAAATTGTTCTACAGCTGGTGTCGTACTATCATTTATCACAATTATTATTTACCTTATTGATGAGTGATGTTTCATGGCTATAACTAACAGTACCACTTATATTTCCCACAATCTCAGAGTTTGTTATCTTTGTTGTCATGATATTTGTGTTGTTGTGATGTATGTATTGTTGTGATGTATGTGTTGTTGTGATGTTCAGATGTTGTGTAAACAGTCCTACCAAATTTACAGTAATGAACGTAAACAAATAGGGACACCAAATGTTTGGTGTCGTCCCACTCTGTGATACACCAAATGTTTGTTGCTAATGATGATGTTACTTAGATCCAACAGTATTCAGTACAAGCACCAAGGGAAATAATTGTGTTTGTAATGTTCACGTCCAACATTTTCTCAATGCTCTCCCTTACGCGAACTATAAAATAACACAAAGTACTGCAGCTATCAATCAATCAATCATGAGCCATGCCGGAAAGTGTGGGCGGTCATGACTCGCCATTTCACTCGATCACCGGAGTTGTGGATCAGCTCAGTGTTCCTGTCTCGTCCATGCCATGTGGCCAAGCCATCCAGGTATTTTCCTCTCGGTCTTCCTCGTGGTCTGTTCCCCTCGATCTTGCCAGTTGTCAATAAGTTCTCCAATCCATTTCTTCTCATAACATGTCCAAAAAAATTTGACTGTCTTCGTCTAATTTCTCTAATCAGTCTACGATTTTCATTTGTCTCCTGTAGTACTTGGTCATTGGTTTTTCTGTCTGTCCATGGTGTTCTTAGCATTTTCCTCAGAAACCACATTTCTGCAGCCATCAGATGTTTTTCAGCTTGACTGCACATTGTCCAAGTTTCACATCCATACAAAAGAACAGGCTCTATGTATCCCCTCAACACTCTTTTTCTCGTTTCAATTGACATCTTTTTATTGGTCAGAATGTCTTTCATCTTGCAAAAGGCTACTTTTGCCATGGCGATGCTTGTTCTAATCTCTTCAAGGCATCTCCCATCAGATGTTATGACTGTTCCGAGATAATTGTATCGATTCACTTGTTGCAGAATATTCCCATTTACTTGTATATTACATTGTGGTACTTCGTTCTTCCTAGTGACGACCATAACCTGTGTCTTCTTACAATTTAATTCCAACCCCAGCTGCTCACTGTGTACAACAACGTCTACTAATTTTTGCAGATCCTCTGCAGCTATACAAAACGCTATTACGGAAAACACATTACGTGGCGGCAAGTAGCTAGTTAGTTAGTAGTAGCTTTCATCAGCAAACAAATGCATACACAAAACGCAACATATAATCACTGAGAAGACATTCCAATGACTACATTAAGGCACAAGAATGGGATGAGAACAGATGAAGAGAAAATGAAAATTAAAAAAAAAATTTGCTACTTATCTCAGAATCTTTCAAATTTTAATTTTCTCTTCATTTGTTCTCAGTTTTTAATCTTTTCTATTGTACCTTGCGGTGGCGAGGAGAAACATAATCAGCGGGAGAGTATCCATTTATGGGTTTCGTGTATCAAAGTTCCCATGGACTCTGTTATTCCCCCTGTGCTTCGTTTACGTGATAGATTTCTTCTTCTGCTTCCGTTTGGTCTGTACATCATTGCTTGTTGTGGTATACTGTTTGTTGGTAATCTGGTTATACGGCCAAAACATTTAACTTGCTGTTTTCTGATGAAATCTAGCACTGCTATAACCTCCACTTTAGTCCTGATTTCTTTATTTCTGATTTTATCTCTTCTTGATAACATTGAGTATTCTTGTCAGGAATCTCATTTCTGTTGTAATTATTCTTTTCTCTTTTTCTGTAATGTAATTATCCCGTTAGTTATCCAATGAGTTATCTAGTGAGTTATCCAGATTGCCTCACTTAACATCACATAATTCAGTGTGTGATTTGGTTGTATGCAATTATGTAATTAGTATGTGATTTGTTTGGTACAGTTATATAATTATTATGTGATATTTTTGTATCCAGTTATGTAATTAGTATGTGATTTGTTTGTATCCAGTTTTGTCAGTATGCGATGTTTGTATCAGTTATACAATTAGTGTGTGATATGTTTGGTACAGTTATATAATAAGTATGTAATCTGTTTGGTGCAGTTATGTAGTTAGTATGTGATATGTTTGTATCCAGTTATCCATAAACGTGCTGTTCTCATGCTTCATTTTCTACAAGCTGGACGGCAGCATCTTTGCTTATCACTTCCCGACCCTTTGGCTAAGATCAGTCGGCCAAAGTGTAGTATCTGCACTTGATCTGGCCAGGGCCGCCAGCAGAGGCGGTCATCACAATAACACACAGGGCTGCGACACCTGGGGAACCGCGAGCCTTTATTTTTTTTAAAATTATGACATCACAGAAATGAAGCCACGGGACGATGGCATGCAGACGTGAAGTACTTCCATATCACACAGCCAGCAGCAGACGTTCAGCACGCTATTACACACACAGCCACCGACACGGTGGCGGCACGAATGATGGGTTACTGTGGAGGAGGCTGGGTCTTTGTGGACATGTGCGAAGTTGTAGTGATGATATTGATAACCTTAGCTGAACAGTCAGTACATGCGACCGCGGTTTTTTTTTTTTTTATTTCACCATTACCCCTACCCCGTTCAACCTCAAGAAGATATAGCTGGAGTTCATCACCGGCTCAGAATGATAGTCCTGTGTTTACCCTCGCAGCATATTAATCCGAAGGTTATTGTCCATATGGGGTAATGGCTCTTATTTGTTGGGAGAGACTCGGCTTTTATAGGTTTGTCCACAGTGCAATGACGTCGACGGCTCATAGTAATATAGACGGCTCATGTTACACACCGTGTAACTGACCGGAAAACTATAGCGGCCACATGGTGTGAGGGGTGGGCACGCAGTCAGAACCGAACCCGTGACATCCTCTTGGATGACGAGGTACAGGCAGCTCTATCAGAAGTGGCCTACATGGAAGCACCCTTCTGTTCATGAATCCACCTCGCTAAAAGAATGAGGAACATTCATGTGATGTTTTAGCCAATCTACAGCGAGATCACACGTCAGCTGATTGTATGTGAGGGCTGGGTGCATGACCTGGGCAGACATTCCGGCACTGGAGAATGTACCAGAAGAGTGATAGTCACACAACTTGCGACTCACACAAGCTGGACTTTTCTGTAGGAACATTCAACATCCATGTTTCTGTCACGTCACAGTACAGTTGGCGGGGATTTAACAAAATGTATACATTCATATTGTATAAATCGGCGTCCGTTAAGTGAATTCTCTCCCAGCATGGCTGGATGCCTGCCAGGTTACGACCTGGGGCCTGGTTTATTTTCGCTTTCCCGCGTCCCGCTTCCGGAACTACTTACAATCTACTTCATTAAATGTCAGGATCCGCACGATTATATAATGCGTCATGTTTTAGTTAATATCTGATAATTTTAAGGTTTATTTTACAATTAAATATATTAGATTTACAGAGAAGAGGATGATGATGATACAAGAACTAATGTGGATATGTTTAAGCTGTGTTTATGTGGAGTTTGATTGACGGCGTTGTGGTGTAGCTGTAGTGATTGGGCCAACAGCTGTTTCCCGCCATTTGTTACCCATTCTGTCGGCGTGACGTCTGATGTCCACGTTGTGCTTACAACTGTCAACATTTGTTGTGTTTTATACGTGAATTCGGCGAATTTTACCACAGCAAACATTTCCAACATGTCTGTAGATATCCGCAGCAGCGACAAGAGGCGGTATGTGAGCGAACTGCAGGCCAGAGAGAAAGAAATTGCAGCGGGATTGCTCAAGTAAGTTGTAGAAAGTTAGAAAGTAGTGCATCGGGCGTAAACATTGTAGTAGTAGATGAACCTCGTGGTTCGCGGGGTCAGCTGGCTTGTCCGCAGTATTTACACACTTCTAGCTCTCAGCTGTGCTTGTGTGCCTTCCGCCGAGGATCATGTTTGTTTCAGCGATGTAAATATCTGATCTATATGGTATGATGTGAGGCTGTTTGTGTATGAGAGCCGGCCGTGTGTGGCTTGTAGACATGACCCGGCCATGTGCGGGACACGGTGGTTCCGGGTCTGTCCCTGTTTGAAGTTGTAGTTTGGTTGTAACATGGCCAGCCAGGCAGCGATCTTTACAACACGACAATTAGAATCAAATCCGTAATCCACACCCAGCCTGTACACCTGTATTTGTTGTTGAGTTGTATCCTCGCAATGCCGCAACCAGGTCAGATGGCACACTTACACAACTAGTCCATTACTCCATTCATCAGTCAAAACTATTTGAACCCGCCATGTAAGCATGTAGCAAGACATTCTTGTTCCTGGTTTGCTGCGAGCTACTAGTACTAGTTTTCATGAACGAACTTTTGGACGACTGGTTTGTGTCTACACAGCACCGACACATTTGTTCTTGTATTCTTGTGTATGTACATGATAAATGTGTTCTTGTTGTCCTGCCGATGAAGACTTTCGTGGAAACACTGGCATGTATCTGTTTTTCACCAGCCGAGCTTCTTGGTCAAATGTAGCGTTGTTTCGTATTCCCGTATAACTATAAGCAAGCCACTTTTATTTATGCATGTACATACATTAGAACCTTGTAATAAATACCTTTCATGTAACTTGGTGCACACAACATCAGCACAGCTGTTTGTGATTATAGCCACCCAGTCATGTTACTTGGCGCACACAACACAGCTGTTTGTGATTGTAACAACCCAGTTGTGTAACTTGGTGCACCCATCAACACATTGTTTGTGATTGAAGCCACCCAGTCGTGTAACTTGGCGCACACATCAACACAACTGTTTTGTGATTGTAGCTGCCTAGTTATGTAACTTGGTGCACAACACGGCTGCTGTTGTGATTATAGCAACCCAGCAGTGTAACTTGGTGAACACAACACAGCTGTTTCTGCTTGTAACAGCCCTGTCATGTAACTTGGTGCACACAATACAGTTTTAGTTTGTGAATGTGGCCACCCAGTCATGTAACTTGGCGCACACAACACAACTGTTTGTTATTGTAACAACCCAGTCATGTAACTTGGTGTACACAACAGTTTTATTTTGTGATTGTAGCCACCCAGTCATGTAACTTGGCACACACAACACAGCTGTTTATGATTGTAGCCACCCGGTTATGTAACTTGGTGCACATAACAATGTTTGTAGCCGCCCAGTCATGTAATTTGGCGCACACAACACAGCTGCTATTTGTGATTATAGCCACCTAGTCATGTAACTTAGTGCACACAACACAGTTATAGTTTGTGATTGTAGTCACCCAGTCGTGTAACTTAGTGCACACTTCTTCTTTTGTTCACTTGAAATATGTCTGTAACTGTAATATTGTCTCTTGTATAAATTTAACTGTCTTTTTAGTTCACTCAGTGGTCCATAGAGTATTTTCCACTGTCGTCTCACTAGGCCAGAAGGTTTGCCTAGATATGTTGTATTTTGGGCAGTCTTGGAATATGTGTTCTGCTGTCTGTGACGCCAATCCACATGTGCACATGGCTGATTCCGCCAATCTTAAATGTTGTATATATGTGGTTGCGTAATCTATTGTGTCCTGTTCTGAGGCAGAGAATAATGACTTGTTCTTGTCTGTCCATAACATGGTAGTCGTCTTGAGCAGGCTTTGGTGGCTTTCTGACTGATTTGATCATTCTTTTCTTTTGGGGTATGTAATGGGCTCATCAGGCTGTTCGTCTTTTGCTCCTTCCTTAGCTAATCGATCAGCTCTCTTCTTTCCGGGTACTCCACAGTGAGATGGTATCCACTGTATGGTGACCTTACATTGACTGTTAAGTTCAGAAAGTACTGGCAATTTTCCAGACAGGAGCACCGCTTTGCATCTGTCAATAGCACCAAGATGTGTACCATGGCTGGTATTTAGTAATTTCTCTGTTGCTATCTTGATTGCTTCAATTTCAACATCATAGTTATGGCAGTACTTTCCTGTTGGTACTCTGGCCGTGTTCCTAGTATTATTTGGGTATACTATGTACACTCCCACTCTTCCATTTCGAACAGCATTTTGTGCCTACCCATCTGCATAGTGGGTATTCTTCATCAAGGAAGCTGAGAGTGGCTGTTCTGCATTGTACACTGTTCTGTTCTTAATTGTCAGATATTCCTCTCACTGTTGTCTGGATTTGTAGTGATAGTCATGTTCATCTTTCCATGGAATTCGATCTGGAATAGTTGTCAGGGGGATACCAACTGTGGGCAGATCTGTGGTTTCTCTGCAGTTCTTTGGCCTGGTGGATAAAACTGCTTCTTTTCAACCACCCCATAGCTAAGTTTTCAAATCTGTTCTTGACAGGGTGGCCTGGCAAGCTGAGGAACTTTTCTACTTGTATTAGCGTTTTGGTATCTCTGCCCTGTCTCAGTGCTTGTGTCCTCCCCATCTTCTCCATCTCCACTACATGGGTGGATCTCATCCCTCCTGTAGTGATTCTAAGTGCTTGATTTAGCACCTTGTCCAGCTATATAGTGTTTTTGATGTGTGGTCGTATACTCTGTTGATAAACTTTGCTATTTTCCTTCTGGCTTTTGCTACTTTGTTGATGTGCTTTCTCCATGTCAGCCTGTCATAAAATATTACTTCAAGGTATGTTGGTGTGTGTTCTTTATCTTCTCTCAGGAGTATTCCGTTTATCTGGGTGATTCCCTGCCTTTTGTTTTGGAGAGAGGGTAAATAGAGTGGCGCTGCACTTGTCAGTGTTTATGATGACATACCATCTATTTGCCAATGTAACTAATACATCTACAGCTCTTTGTAAGATCTTGGTGGCCACTGATGCATGTTCATTTATGCTCCATAGAACCAGGTCATCAGCGCGTTAATTCCATGGGGTAGATTAGCAAGATCATCGATCTTGGTTAGAAAAAAGTGGGGAACAACGTCACGTAGTAGTACTTTCATGCTCTTGAGTCCGTCTATTTGTACTCCAGCTCTTCTGTTGTGCAAGTATGCTTTCACCCATTTGTACATTCTTCCATTGACTTTACAGTTTCTCAGTTTCTTCATCAGACTTTCTTTCTAGACTTTGTCAAAGGCTTTATTTAGATTTATCCATGATGGTAGCACCAATTTCTTCTCTTAAAATGCATCCTGAATTTCTTGAAAGAGATAGGTTGTCTCATCTTCCATAGAATAGCACTGCCTAAAGCCAGCTTGCTGTGGCACAAGAATATTTTCACTTTCAATGTACCACTGCAGTCTGTGATTGCTGATGTGCTCCACTGTTTTGCAGAGACAGCCGGTGAGGCTAATTGGTCTGTAGCTGGAGGTATTTGAACTGTCATTCCTGATTCTAGAAGAGGTATCATGATTGCTTCTCTCCAGGCTTGTAGAACGTTGCCTAAGATCCAGCTGTTATTGAAGATCTGGCACACACATCAGCACAGCTGTTGTTTATGATTGTAGCCACCTAGTCGTGTAACTTGATGCACACAACACATAATTGTTATTGTAGCCACCCAGTTGTGTAACTTGATGCACACATCAACACAGCTGATTTGTGAGGTAGCCACAGAAAGAAGAGTGAACACTATGTAAGGATGATGATGATGACTCAGTTGTCAGATAGAATAGAAGACTGCAGCATCAATCTCCGGGGTCAGTGGGGCTTGTGTCCCTTTGTGAACTCTGTGCGACCTGTGGGGGCGTGGTCACGGACAGCTGGGCCAGGTCAGTCAGGTGTTCCTTCTCACACGCTGACCCCACGCCATTCATTCTGTCAGCGGCTGGCCCACGTGATCCAGCCAGACCTGCTGTTATCCACTGACCTCTCTATTGAATGTTGGTGTGGTGTACACTGTCCTCTCTCCCAGTGTTTCTCGGCTTTTTTGGCTAAGATCAAAGTGTAGAAAAGAAAAAAAAACTTTCTTTGTCTCTATCTCCCGCGTGTTGCCGGGGCCCATAAGGGAAGCAAAGAATAGCAACACTGTAGCCTACCATGCATGTCGTAAGAGGCGACTAAGGAGGCTATGGTTCCGTCGCCCTGCTACTGAGTGAGTGCGTGGCGCGACACTGTGAGCTGTGAGTTTCGTGTGAAATGCTTTTGAATCTGCCCGAGGTTTTTTGGAACGTGACTGCGTGTTCGAAGCGATGGCAGCTGGCTATGTCCCAGAGTTGACCGGTTTTTGCCTTATGCAGAAATGCGTGGCTGCTGGGCTTCTGGTTGACTGCCACTGCCATCGACGATGAACTGTATTTTCGTGGACTGTGTGGGTGAACATCTAGGAAACATCCAGATGGGAAAATGCTGCCGATTCCATCAGAGATAAACTGAATGTTTCGTGGGGGACTATTGTGTTGACATTCTGGCGGCGACATTATGCACAGTGTATCTGTGCGGGCTGTTGTTTGTCGAGACTCCTGTCTTTTCCACTTTTCACATTGGGCAGTGGGGAGCGTTTTATGTGATATTCACTGGCACAGGAACGGAGCATAATGGGGACGACCCGTTGCTGTGAAGTTGGAACCGCGACTAACTAACTCAGTGTTGGTGTCTTTCTCTCTATCTCAGTGTTGGTGTCTTTCTCTATCTGTGTTGGTGTCTTTCTCTCTATCTCCGTGTTGGTGTCTTTCTCTCTATCTCCGTGTTGGTGTCTTTCTCTCTATCTCAGTGTTGGTGTCTTTCTCTCTTTTCTAGTGTTGCAAATTTAGTTGCATGTCCTGTACAGGGCGTCGAAGTCAACTACAGTATTGATTGGCTGTTTGTGGTTTACAAGACAATTTTACATTCAATAGTTTGTCATTGCCTTCATACCATGGAAAGCCATCTGCTTCACAACCCACTGAAGGTGAATTGTGGAGAGATCAGCACGATGCCTTCTCAGTTCTTGTAACTGCAGTGGGTTATTGATGTGTGTAGTTGGGTGCCTGTGACACGGGTAATGTTACAGCCGTGTGGGACGGTGACACAGGTAATGTCACAGCTGTGTAGGACAGTGACATGGGTAATGTTACAGCTGTGTGGGACAGCGACACGGGTAATGTTACAATGGGCATGCTTGTCTCCCCAGGACCTCGCTGCCGTCTCCCCCGAAAGCCGTGCAGGAGAACGAGAAGCGCATCAGACGGGAGATCGCCAACAGCAACGAGCGGCGCCGCATGCAGTGCATCAACGCAGGCTTCTCCAGCCTGCGCGCCCTCATCCCTCACCTGGAGGGCGAGAAGCTCAGCAAGGTAATGCCTCACCTGTGTCGTCTGCTATATGTCTTGTTACCATTGACTGTTTACATGTGTATTCTCATGAATGTGTGGCTACTGCACCAGTGCATTGCTTTACCGCAGGCCTACATTGGTCTTAACATCCGCCTGAAGCGAGTCACGAAATAGAAACAGCTGTCTTTAGATACAAACAACTGTCATGGGGAGAAACAGCTGTCTTTAGATGAAAACATGTCTTGATGACAAACAGCTGTCTTTAGATGGAAACAGCTGATTGGAGGACAGACAACTGGCTTAAGGTGAAACAGATGACCCCAGGAGAAACGACTGTCTCGATGTACCGCTTAAGGTGTCTTAACTGATTCATTGCCAAACTGAAAGTAGATTTGGACAAAACATGATACATAATTAAATGAACAAGTATTATAATGTAAATTTCCATTCACTGAGCATTGAAATTGCGGAAGATACCACGAAACAAAACAAATAACACGATGATCCTAGTATGGCGATATATCCATGATCCTAGAATGGCGATACATCCATGACTTTAGAATTGCGATATATCCATGATCCTAGAATGGCGATATATCGTCCTTCTGTCCGAATGGGAAATCGAAGTTGGCGATACATTACCCTTGGGCACAGGCTACACCCAGCCGGACACAGGCTACAACCACCCGGACACAGGCTACAACCACCCGGACACAGGCTACAACCACCCGGACACAGGCTACAACCACCCGGACACAGGCTACAACCACCCGGACACAGGCTACACCCACCCATTGGGCCTATTACCGCTAGGCCACAAACGAAACCAGCAAACAGCGCGGCCCTGGTTAGCCCAGACTCCACCAGGTAGTGTGCGTCCCCACCCCTCCCCTCACACACTCCTTCACCCGCAACTACTTGCTAGGTTGCCGTTTTTGTGTGTTATCTTTCACGGATTGAGGACAGCGAGGGGAGGGCATAGACCCGTGCTAAGTTCCGCACGATACAGTGGTTGCAATTTTAGGGCAACTTTGGAATATTACTGAATGAAAGTAGTTCGGCTTGCAAACGGTTGTAACGCGTAGGGATTCTAATTGCAGGCTAGTGGCTGAATGAATGAAACAAGTCTATGTGCATCATCAGGTTAATGAAAATTCGTCTTCAGTGTAGGCAGTTCAGATGGGCCATTGACAGCTTGATTGAATAGGTGTTGTGAATGTGACCTATCTGGAAACAGGATCTATTAGTACGCTAAAGGCATTTTATCATTTGTTATCACGTGAACCTGTATACTTATGGATGTGAATAAATCTTTTAAAAAATCAAGAACATGACCACAATAAACACACATAATGATGTGCCCCGTTATTAGTAGTACATACTAGACCCATCCCTCTCTGTCACTCAGTATTATAAACACAAGAGGGAGGGGGAATCCTTGAAAGTAGGTCGCCTCTGCTCGTTACGTTCACCTGTAGGTAGGTATGGAGATAAAGCGAGTCCCGTGGCAGATAATAGGGCTAGAGCCTTTTTCTGGGTTTTCCAAAGGGCCGATATGGTATGCGGGAGAGGGCATTCGAGATTTCGTTGGCAAAAGGGAGCGAGGTTAGTGATACGTGTCGTTTGTGTGCCTGTTACCGCCCGCCCACTCCCATTGACTGTAGAAGGCTTTCATTCATTCGTGTGCCAGGCACGGGGGATTGGCCATATTCTAACGGTACCAAGGGTACTTTACCAGTCCGTGGTACACTGTGCTCAGAGCCAATCATATCTGGGGCAGTCGGGATAAGCAGGCCTAACGATATTGTCAAGTGTTTTCACCTATATGGTATGAGCGGGGGGGGGGGGGAATGCGTCTGCTAGGGTTAGGGGTGTGGACAAGTCTGATAGCATGACAGTAGATACATTAAATCTATCCAGTTTACCACCCGCCCTTGCCACTCCTTTATGTCCTCTGCCTTTCATCTGCCAATGGAGGATAGTCGCTCAACCACCACACGGCAATTTGTGTTCGCTCATATATTTATAATAGTTGTGTTGTTGTCCCATTGATTACTTGGGTTGAAACTTTGGCCTGTATCTTTTATGGATGGATATTTGTACAAGTGGCGGATATACTGCCCAAACCACACACAACGGGTTGATCCGTGAAGAGCAGCCAGGATCCGTCCACCCCGGGTGGATATTTGTACAAGTGGACGGATATACTGCCCAAACCGCACACAACGGGTTGATCCGTGAAGGGCAGCCAGGATCCGTCCACCCCGGGTGGATATTTGTACAAGTGGATGGATATACTGCCCCAACCACACACAACAGATTAATCCGTGAAGGGCAGCCAGAGTCTGTCCACCCGGGTGCCCCAATCACACACAGCCTGTGCTGGTACAACTGGCACCCACGTCTTACGGTGAAGGAGCGCGCCACGATCAGCCGTGTATTGATATTTGCAGCCATCGCCGAGGCTCTGACAGTTGGCAGGCGCGTGCAAGTATGCTCGTGTTGTATTGACGCGGCAGCATTCATTCACAAGTTGTCAGTGTGGTGCAAGCATGTGCCAAATGTCAACCGCCATTCATAATCACCGGCGACTGGTAGATGTCACTATAGTGTGGATGGGAGGGGCGTGGCTTGTTTACTTAACAGTCTGCTGCTATTGATATCAGAGACAGTAGGTGGCCATCTCGTTGGCTGGTAGATCCATGAGAGACCACGGTTGTACTCAAGTGTGTCCGTGGATGTTCTAGCCGCCGCCTGGATGTAGTCATTGCCAAGGATATGCTGGTTATCTCACGATGTTCTAGCGGCCGCCTGGATGTAGTTATTGCCAGGATATGCTGGTTATCTCACGATGTTCTAGCGGCCGCCTGGATGTAGTTATTGCCAGGATATGCTGGTTATCTCACGATGTTCTAGCGGCCGCCTGGATGTAGTCATCGCCAGGATATGCTGGTTATCTCACATGGCTGTTGTCTGAGCCACGTATGGGCTGACATGGTTTATGTACTCTCCCCGACCTGGTACCCCAGTGCCATCTCCACGGGGACTGCAGAGTTCTCCCTCCCCTCTCCAAACTTATACAGCCAGCGTGGCGGACCAGATCACCAGTGAACTTCACGTGAACTGGACTTTGATCCCGCTCTGTAGATGGGTCGCGCCACGTAGAGATGCTCCAGGATGTAATGGACCCTGTCTGTAGATGGGTCTCTCCACGTAAAAGTGCTCCAGGATGTGATGGACTCAGTATGTAGATGGGTCGCGCCACGCGGAGGTGCTCCGGGATAGACTGGGTCCTTCCATATCTTGTCGCACCTCTACGTGGTACGACCCACCTACAGACTGGGTTCATCACATCTTGGTCTACTTGGCTGTAAACAAAGCCGACATGAATGGCCGACAGTAGTAGTTGTTGCGGTGATGGTGTGCGCCGACTACCAGCGCTCACGGGCAGGTGTCTATGAAACGGGTGAGTCACGCAGTGACTAATGTCTGACTGGAGCGGAGTCTGATTCATTCTGTGAAACATGTACGCATTATCCGACCTCTCTGTCTGCCGGGAGCTATCGGTGTCACGTGATCAGCCAATCAATGAGCCCATTATTGTGTGGCAGCCAATGGCAGGGCAGGGCCGCGGTGGTGTGAGGCGGCCAGTGGGTGGTGGGGAGATCGGTGTGCGTGGCGTTGAGACAAGCTGGTAGAACCGTCCACAAACTCCAACAGCGATCAATATTCTACATTCTTTCATTTTATATGTGGAGAAGGCGCCTTGGTGTAAGGGTTAGGATGTTAAGCCGGCAATGGTGTGAGGGCATGATTGAAAGATGAACTAGTTGGTAATACTTGTAGATCAGTGGTTATCAACCTTTTCTGGCCCGTGCCCCCCCCCCCCCTACCATATTTTCAGAACGTCATTCCCCCCCTCCCCTTTCGTATTTCCTGCCTAAAAACCCGCCCCTACACAGTAGTAATAATGGAAGCTAAATTTAATAGCACATAGTAAAACAAGTCTAGACGTCCACATAAAACATGATTTGTGAGTCTACTTTATAAATTGAATTTTAGAAGGGTGTGACGTACTGTACAGTATGAAGGGAAAAAACAATATCAAGTATTCGGCTCTAGTATTAACGCGGTTCTTGTATTAACGTAATCTTTAAATAATCTTAATCCCCCACCGGGGGGGGGGGGGGGGATTCACCACTGTTGTAGAATGTTGGATAGTGAGCTGGAGAACTAGTTGGTAATACATGTAGTGTTGGATAGTGAGCTGGAGAACTAGTTGGTAATACATCTAGAGTGTTGGATAGTGAGCTGGAGAACTAGTTGGTAATACATGTAGCGTGTTGGATAGTGAGCTGGAGAACTAGTTGGTAATACATGTAGTGTTGGATAGTGAGCTGGAGAACTAGTTGGTAATACATGTAGAGTGTTGGATAGTGAGCTGGAGAACTAATTTGTGATACATGTAGGGGAGGGGGGGATACAAGAACCTATTACTTGATATTGTTTTTCCCTCCATACTTTAGTTTCTGCATTTCTCGCCCTTCTGAAATTCGCAAGTAGACCTGGAAATCACGTTTTATGTAGACATCTAGACTTGTTCTAGTATGTGTTATTAAATTTAGCTTCCATTTTTATATATACTATGTAGGGGGAAGATTTATATGGAGGAAATATGAAGGGGAGGGGGATGAGGTTATGAACAAATGGTAGAGGGGTGCATGGGTCAGCAAGGTTGAGAACCACTGTTGTAGAGAGTTGGACTGTTGTGTTCTCCCCTTCATGATTGTAGTTTTCATGTGGACTGCTGTGTTCTCCCTGTCATGATTGCAGTTTTCATGTGGACTGCTGAGTTCTCCCCTTCATGATTGTAGTTTTCATGTGGACTGCTGTGTTCTCCCCGTCATGATTGTAGTTTTCATGTGAACTGTTGTGTTCTCCCCGCCATGATTGTAGTTTTCATGTGGACTGTTGTGTTCTCCCCGCCATGATTGTAGTTTTCATGTGGACTGCTGTGTTCTCCCCGTCATGATTGTAGTTTTCATGTGGACTGTTGTGTTCTCCCCGCCATGATTGTAGTTTTCATGTGGACTGTTGTGTTCTCCCTGTCATGATTGTAGTTTTCATGTGGACTGCTGTGTTCTCCCCCGCAGGCGGCCATCCTCCAGCATGCCACAGAGTACATCTCCAGCCTGGAGAAGGACAAGGGTCGTCTTCAACAGCAGCTGGACCACACCAAAAACATTCTGTCCGGGCTGGGTCAAGATCGACTTGTTGCTGATGCTTATGAATCCAGTTCTCACCCTCCGTCAAAACGGAAAAAACGAGTGACAGGTAAACAGACAAGTGATGCTTAAGAGGCTATTTACAAGTTGTAGTGATGATGCCGTTTGTACTGGTGGAATTATTGTTAGTGATGATGCTATTTGTACTGGTGGAATTACTGTTAGTGATGATTGCCGTTTGTACTGGTGGAATTACTGGTAGTGATGATGCTGTTTGTACTGGTGGAATTTCTGGGAGTGGTTTAATGCATGGTGTCTTGGTAGTATTACTGGTATTACATGGATGTGTAGTATACAGACATGATCAACACCACACAATCAACAACCACACTAGGAACTACATCAAACTCTGTGACAGCCTAAAGCTTGTGTTCTAGAAACAGTTGTCACAGATGGACAAAACATAGAATTGTTATGATAGAAATAGATAGCATGGTCAAGACAAACTCTGTGATAGAGCCTAAAGCTTGTGTGCTAGAAACAGTGTTGTCACCGATGGACAAAACATAGAATTGTTATGATAGAAATAGACAGCATGGTCAAGACAAACTCTGTGGTGATGTCAGGTGGCTCTAGTTGATTGCTGCTGTCTGTGCATTGATTCATGCTGACATTTGGTATATAAAGATAGATAACAGAGAGCATTGTGTGATGGATGCAGTGTAGAGCATAATCACTACTTGGTTGTAACAACTGTTTTTGACAGACAGTCTAATTCAACAATGTCCTCTCTCTTCAAGCAGAATCCTCGGACGAGGGCGTCTGTTCCCTGTCTGATGCTTCTGACGACAGCGGCTCTGAGCTGCAGCAGGAGAACGTGGCCCTTCGCCACCAGCTGGAGCTGGAGCTACAGCGGTTCACGGCGCTAGAGCAGCACAACCGGGCACTGGAGGCCCAGCTGTTGACCATGCTGCACTCCCAGGCCACTGCTCACAGTGTAAGTGACCTCTGTGTGAGATGGACTGTGTGTGTGCTGTCTATGATGGTTGGACTGTGTGCACGTGCTGTCTATGATGATTGGACTGTGTGTGCGTGCTGTTTATGATGGTTGGACTGTGCACGTGCTGTCTATGATGGTTGGACTGTGTGTGCGTGCTGTTTATGATGGTTGGACTGTGCACGTGCTGTTTATGATGGTTGGACAGCGTGTGCGTGCTATTTATGATGGTTGGACAGTGCGTATGGTGTTTATATTATGGTTGGCAGGTGTGTGTGTGTTGTTTGTACAATGGTTGGCAGGTGTGTGTGCTAATTGTTATGGGTGTACTGTTTGAGAAGATCATTGGACGTGTGCTTGCTATTTATGATGGTTGGATGGTGTGTGTGCTGTGTATATAATGGTTGACAGGTGAGCGTACTGTTTGAGAAGATTATTGGACAGCGTGTGTATGTGCTGTTTATGATGGTTGGATGGTGTGTGTGCTGTGTATATAATGGTTGACAGGTGAGCGTACTGTTTGAGAAGATTATTGGACAGCGTGTGTATGTGCTGTTTATGATGGTTAAGAGTGTGCTGCTGTATGAGACAGTTGTTGTTATTTTTGTGCTCGCTGGCTTTGACCTCAAGCATCTATACACACTACTTCTAGCAGTGCTGGACTGAATTTTGTGTGTGGATTAGCTTTCCCTAGTACCAGTGTCTCTTGCCATCAGGCGAACCCCAGAGGTAGTTTGAGAAGATGATTGGGCAGTGTTATGATGCAGGTAATGGACATGTTTGCTGAGTTTCACAAATTATCTTGATGTAGTGCTGTGTATCAAGTCAGATTTAGCAGTTGTTGCTCTTTCCACTCTCCAGGAGATGCGGCCGGTCAGCCTCGATCACCGACACCTCAACCAACCCGAGTCCATTTATGAGAGGCAGATGGTTATCCAGGCAGCAGCCCAGCAGTCATACCCTGCTCACTATGATAGCTTCCATCCTCTACGGCCGTCGTCACCGAGACCAGAACGAGGAGCAGCATTAGACACCTCAGAACCATTAGATACAAGTTCCCGACCACTTGTGATAGACTCATCATACCCTGCACAAGAAGCTGTGTCTCCCGTAGAAGCTGTCCCAGAATCTGGGTCACGGACAACATCTTCAGCATCGCCCCTCACATCTGCAAGCACAGAGCAGCACAGCCAGCACCACCACAACTACTGCCACCGTGACCACCCCAGGCGGCGCCACCGGCAACAGCACAAGGAGGAGGAGTTGCGTCGCCAGCAGCAGCAAGAAAGGACAGTCACAGACCAGATGCTGTACCAGCGGACACACAACACCCAGAACCTGGAGAAGTTGGTGGAGGCCATCAGACAGATCGAGGGCGACAGAATCTTAAGTAAGTTCAATAACGAGGAAGAACACAAACAGTACAAGCAGGAGCCCAGTGTGGTTGATGAGAGTGAACGAGAAGTCAGCAGTGACCAGGATGAACACAAGTCGGACAGTTCCGGTGGCGACTCCCCACTGCATCATCCTCTCCACCAGAAGGAGATGGGTGCCTTCAGCAACGTGTCAGAAATGTACCCAATTGCCTCCACACTCCTGCACTGTCCCATCAACCCAGCTTACTACCGACCGGGGGTCATCGTGCACAAGTTGTGACCCACTCAGTGTGAGACTTGTCCTTGTGTTCAATAAATGCAATCTTCTCATCTCAACAACTGCCAACACTGATTTGTTCAATCTTCTCATCTCAACGACCACTATCAACATTGACTTGTTCAATCTTCTCATCTCAACTAAAATTGCCAACACTGACTTGTTCAATCTTCTCATCTCAACAAAAACTGCCAACACTGACTTGTTCAATCAATGCAGTTTTCTCAACCCTACAACTACTTACCAATACAATTCCATGTCTTCTGTTATCAGAACACCATGTAGATAGATTGCGTCAATGGCTGTATTCTTTTATTTCTTAGTGGGCTGAAGTTGACCACAAGGAACCTGTACTGGTATATGGATGAGAAACGTGGACCTGATAAATTTATGCCAGGGGAAAACCAAGTCCTACAAGCAACAAATGAAAACCAGAAACTGGTTTGGTGAAATGAGACGTTGAGGGGGTGGGAGGGGAGGAATAACAAGGCAGAGAGAGAAATGTCTAGATGGAGAGTGGTGTGAGATGGCGAAACATGACAGCCACTGGAGGCTGGCTGGGAGGTAGCCATGGTGTTCAGTAATTAACTTAATTTAATGGACAGGTTACATTGAGAAACAAGATCATAACTGGACACTTGACAAGTAACTGGTTATTCAGACACGAGAGTGTTCCCGTTAGGGGGTGGCAGACATTCAGTGTTGGGTATTGGTGTCATGTGAGAACTGGAAGATCTGCTGATGTCCCTTGGAAGAGGAGGGGACAGTCGGTCAGGCATGGTCTCCAGGGGCCGAGACCAGAGCTGTTAAATGTGCTGTCTTGTGGAGGATGTCCATGATCAGACATGCCTTGTCTGTGGTAACTCTGCTCAATGACTCCCCACCTCATGGACCGCAGCAGCAGATGCTCCCAGAAGACCACATTAGTCCGCATCTACTGTGAACTGAGCTGGTAGTGTCATCAGCATGGTCGGGCGTGGGTTTGCTGCCTGAGTGAGGGACAGGGTTGTCCAGCCTTCAGGCCTACCACGTAATGGTGAGATCACATCACAGACATAGCAGGAAACTGCCCTGGGACACGTTTATTTTAAACAATTGATTGAGTGTTCCCTATGGAATTCTGACGAAGCAGCCTGTGACCTGGCTTGGTGTTGTTCAGTTGAAGACCTGGTTTCTGTGACATTCGGGGGCAGTGTTGGCCGGTCGACACTTGGTGGCCAATGTCATTGTCACACTGACGGCATTTCAGTGTCTGAAATGTTCTGCCTCGTCACGAGACATCGTGAAGTCATGTCACCAGGCTGGTTCCACCATGGTGTGAACACGTTTCATGTCTTCCACGATTTCCTTACATATTACGAGTGTGAATCAATCATACACTAGATCATCGGTCATCCTTTGGAACTGAAGACCCGATTACCTGGCAAGAAGTGTCGGTTACGTGTGCAAACATCGCAGCTATGCTGTAAAGAGACAGCAACCACCTTTTTTGTTTTGTTTTTTCTTTTAAACATGAAGAAATCACCTGTAACCTACCACCCCTGACTGATTATCCCATCACTTAATTAACCGTGTCCCTTCCATTGCTGACTGCATGAGTGGTCTCAGACAATCCCAGGGTTGACTAGCTTGTGCACTGTCCTGTTGCCTGTTGTTGATATCGCCTGTGTACCATAGATGATGTACATATGTTCTGTTAGATATGTTCAGTTTATATTCTTATGTTTGTACATACAGCCGGCCATTGAATCTACGTCTTGTAGTCACACATTGTGTCAGTCACACATCCTTCTGGTACAGTGTATCTCCTATAGTAGTCATACAGTATACCCCTCCCATTGCAGTACGTCTCCTATAGTTGTGGTACCATACAATACCTCTCCCATTATGGTACCTGCTCTCCCATCACAGTACATCTCATATAGTAGTGATACCTCTCCCATCACAGTACATCTCCTATAGTAGTAGTATCCCTCCCAGCACAGTACATCTCCTATAGCAGTAATACCTCTCCCATTGCAATACGTCTCCTATAGTAGTGATACCCATCACAGTACGTCTCCTATGGTAGTGATACCGTACAATACCTCTCCCATCACACAGTACCTCACAGAGAGCTCATCTGACAGTTATCAATGTTATTTATTAATATCAAAATACAATACAACATAATAAATTCTATTTTTATACCAAACAATAAAACAACGTAACTCCATTGTTGACCAGGCTTGTGTTGTTGGTACAAAAATCCACACGTTTGAATGTCTGGTGAAGGCGTGTGCTTTGACAGCAGGGTTCTAGTTCCAAATCCCCGCTAAATGGTCTCGCGTTCACAATGTATCGTCTGCCAAACGGAATGTTGGTGCTGTGAAGAACAATCTGGCTTTATGCGTCATGTTTTCTTAACTGCATGAAAGATCACGTTCCGAGGCATACAGGGGCCAAAAACGTCACCAAGTGGATAGCGCTTGACTAGACAACGACTTAACCGCTCGCAGTGAAGAGGACATCTCTGGCAAGTGCGTCCCTGTGTTATGAAGATGCAGTCTGGTGAGCCAAAGGCCCAAAATTGGAAGTGAGGCTAAGTAGTCGGGAACGATTCCTGGAGTAAGCTACTAGAGCTGTGTGTCGGCTTTGCACGTAATGGAAGCCTCCCTAGATAGCCGAGAATGTCCTTGCCTTCCCTTGAGTGCGAGAGACACTACGGGCAGTTAACCCGGTAAACAAACGCCCGTAGAAGTCGGATGTATCGCCGAAAGGTACAAATAGCGCAGCTCTCCAAACAGCCACAACACAATAATGGAAAAACCCTTGTCCTCTTTCCACCCCCCCCCCCCCCCTACAATTTTTTTTTAAAATAAAAGTTCCTTTACCAGACGTCGCAACCAACCCCAGCAGTGTTTGGCTGTTTGTAATTGACCGTTTACGTTTGGTAGTTTGCCATTGCCGATCTCCCTGGCATAGAGGTTGGCGACTTTCTACGTAATCCCGTTTATTCACGTGAGAAAACGCGGCTGCGCGAGAATCGGTAGCGGTTCTCGCCGTGCCAGTTACTTAGCGGGATATGTGAGCCGGTCGCTCAGAAAGCAATGACAAACTTAAGCGTAATCTTGCCAAGAAATCAACAGTGGTAAAATGCTGGTGTTGACATCGATGTCCTGTAAAAGGATATGCGAAGTAAAAAGTTTGCCGTTGCTTTCTGAACGACCGACACTCATACCATTATTCTAAATCAACACAAGGCGGTCTGCTTGGACATCGCCTACAGATGATTTCGAACGCGGGATTGCGATCGCTACCCTTTCGTCACAGCCGTGGACGTCGAGTATTTAGGGACACAGGCCAGTGTCCACGGAGAATGTAGTTCCACAGACGTGGACGTCGAGTATTTAGGGACACAGGTCCGTGTTCACGGAGAGTTTTGTGCGCTTCCCGACATGACGGTATGCCAGACCTGCAGGACCTCAAACGTGTCCTACCAGCAAACTACTACTACTGTACTGCTTACTTATTTACTACTACTTTCCACGGAGACTCCTACTTACTGCTGCTACACCTACTCTCTTGAATTCTAGAGATATTTAGAGCAGACCAATCATAATGATGCGGATACAAGGGATGCAGTTAGAGAGGAGTTATCTGGCACAATGGAGAATATGTATTATGAAGATGTTAAACATATTTTTAAAAAGGCAAAAGACACGGCACTAGGACCCGATGGTGTTAGGTATGGCCACATGAAGGTTTTGAGCGATATAGACCTCAAGGAGATGACCGACTCCTTTAACCAGAGCAATAGGACAGCATCAGTACCGCAGGATTGGTTACATAGCTATCTCATCCCTCTCCCAAAACCATTCAAGGATCATTAAAAGCTTAGCGGCTTTAGGATCATCACCCTTCAAAATACATTTGGGAAGGTGTTAGAGAAATAGTCGCTGTCAAGCTGCAAGAGTTTTTGGAAAGCGGGAAGCTTTCTTCCAAGAGTCCTGGGGAGCTACAGGCCAGGAAAAGATACCTGGTCAAATGCAGCCCCTTTTGCCTTTGACGTTTATGAGGGGTTCCAGAGTAGACAGGAAACGATGGCGGCGGCGCTTGATCTCGAGGATGCGTACAGCAGAGTTCGCTATATTTTGATGACCGCGCTGATGGAGGAGGTCAATCCCTGGTTGGTGAAGTGGATAGCAACCGTCCTGCATTCTCGTCGGGTTGCTCTCTGTCTGGGTGCATGGACCTCAGAGCCACATATTTTAATCCTGGGACTGCCACAGGGATCTGCAATCTCACCGGTGCTCTTTAACGTGTATACAAGCAAGATTGCAAACCTAGAAGCACCAGGGGTGGGAAGGATACTAACATTTGCAGATGATATTCTTGCATATAGGCAGGGGAGAGATGAGGAGCACACAGGCGACAGTAGACAAAGTGATTGACAGTTGCACTGAAATGAGTGCTGTCATCCACCCGGAAAAATCAGCTGTTTTGTGGTGCTCTCTGGACAACAGGATTGTGAGAACTGATGAGCCCAAGCCTCTCTGGGAATCACATTTGACAGGAGCCTGTCCTTCAAGGACCATGTGGAGTCGGTTGTGACAAGATCTCAAAAGGGACTCAATGCACTTAAAACTATGGCTGCAATGGACACAGTGCAGAGAATGCTTTTCACACTATACCAACACTTGATTCTCTCAGTGATTGATTATGGACTATGACTGCTCACTGTCTCAAAGTGTCAATTGGAAAAATTAGAGCGCATACAGAACGAAGCTATGCGGGTCATTCTGGGGTGCACCAGAGACACCCCAGTAGTGTGTATGCGTTACATCATTGGTTTGCCAACTGTTGCTGGTAGGCTCACGATGATGCAAGCGAAGGCATACCTCAGAGTAGCTGCAGACACAGATCACCCGTTGCATGAGGCGCTGGACGCAGTTAAGGATCAGCTACTGATACAGGGGCGTCACTAGGGGGGTGCGGGCCGCACCGGGTGACACCATCAAGGGGTGACACCAAAATTAAAAAATTGCAAATTTGACAAAGCAGACATAGCAAAATAACAAAAATTTAACTTTGTCCGAGTTTGTCGAAGTTCTTTATTTATGTTTTACCTGAAGTATTGAAGTTATATTGTTCAATTTGTTTTCTTTCTTATGTCCTTATTAACTTTTTGACTTATTTTACAAACATTACTATATGCGATTATATATGGTACAGGAACACTCGGAAGAAGACCATGGTGAAAGTCTAGAGGGGTGACACCAAGAGTTTACCGCACTGGGTGACACCAACCCCAGTGACGCCACTGGACTGATAAGAGGGAAATCATGGATGGCTCAGGCGGAGGATACGATCAGACAGGTGTGCATCTTGGAGAACATTAGGCGAGGAGAGGAGTGGGTCAGAGTGCCAGCGGAGCAGTCAGACTTGTGCAAAGTTATAATCACATTGTGCAGGGAGTGGCCAGCAGGGGCCACGAAAGTGGAAATCCAGCTAATTCAGGATACTGCTCGCCCGGGTGATGTGATTATATACACAGATGGTTCCGTGTTGAGAGGCAGGAGAAGTGCCTGGGGGTTCTTAGCAAAAGCTAATGGTCGCCGTTTAGTGCAGGAGAGCCTGGCGTATGATACCACAACATCTAGCGGCCAGTGGAGCTTTCCGCTGGATAAAGAAAACGATACATACACACATCGTGATTGTAACTGACTCAGAAAGCATGCTGAGTAGGGTGAGGACAGGCAAGCTTCGTACAGAGTGGCTTGCGTCGCTTCGGAAGTCACGGGTGACAAGCATCGTCTGGATCTTTTCTCCGGGGCATGCTGGTGTGCTGGGGAATGAACAGGCGGACAGATTGGCTGGCTCTGCAAAACTTGGTGGAGTATTGATGCATGATAAGGAAGACGTGGTTGCGGCCTTGTGGGAGCACGTGTACACCTCGGAGGAGCAAATGGATCACCATGGTCTGGCAAGAATGCGACAGCCAGGGGTGACGAGGGGATCTGGCCGACGATCCACGCTCAGAGGAAAGGCGAGACGGACATATAATCAGATTGCTACTGGTACTATTAGCGTTGGAACTCTTTGCTGGCTGCTGAGGATGGGGACGGAGCGCTTATGCGAATGCCCCGAATGTTGTGATGTCGGTTCCTAAATCAATCAATCAATCAATCTTGAATTCTTACAACTTATTCCTCGTAGTGCCACATTAGATAAGGTTGTAATCACTCGCCGAAAACTGCCGAACGAGTACGGAAACACCCGAAGCTGCAATCGCCATGGTGTCCAATGTTACGTGAATTCAGTAACCAGGATCAGACACACACCAACCCCGCTCTTCCAACCCTCCACCTCCAACCACGCAATACTTGGGAAATCCAGGGGCGGGGGCGGGCGGGCGCCCTGGTGCAGATTCGGCGGGAGAAGCGTAATGACATGGTCCAGCTGCTGCTATATCTGGCCCTTATCGATTCTGCTGAAGACAGGCGGCGTGTCCATGGCCCCTGGAGCCAGGTCACGGTGTCACAGACTGTTTCCTGAAACCTCGGAATCCAGGTTTCCAAAGTCGGAGCGTGAGTGTGGGCGCTGTCAGCGTCGCTGTCTATAAGGGACGCAAAGAACAGTAACAAAACCTATGGCCATTGGCATAGAAGCCTAGCGTAAAAGGAGATATTATACACCGGCGAATGTCAGGGCAGACGGAGAGGTTCTGTACAATGCCAGCGCAGACAGGGAGGTTCTGGACAATGTCAGCACATTGTCTATGGTCATGTAACTACACACGAGTCTATGATCATGTACCACACATGCCTATAATCTCGTGACTACGCACAACACATGCTTATGATCATGTGACTATACACAACACATGTCTGTGATCACGCGGCTACTCAACACATGTCTATGATCACGTGACCACACACACAACATGTGTATGATCATGTGGCTACACACATGCCTATAATCACGCGACTACACACAATACACGCCTATGATAATGTGACTATACACAACACATGTATATGATCACGTGGCTACACACAACACATGTCTATGGTCACGTGACCACACACAACACATGTGTATGATCACGTGATTACACAACACATGTGTATGATCACGTGACTACACAACACATGCCTATGATCATGTGACTATACACAACACATGTGTATGATCACGTGGCTACACTCAACACGTGCCTATGATCACGTGACCACACACAACACGTGCCTATGATCATGTGACCGCACACAACACATGTCTACAATCATGTGGCTACACACAACATATGTCTATAATCATGTGGCTACACACAACACATGTCTACAATCATGTGACTACACACAACACATGTCTACAATCATGTGGCTACACACAACATATGTCTATAATCATGTGGCTACACACAACACATGTCTATAATCAGGTGACTACACACAACACATGTCTACAATCATGTGGCTACACACAACACATGTCTACAATCATGTGGCTACACACAACACATGTCTACAATCATGTGGCTACACACAACACATGTCTACAATCATGTGGCTACACACAACATATGTCTATAATCATGTGGCTACACACAACACATGTCTACAATCATGTGGCTACACACAACACATGTCTATAATCATTTTGCTACACACGATATGTCGATCTCCCTGGCGTAGGTGTTAAGGACGTTGTTCGTAATCCCGTATACTCTCGTGTGAAACACAGCTGCGCGAGATTCGGCAGCGGATAGCGTGGCGTTGGTTACTTACGGGGGTATGTGAGTCGGTCGTTCAGAAAGCAATGGCAAACTACTGAACGTAAAACTTGCCATGACATCAACAGCAGCTGAAAATGCTGGTGTTTATTGCAATGTCCTGTAAAGGATTTTTGGGAAGAAACAAACCACACCCACACACACAACATATGTCTATGAGTTATGTCAATAGTAAACGTGACATGGAGGAGGACAAAAGTGTGGGCCCACATTTCCCGGCATGCACGATGGAAACAGTTCTAAAACCTTGGTCTCGTGTTCCCCAACCCAACATGTTCCATATTCCATGCAGCATCACTTGTACTGTAAACATTAACAACTTTGGAAACCACGATAACAATTTATTTTTCCTTCGCTCGCTTTGAACTCAAGCGTAGTTCACTTCAAACTGGTTTTTGCGAGTGGGTTAGCTTTCCCTATTACAAATGTCCCTCGCCATCAGGCGAATGGAACCCACACCCGACTTCTGAGGTACTTGTAATTTACCTCCCCAAGTCAAGGTCGAGAGGTTAACGTTTACGTCCTGCTGAGCAGTGAGGGGAGAGAACTAACTACCTCGTCATCAGAGCATCGGAAGTTTGAGAGCTATAGCTCTGATCCTGCCCACCACGTGACTTCTGACGCAAACAACTCATGCTGACACTATCAAGTCGCTCTGTCTGAATAACACTGGTTGTAAAGCCGACAGCGAGACTTCACACCGACTGTGAGGCCACCGTGGCTACAACAAGCGCTCCACATTCGCACAATATCACTGACTATGTATTTCAAGCATTTCATTCAAAGTATAACTCATCTACTCACTTCACATGATATATACAACTCTACATTATGCACCTGACGAGACGCGGCCAAATATGCCAGGCAGAAGTCGCGTAATCTATTGTGACTTCTGCGTTTACATGCGCTACAGGAATAAACTGACTTGAATCCTTGCACCGTGGCAGTCAATTCAGTTCCTACACGAAAACCCCGGCCCCGCTAGAAAGAGTACAACTTTCTAACACCGCTGGACGCAGCTGTAGTGTTCGCCGACGTGCTCTCCCTCGTCTCCCTTTCCGGGCTGTCTGCGTTGGTCAAGCAATGCACGGGGTCTTGGGGATCGAGTGGGGTCCGTGGTCGGACGCGAGAGAGAGAGAGAGAGTGTGTGTGTGTGTGTGTGTGTGGGGGTGAACAGATTGTCTAGTTCGACGTGTCCCGGCTTTCAACTTGGTTGGGTGAAAACATCACAGCAAGGCCGTGGAGTTGGGGGAAAACATCACAAGGCCGTGGGGCGGTGATTATTCGATGGAAGAAGAAGCGGTAGCTGAAGAAACAGATCAGACTAAGAAGAGAACACATCTCCGACAGTTAGGACATTACGGAGACAGACACAACAACGCACAGACAACTCAACATCACGGAGACAGACACATCACCGCAAAGACAATTCAACATAGCGGAGATAGACACAACATCACACAGACGACTCAAAATTGCGGAGATAGACACAACCTCAAACAGACCACTCAACTTCATGGAGACAGACACAACTTCACACAGACAACTCAACATCACGGAGACAGACACAGCATCACACAGGCAATACAACATCGTAGAGATAGACACAACCTCACACAAACAACTCAACATCACAGAGACAGACACAACCTCCCACAGACTACTCAACATCACGGAAACAGACAACATGGCGCAGGCAGGTGAAAGAACCGCGTGTTAAAGTACGTACACTGTTTCTATTGTGTGTCCTTGAACATTATCACCGTCTGGTTCACGACAAGATGGCTCCAGACGGTGTCCCCCATCCAGTGGCGATGTCTGTACGATAGCTGCCAGAGATGGCACCTTACCCCTCTAGTTGCTATCTGAAGGATTGACACTGGAGATGTCAACAAACCAGGTCGCGCCATATAGGTCAGACTTAATGTAATTAGCCGTCATGAGTCAAGGTCACTGTTTATCTTGGGTGTCTCAACGACCCCCTAGAGGTGTGTGTCTGTTCTAACCACAGCTTTAAGCTTAAACGTGAACTCTGTCATACAGCTGAATTCTAGCACAAACGTGAACTCTGTCATACAGCTGAACTCTAGCACAAATGTGAACTCTGTCATAAAGCTGAACTCTAGCACAAATTCTGTCATAAAGCTGAACTCTAGCACAGACGTGAACTCTATCATAAAGCTGAACTCTAGCACAAACGTGAACTATGTCATTAAGCTGAATGTCACGGGCCCACTGGAGTTAACGATCAGATGATAGATTTACAGAGACAGCTGCAACTTTTTGTTGATAGAGGGGGGGGGGGGACACTTTCATCGGATCAAACGAAACCAAAAGTCCTTGAGATTTCCCCAGGACACGGGAAAATTGTCGGCATGTTATTTTGCCCGAATCGCAAGATGAAAGGTCTTGATTTGGCTGCCGCCAAGACCACCTGTTGTTGACAGTGAATGACGCCACTCGGACAATCCCCGACTGAATGAAACATAACTTATTTGCCGTAAGTGTGAAAAATGGAATTAAACTAGACTGAAGTGTTTGGCTAGCTCTGTTCAAATTTAGGAAAGAATCTATGGTGTTCTGTGTCAATTAAAGTTGATGAACATGTGTCTTGCATGGCAATGTGTAGATTCAATTCAGGATAGAGCTGGTTTACATAAGGTATTCACTAGATAGCATTTAGGTATAAGTAATGTAGGATAGTCTAGTGATAGATAGAGTTTAGGACTTGGGCATAGTGTTGTTGCTTTGTGGTTAGGTATTCTAGGAGTGTCGGCGACAGCAGGCAGTCGCGTTGTTAAACTAGCCAATGTGAGATGTCAATTGGCTCAGCTGGTTGAGAATAGTGTAGTGGGATGATATTTGGAGAGATTGGGGATGATTGGGGGATAGGGGAAATATCCAGGGGTGGGATCTTCCAGTGAGGTGTCTACTGGGGTTCTGCACTGTGCCTTTGGTCTTTCCTTGTCTTACCCTAACTCAGACCGATGTGATGAGCTCCTCTGCCCTATGACAGAGTTTAGTCCACTGTTAAATATCTGAGTGCGGCCGTCGGCCTGCACTCATCTAATAGGGGTCAGTGTCGGGTTGCTCTCACCAGGTGTGTACTCTCTTTCACAGGTTCCACTCCAGTTATGAAGAAAACAAGCTGAACATTCACTGTTTAAGATTCTGGATGATTCAGTGAAAGAAGTTTTATACAGAGGCCTTTGCACTCATCCCATAATCAAGAGGGTCTGAAGGAACATGGCTCCGTTGAGCAGAAACAGATAACTATCTGGAAATGACTCCTTAGTGATAGGGTTCACGGAAGTTGAGTGAAATTATTTTCCATTCCACATGTAAAAAGAACAATATGGGTTATAAGGGGAACAGGAACAACGAACATAGCGTTCTTCTCAGTTATTAGATTCCTGTGGAACTGTAATTATTAACTGTGTAATCGTGAAACTCTAGAACATTTAGGAATGAATCATTTTGTTTCAAGTGACAGTGATCCGTGTTTTCACTACAGGGATTGTTAAATCTCAGAATGGTAGGGACATTTAGTAAAATTGTGTGTGATCGATTCAGGATCAGTATTGGGCTATATCCGTGATTGGTGACCAGGTATTTGGGTTATCAAAGAGCTACTGGAGGAAGTCAACATCTGTCAGGAGGGACACATCGTTTGGTGAGGTCATTGTGTGCTGTGCTATGATGATGTTGTGTGGCCATTACCGGGATGATCAGACTTTGCTCCTGAGCTGTCCGGTCTGATTCTGCAGACATACTAGAGTATACGACATACATTCTACACATACACTTCGCACATACATACACTTTTCTTCATTAAATTAAATTGTTATTATTTTTTAGAAGCTAGAGTTGTGCAGTATGTTGTTTTGGGGAAGAATGATAGGGGGCATGATGCAGCGGTGAGAGAGAAAGAGGTATCCAGGGATTGACGGGGTGTTGTGGACGGAATCTAGTGGATTCTCCAGAATAATGATATGGGGTTAAAACGAATGTGGGTGTTGATTCCACTCACCCCAGGGACGACACTATAAATAAATCTACAACATTGAACTCTAGCACAAACGTGAACTCCGTCATAAAGCTGAACTCTAGCACAAACGTGAACTCTGTCATAAAGCTGAACTCTAACACAAACGTGAACTCTGTCTAAAGCTGAACTCTTGCACAAACGTGAACTCTGTCATAAAGCTAGTTAGTTAGTTAGTTAGTCGACAGATCATCCTCATTGCACATCGAACCATTCAGTCCATAAGGCTCGGATCCCCTCCTCAGCAAATCCCACAGCGTGTAGCGGCTAACGACACCAGTTCTATGTTGGTTTATGATTTATCAGTCTTCTTTGGCTTCCTGCGTAGTGTTCTTGTTTGGCCACCCCTCTTTTAATTTGCTGTTCTCGCAGTCTGGCCATTCACAGTCATCACTTGGTTCTCGCAAAAGTCTTACTTCTCGTAGAGCATTCAGAATGTCAGCCTGGTCCATGGCGCGTCCGCCCTTCACAGTAGCGTTACCTGCTTGTCAGCCTGCTCATTCCCTTGTACTCCCGCATGCCCTGGCACGAAGATGAAACTAACCTTTGCCAGCCGAGACCGCTCCAGAGACAGCAACCATTCTCTTCGGACCCCCCCCCCCCCCATCTCTATCCTCTTGAGCATGCTCATTGAGTCGCTAAGGAGACATGCCCTAGTGAATGTATGTGTCCCGAGCCATGTTATTGCTTTACTTACTGCCATGACTTCCATAGTCAGGCTACTTGTGGTCTCAGCAAAAGCACCAGAGTCCTCCTTCACAATTCTCCCTCCCGCCTGAGCCGTAAAGGCCCATGAGCTTCTCACATGTCGGACGACTGACCCATCTGTGTAAATGACCGCATCACCGTCTAGCGAATTTTCGAAAATCAACGCTTGTATTTCCGCCTCCACAGCAGCCGGGTTTTCTTGTCTGCATTTTCTGTCTAGTTGGATGCAAACTGAAAAGGATGTGCAGAAATATGTTGGCACTTGTACCCACTCCTCGCCAGATTCTAAGTCCTTAAGTGAACACACCTGTTGAAGAATGTCTTCTACTTGACCCATCCATGACCTTCCTCTTTTTAACCTTCTGCCCTTCACCTTCATAATTTCACTATGCAGTGGATGTTGTGTGTTTGCGTTAACTCTGAGGTAGGCGCGAGCTCTGCAGACTTGTATTCTCTCTTCAATTGTTGGAAAATCAAGAACGTAGCGCATCGTTCTGCATGCTGTATCTCTTGTACATCCAAGAATAATGCGCATAGCTTCATTCTGTATCCTTTCCATCCTTTCTATCTGCTTACGGCTGAGAGTCAAGATTGCCATCGCATACTCAAAAACAGACATGACCAACCCCTCGTATAGAAGACGTAGATGGCGCTGCTCACAGTTTGCTGCCGCCATCACTCGCATCGCAGCCAACCCCCGCTTGGCCTTTGTTATCACCTGATCTATGTCAGCGACTTGTGCGCTGCAGATTATCAAGACTCCGCTACTTTCGCACCGCACGAAATAACAACTCGTGGCATTTGCGAAAGGAATGCAATTTATTCAGAGCCGACATTTAAATGGCTCTACGAGCGTTGTACTTCATCATCAACATACAACATGAATGCATTGACATGATGATAGATGATGCTAGTATTTCACAATCTAAATGAACAGCCCTATGTTTGCCTATGGCCTAGAAAGCTATCGCATTGGTCAAGGATACGTCTGCTCTCTCTACCGTCTCCAGTCAGTCTCTCCCCACGCTACACATAGCGTGGACAAGCACGGACACTTTACTCTCCGTGCAGTAGCCCTTATTGCGTGCATGGTCTTGCCAGCACGCTGGCTGGTGAGTTCGAGTAACCCGCCATATCACGGTTACTCGCAAGGACCAGCTACCCAATTGCTTGGGGAAAGCCCTCGCTCATCTGTACTCATCGACCTCTGGTCTGACACAAATGTGTCTCCTTGTGAGGCTATTAATAGTACTCGGTGTCTCTCTTCTGTCCGGTGTCTCCCTACTAGCCTAGTGTTAACTCATTACTTCTGTAAGCCCTTATTGGGGATGCTGACAGTCTGTGTGCTCATTATAAGCAAGGCTTCGATCAAACCGTATCCCCAGGTAATTCATTGCCTGCGTTCTTTCCACCGTCTCTGAACACAGATTTACAGTTGGTGTTGGAGTGTTGACAATATGATTACTCAACGAGAACCAAGTCACTGTTGCCTTTGTTTGGTTGACCATTGCCCCAGCCTCAACACACCAAGTACTTATGTGATTTAGTTCGGTTTGTAGTTCCACAGCAACCTGATCTCTATCCTTACCCTGACGATACACTAAAACATCGTCGGCATATGATAATGTCCTACCAGGTCCAATGATCTGCTCACTGGTGATTCTCACAGTGTAGGCGTTGAACTGTACCGGGGATAATGGTGATCCCTGTGGTAGGCCAGGATATATTGTTGTTGGTTCCGACGTCCAACTGTCACATCTAAAAACTACTGTCCGTTGGAAGAGGGCTGAAGCGATCCAACTAAGGAGGAATGGACTTATTTTGAGCTCAAGAAGCTGAAGCATTAAAAAATCCAATAGTACTCTGTTGTACGCGTCCTCAAGATCAATCGCTGCAGCAAAGGTTTCAATGCCTGAGTGGAAACCTTCATAGACATCATGGGCAAAATCTGCTGCAATGTTCCAGGTTTCTCTTTTTGGACGGTACCCACCCAGGGTAGGTGGGAAAATACCTTGCCTCTCTAGCTGGCTTGAAATTTTCCTGGCAATTACCTTCTCCAGCAGCTTGCCTATTGTATTCTGCATGGTTATTATTCGATATCCCTGAATTTTTGTGTGGTCTTTGCCAGGCTTCGGTAAGGGAATCAGATAGCTGTGTAACCACTCCTCCATGATGCTAGCACTCAATTTACTGTTGTTGTACATGTCTGCTAGTTCCTCTAGCTCATTGTCGGTACATCTATTGATGTCGTCGTATCTTATGCCATCTAGCCCTGTAGCGCTGTTTTTTTTTTATCATCGAAGCACAGCCTTGATTTCTTTCACTGTCACTGTGTCGTCATCCGAATTGTTCTGGGCCTTGCACCTGTCTGAGGTGACCTCCTTGGCCAGATTTCGGCCTCTCATGTCTGTCTGGTTGCTCTGCTCTAGAAAGAGGGTTTTGCCCTTGTCCTCGTCAGTCCTCTGCCAGATGAGGTCAGCACCTTGGAAGTCAGAAATGCTCTCATTCTTGACTACCCCGCTCATGCTTTTATGTAGTCGCCAGAACAATTCATTCAGTCATAAAGCTGAACTCTAGCAGGAACGTGAACTCTGTCATAAAGCTTAACTCTAGCACAAATTCTGTCATAAAGCTGAACTCTAGCATAAACGTGAACTCTGTCATAAAGCTGAACTCTAGCACAAACGTGAACGCTGTCATCAAGCTGAACTCTAGCACAAACGTGAACTCTGTCATAAATCTTAACTCTAGCACAAACGTGAACTCTGTCATAAAGCTGAACTCTAGCACAAACGTGAACTTTAGCACAAACGTTAACTCTATCATAAAGCTTATCTCTAGAAAAAACGATAACTCTGTCATAAAGCTTAACACAAACATATATCGGTTATATTATCACACACAAACGTTAACTCGGTCATACGATACATCAATAACATTCGATACGCAGATGATACAGTTTTGATTGCAGATAATGACCAAGACCTGCAAAATTTAGTAGATGCGATTGTTGCACACAGTGAACAACTAGGGTTAGAATTGAATTGTACGAAGACACAGATTATGGTCGTCACTATGAAGGAAGACATATGTCGTGTCCTCCTTTAAAGTGTCGTCCCTGGAGTGAGGAGAGTCAACACCCACATTATAATATTTTTCTTTCCTATCAATATCCTGGAGAATCCACCAGCTTCCGTCCAACACACTCCATCAGCCCGTGGACACCTTTTCCTATCACTCTCTCACTGTCGTACTATGCCCCCTCTCATACTTCCCCAACGCAACATACTCAACAACTCTTGCTTCTAAAAATTAATAAAGATTAATTTATTAAAAGAAAAGTGTAACGTATATGAGACGTGTATGCGAAGAAAATGTGTGTCGTGTATTATAACATAAATGTATATGTCAGCCCTCAAAGTTCAGGATCATAGTGTACACATCATGGCAAGGATTACACGACATCACACGAGTCAGTACAATAGACCTCACCGAAGTCGTATCCTTCTCTCCAGACATGTCCTCTTCCAGAAGCTCTGATGACCATGAGATCTGAATCCCATGTAAATATATAATCCGTGGAAAATACTATTATTGTAATACAACGGTTCCTATTAGTTCTGTATTTTCACTCTTAAACAGTCAATGTATCTAGACAAAAATGGCTTGCTTTATTCACTAGATATAGTCTGAAAGTTCTGATTTCCTTGATACGTGGAACAACTACACTTCAATGTTTGGTTTCATCTAATGTGAACATCAGTTCCTACTGATCTAGTTCCTCATGGGCTGAACATCCATCACTTCAGGTGTGTTAACGATTGGTATGCACTCATGTAGGATACATATACCATTAGGCTCCACCGAGCAATGTGTATTAACTTCTTCCGTTGCGAAAGTTGCTGGCCCATCTCTCTACATCATAATTTATCCGGGATCGGATATTTATTGGTTCCGGATTCTTCATTCCAACCAGAGGAACCTGTAAAATAAATCAAACAACTGGTGATAGCCTCCCCGTCACTGATCTCTATTAGATGATCGTGGCCATCGGCCTCGCTCAGAAAATACAGTGAACCTACTCTGTCAGAGACAGATGACTGAACACATAGGTTATCATCAGGCCAAGACAAGAAAAAAAAAATCAACAAACAGAATGCGGAACCCCGCCCACCAGGGACCCCTACTGGACTATCCCAATTATCCCTCATTACTCAATTCTCAACTAGTAAAGCTTATCAACACTTCACTAATCTATTCTCAACTAACAGTGCTAAGTATCACTCTAGTTTTAACAAGACTACTGCCTATATTAATTAGGCCTAAATAGACTATATTGACTACCTTATGCAAAACCGCCTCATTCCGGGATGGCTACTACACTTTGCCATAACGACACAAGCTAGTTAATATTAAATTAATCTAACACTGTAGAGCTCTCCCACAAACACGTCCATCATAATCCACGGTTTTGGTCAACTCTCCATCTCCAATCATGGTTTATGGCAAAACCTAAAATTGGTCACGTGACGGTATTGATGTCCTGCAGGTGTTATTTGGGCATATCATCCACTGTCAAGAATCCCTTCCCCCTGGCCTAGTCACCGTCAAAGCTGTCATCACTTGTTTTGACCCCCCCCCCCAACAAGCCAGCGAGTTACTGTATGATCCCAACAACAGTTTCCACAACAAACTGCCAATCTGCTGTCGAGGGGTGACAATCCCAGCCATCCTTCCGTTTTATGTCGGGAAATTCTACATGACAGACGGACTGTTTACTTCCGAGCTGAGAACTTCCGCTTTCAATCCGACCTGTTAATAAACTGTCAAAGCGATGCAGGGATCCGTCTCCCTCACCACCGAGTGTTCCCAATCCGTCGACCAGATGTACATGTGCAGCTACAAATATTGTCCTGGGATTTTGACATCCGATTTGTTTTTTCTGTTAGTTAAAATAGTTGTCGCTGGCAGATAGTCCGTTTAATCAGAAAGCCTCTATAATAATCAACTGGTTAAACGCAAGGTTTTATTTTGTGACATGTCACCACAATGTAATATACAAGTAAATGGGCATATTCTTAAACAAGTGAATCGGTACAGTTATCGCGGAACAGTCATAACATCTGATGGGAGATGCCTTGAAGAGATTAGAACAAGAATTGCCATGGCGAAGGTAGCATTTTGCAAGATGAAAAACATACTGACCAATAAAAAGGTATCAATTGAAATAAGAAAAAGAGTATTGAAGTGCTACATAGAACCTGTACTTTTATATGGATGTGAGGCGTGGACAATGAGCAGACAAGCTGAAAAACATCTGATGGCTGTGGAAATGTGGTTTCTGAGGAAAATGCAAAGAATACCATGGACAGATAGAAGCACCAATGAACAAGTCCTTCAAGAATCAAATGAAGATCGTAAACTGATTAGAGACATTAGACGTAGACAGTCAAATTTTTTGGACATGTGTGATACACTTTATTTTCACAAATGTAACATCCTGTAGATATTATTATATATATAGATTGTTTGTTCCACAATTGTACGATCCAAGATTTAATATAACCCACTGGCAATGAAAAATGTGAAACGGAAAAGCCAGCGTATAAATAGCAGCGAACAACCGGAACACAGCATGTTTGTATACCAGCCCAAGCTAGGGACCAGGACAGATTCGATGAGCGGAGGGAGTGATAGTCTCTCCAAAATCAACTTACCAAAGATTATTTAGTATAAGCTAGATAGATGAAGACAAACATCAGCCCACGACATCGCATTGGGAAAATCTTAATCCTGGCGCCGAAGTGTGGAAGAAATTCATTTTACATGAAAGAGAGTAAATTGGTACCACTAGATCTAGACATGACTAGTTGATATGCAGTTGTGGAATGCAGTAGTTGAATGCAGGACTTGGTGAAGGTAGCAGCTTGACTGAATCTAGATCCAGGCCTGACTTTCTTTTGTGAGTGAAGTATCTGAGCAAAGTGATGCAGAACAGTATCCCAACCAGAACTAACCTGCAAACAGCCCTAGCCCAGTAGGAAGGTAACTTAGCTGGAGTGTAAGGAACAATTACTATCCTATACCCAGGGAGACAATTATCACTCTTTAGGAGAACATAACACCAGATCCAGAATTAGTGACATCAGGGATCCAGGCACCCTGAAGTACAACTAGGATAAGCAAGTTAAGATAGTCTTTCCCAAAATGACATGAAATTGTAATATTATATTTCAGGCATCCAGGGAAGAAATTTCTTGAACTTGTACCCATTACTGTAGAATATTAATTGTACTTGTTGATGTTAATGTAATGAATGACCATAAAACATGTTTATGTTTTAATAAATTATGTAAGAGGTCATTTCCTCCTTTGAGTATTTTCTTGTCGTGTCAGTAAGTCAATAGACACACCCTAGATATTAATCAGTTGGGAGAGAAGAGAGGCAAGGAACCCCAACAAGAAAGTGTTGGCCTTCAGGAAACATTACATTGTTCCCTGAAGGAATTCCTTGGTTCTCTGAACTCTATATCTATCAATAGATATATTAGAGCAACCATATGAGCCAGTGCTAGCTTAATTGATTATAACGGGCAGGATCATGTGAGAAAAAGGAACGTGTATCCTTTCTCTCTTTGGGATTGAGCCATCAATCTCATAATGCGACAAGTGGGGGATTTAAGTCCGGGGATTTTTTTAATTAGAAAGTAGGATAGAGCAGGGTGTAATAGTAACATTCAACTAGTCAGAAGTTATCATATCATTAGATATTGGTAAAGTTAGGTAGATAACTCTAACTAGACATACGTGCTTTGCTTACAGTCTATTCTCCAGGTATACAAGTGTATTCACCTTTAGAGAAGACAAGAAAAAGGTAAGAATGGCGGACACCGCCAGACTAAGAAATCTTTTCATGGATACTGATAAGTAGTGCGACCTATCAGGTAAAGAGTTAGCTCAGTATTTTAGTGATGAATTCGAGAAACATGAAAGTCTGCAAGCTGAGAAGGACAAGGAGGAAAGACGTCTACAAGCGGAGAATGAAAATAAGGAAAAGGATAGACAGGCAAACAGAGAACAAGAAGAAAGAAGACAAAACCATGAACTGGAAATGAGGAAGTTGGACAATGAAACCGAGTTGCGACGACTGGAAATCATGAACCAACATAATCCCTCAACAGATCAAAGTAGATCTTCAGCTGAACCACCAGGGGAAGCAGCTTCAGTTCAAGTGAACGCCATGTCTTTTCCGTTGGATCCTTTCAACGAACAACCAGACATCATCGAAAATTATGTGTGTGATGTGCGGATTGGAGGAGACCAAATGGGCAGATAAATTGTCACAAGGATTTCGTGGAATTTCTTACGAAGTATTCTCTAGGATACGACCGGGGGAGTTGGGCAATTATAACATCTTAAAACAAGCCTTATTAGCGAGATTCGAAATAGACGGAGAGAACTACAAGAAACAGTTCAGGACTGCTCGGAAGGAAGCCGGAGAGAACGTTTCTCAATATGTAGAACGACTAAAATCCTACCTAAACAAATGCGTGCCTTGTCTAGATTTGAGGAAACCTATCAAGATCTAGAAAAAATATTTCTAATAGATCAACTCAAACAGAAAATGTCTCAGGACATGAGAGCATTTCTAACACAAAATGGAGCTGAGAGATTGGAGTCTATCATTACTTTGGCAGAGAGATATGAAAAGTCGCAGAAATAGGCGGGGGGGGGGGGAATCAACGAACTACCAATAATCTTCCTCGCGAATTCCTCAGAAGACCAAAGATAAGGGAGAACCGAAATCCAGCAAACCAAATGGATCTAATGGATCAAATAAGACCACTACAACTCAGAACCAGCAGGTGAAGAGGGAGAATAAGGCCTACTGCAGCCATTGTAAAACTCATACTCATAACACAAAGGATTGGAAAAGGAAGCCTCAACCTCTTACCACAGCCTGTGTTGCAAAACCTAAAGCAGAGAGAAGGAACCGTAATGCTCGTTCCAATATTGACACGCAACGGAACACCAACTCAAAACTGCCAGTCATAGAATCTGTCAACCTGAACGGATGAACAGTTCAATGCCTCTATGATACAGGTTTATTTTTCGACACAATTGTACAAGCCTCATTGGTAAACCCAGAGCAAGTTACAGATGAAACCGTCGAAATACAGGGATTTCTGAAAAGTTCCGTGCCTATGACACTTCCTGTTGCCAAGATCAGCATAACTTCACGCTATTTTACGGGAGAAATCAGAGCAGCGGTCATGGAAGACCCAATCTACCCTGTCATGCTCGAATTTCTCTACGTCTTTTTAGAAGAACAAGTACAACCAATGATAGCATCAGCGGTGACTACGCGCCAACAGGCCAAGGAAACTCCAACGACAACGACACCAGCAAATCTTCAACCAGAAGATTTAAAACAAGCCCAAGCAACAAATAGTTCACTTGGGACGTGCTTCCGTAAGTTGCCAAAATCACATACACCTTCTAGGAAAGATGATTTCTACATAAAGAACGGAATTCTTCACCGGAATGCAGGAAATTTAGGACAAGAGTATTCACAACTTGTTGTACCAACTACTTACAGAACGCAAATACTTGAGATGGGACATAGTATGCCGTTTAGCGGACATACGGGAATCAACGCAACCATGCAACGAATTTCAACCTACTACTATTGGCCTGAAATAAACATGGACATCCAGCAATATTTCAAATCATGCTCAGAATGTTAGAAAGTAGCCCCGAAGCTCTGGACACCACTAGCGACATTAAGGGAAAGGCCCATCACAAGAGATTTCAACAAGAAATCAAGGGACATAGAGTTAGAGGTGGGAGAAAAAAGTACTAGTACTTCTTCCCACAAGTCAAAACCAGTTGCAGATCGGTTGGAGAGGACCTTATGTAGTGAAGGAGAACATTTCCAGAACAAAATACAAGATCTCTATAAAGGGGAAAGAAAATCTTTCATCTCAACCTGTTACGAAAGTACAACGAGAGACCTACGACCGAGACAGCACATTTGATAGCAATGGCCGTAGCAACAGAAGTTGAACATGGAAACTCAATGGGAGTGGAGTATCCTCTGCAATTCAACGAGACTTATCGAGATGTGGACATTAGCCCAACATTAACGATGGATCAGCAGCAGCAGATTCGAGAGTGCTTAGAGAATTCTGCAGAGATACTAACAGACAAGCCAGGACTGACAGGCCTGGAAGAATTCGACATGAAGTTGAAGGATCCAACACCTGTGCGAGTCAAAACTTATCCTGTTCCATACGCCAAAGCAAAAACTCTAACAGATTAAATTCAACAACTGCTGTGAGGAAGGATAAATGTAGGAGCAGACTTCTTCAGCAGACATCCTATTGAAGATTCTGTACAAGAATCAGAGGAGGAAAAAGAATGGGAGTAGAAAGGATTAGAGAAAATATAAGCGTGTTACGCTTGCTCAAAGCTACTGTTCTTCAGGCGAACAACAGTCTGAGAGGGGAGCCATGTGATATACTTTATTTTCACAAACGTAACATGCTGTAGATATTTCCCGTCGACAATTAAAGCCTGAACACCGCAACAGGATTGTTAGTTCCACAATTGTACGATCCAAGATTTAATATAACCCATTGGCAATGAAAAATGTGAAACGGAAAAGCCAGCGTATAAATAGCAGCGAACAACCGGAACACAGCATGTTTGTATACCAGCCCAAGCTAGGGACCAGGAGAGATTCGATGAGCGGAGGGAGTGATAGTCTCTCCAAACTCCAAAATCAACTTACCAAAGATACTTTAGTATAAGCTAGATAGATGAAGACAAACATCAGCCCACGACATCGCATTGGGAAAATCTTAATCCTGGCGCCGAAGTGTGGAAGAAATCCATTTTACATGAAAGAGAGTAAATTAATTCCACTAGATCCAGACCTGACTAGTTGGAATGTAGTTGTGGATTGCAGTAGTGGAATGCAGTAGTTGAATGCAGGACTTGGTGAAGGTAGCTTGACTGAATCTAGATCCAGGCCTGACTTTCTTTTGTGAGTGAAGTATCTGAGCAAAGTGATGCAGAACAGTATCCCAACCAGAACTCACCTGCAAACAGTCCTAGCCGAGTAGGAAGGTAACTTAGCTGGAGTGTAAGGAACAATTACTATCCTATACCCAGGGAGACAATTATCACTCTTTAGGAGAACATAACACCAGATCCAGAATTAGTGACATCAGGGATCCAGGCACCCTGAAGTACAACTAGGATAAGCAAGTTAAGATAGTCTTTCCCAAAATGACATGAAATTGTACTATTATATTTCAGGCATCCAGGGAAGAAATTTCTTGAACTTGTACCTATTACTGTAGAATATTAATTGTACTTGTTGTTGTTAATGTAATGAATGACCATAAAACATGTTTATGTTTTAATAAATTATGTAAGAGGTCATTTCCTCCTTTGAGTATTTTCTCGTCGTGTCAGTAAGTCAATAGACATACCCTAGATATTAATCATTTGGGAGAGAAGAGAGGCAAGGAACACCAACAAGAAAGTGTTTACCTTCAGGAAACGTTACATTGTTCCCTGAAGGAATTCCTTGGTTCTCTGAACTCTATATCTGTTAATAGATAAATTAGAGCAAGCATATAAGCCAGTGCTAGCTTGAGTGATTATAACGGGCAGGGTCACATTGAGGAAAAGGAACGTGCATCCTTTCTCTATTTGGGATTGAGCCATCAGTCTCATAATCCGACAGCATGTATCAGAAGAAATGAATTGGAGAACTTGGTGACAACTGGCAAGATCGAAGGGAACAGACCAAGGGGAAGACCAAGAATTAAATACCTGGATGGCATGGTCGAGACAGAAACACGGAGCTGATCCACGACTCTGGTAATCGAGTGAGATGGCAGAACATGACCACCCACGCTTATCGGCATGGCACATAATGGATGGATCTGACAGCTTAACTCTAGCACAAACGTTAACCCTGTCATAAATCTTAACTCTAGCACAAACGTCAAATCTAGCATACAGTTTAACACTAGCACGCACAAACGTTAACTTTATCATAAAGCTTAACTCTATCACAGACGTCAACTCTGTCATAAAGCTTTACACTAGCACGCACAAACTTTAACTCTATCATAAAGCTTAACTCTAGAACAAACCTTAACTCTGTCATAAATCTTAACTCTAAAACAAACGTTAACTCTAGCACAAACGTTAACTCTGGCATACAGTTTAACACTAGCACGCACACACGTTAACTCTATCATAAAGCTTAACTCTAGCACAAACGTCAACTCCGTCATAAAGCTAATACAACACAAACTGTAACTGTGTCATAAAGATTAACACTTGCACGCACATTAATATAAAGCTTAAATATAACACAAACGTTAACTCTATCATAAAGCTTAACTCTACCACAAACGTTAACTCCATCATAAAGCTTAAATCTAGCATAAACGTTAACTATCATAAGCTTAACACTAGCACAAACGTTAACTCTGTCATAAATCTTAACTCTAGCACACACTCTGTCATAAAGCTTAACAGTAGCACAAATGTTAACTCTGTCATAGAGCACACACGTTAACTCTATCATAAAGTTAACCTCCAGCACAAATGTTAACTCTATCATAAAGCCTAATTCTAGCACACACGTTAACTCTATCATAAAGCTTAAAACTAGCACAAACGTTAACTCTTTCATAAAGCATAACACTAGCACAAACGTTAACTTTATCATAAAACTTAACTCTAACACACACTTTAGCACAATGGTTCTCAACCGGTGGGGAATTCCCCCCCCCCCCCCCCACAGGGGGGAATTTTAGGGTTTCCAAATATAATATAAATATAACACAAACGTTAACTCTATCATAAAGCTTAACTCTACCACAAACGTTAACTCCATCATAAAGCTTAAATCTAGCATAAACGTTAACTATCATAAGCTTAACACTAGCACAAACGTTAACTCTGTCATAAATCTTAACTCTAGCACACACTCTGTCATAAAGCTTAACAGTAGCACAAATGTTAACTCTGTCATAGAGCACACACGTTAACTCTATCATAAAGTTAACCTCCAGCACAAATGTTAACTCTATCATAAAGCCTAATTCTAGCACACACGTTAACTCTATCATAAAGCTTAAAACTAGCACAAACGTTAACTCTTTCATAAAGCATAACACTAGCACAAACGTTAACTTTATCATAAAACTTAACTCTAACACACACTTTAGCACAATGGTTCTCAACCGGTGGGGAATTTCCCCCCCCCCCCCACAGGGGGGAATTTTAGGGTTTCCAGGGGGGGGGGGTGGATGAAGACCATTTCAAGATCGCATTAATACAAGAACCGATTACTTGATATTGTTTTTCCCTTCATACTTTACAGTTATGCACGTCTCATTCTTCTAAAATTGATTTTATAAAGTAAGGAGACCCACAAATCATGTTTTATGTGGATGTCTAGACTTGTTTTAGTATATGCTATTAAATTTACCTGTCAGAGTCCAGAAAGGGTACAGTGATGCAGTGACATCGTTACGCCCGCCAGGCGACTTAGCTCCCAGCAGGGTTGCAGCAACTTCGTTACGCCGCCAGGCGAGTGGTAGTTACCTGCCTGCAAGATTGCTGGCTGACGAGCGACCAGCGGTCAGACAAGGACGACGCAAGACGCACGCATGCCTCGTGAAGCCACCTCAGGTGGGAGGCAAGTTGCGAACTAGCGGCAGACAGCTCTGGGACACGGACTTGGACGGACGCATGATGAGAGAAAGGCGTTGTGTGGTTTTCTGTGCTGAAAGTCGAGTGTCTGGACATCTTGAGAGTTAGACTTGTGAGCTGTATTGTGGATGTAAGTGTATTGAAGTATCAAGTATATATTGTTGTGATCATCGTAATGTATTTGATCTGTGAATAAATCCATTGAACGGTGTGTCGTTGAGTCTTACGTCAAATCACGTTGTACTTGTACTGTCTCACATGTGTTAAGTTAGCGAGCCAAGTTTAAGACCCTGACATGTGTGGACGTGGGGGCTCGTCCGGCTTTGAAATGAACGTGTTTATGTGATTAACGAGTTAAAACTAGAGTTTGTGAACTTAGAATTTTTGTCAAACTTTATAGTACATGTAAATGTGATCGTGGAAGGCTCATTTTGATAATTTACTACATTGTTTAAACATGTGTAAGACTATTTGTAAACGTACAGTGCATACATATTGTTTGATCTTGTAAGCGTGGAAAACATTTGTGATTTGTGAAACTTGTCACCGTTTTGACCTTGTCGACATTGTGATCTTGTCGCCATTGTGACCTTGTCGCCATCTTGTAAACTTGATGTCTATGTCCTTACTGAATGTCATCTTGATATAAGTGATGTGTCATCAATGTTGTAGAGTGTTGAGATACATGTAGATTGTCTTAGTGTATTGAGTTTGTGGAACGCAGAAAGTTTTGGAAAGAAAGTAACTTGTATTGAAAAAAAAAAATTTGTTGACGGACAAACTTACGACCTACAACTACACTCAACGCCATACAAACCTAATCAACACTTAGTGACAAGCAGGCACACACCAACAAATAGACACTAATTTATTTTCCTCCAAAAACAAAGCAGGTTTTCCAAACCATCCGAAACCTTGCCGTAGAGGTCATTTGTGTTTTCGAAGTAGCGACCCTACAGTTCCTAGCCCGATTTTCAACCGTTCTTCACCGCATCCAGGGCACTTGAGTATATTTTTCTTTTCATATACTTTAAGGATGCAATTTTAGGCACGTATTGTCAATAGAAATCAATTGTAAATTGTTCATTACTAACCACTTATAACATATTTTGTGTGACTGGTATTTCATTGACACTTTTCATCATGTCGTCATTAAATGATTTCATCGATATGGGGTTAAAATTAAAGTTAACAGGTGATGAGTTAACAAAGTGGAGTGAGAATAAATACTCTGAACACCTTCGCGAGAAAGCTACTGAACGCGATGAAAGAGCGGCTGAAAGGGCATCAAAGCAAGCCGAATTAGATATTGAACTTAAAAAAGCAGAAATAGCAGCTCAGAGTAAGAGAGAAGAACTGGAAGTACAGCTGAAGATGAAACAACTGGACACTGAGACTGCGATTAACAGAGAGTCTAAGAAATCTGAGAGACTGGAAAAAGAAAACCAGTACAAGAAATATCAGGGTATTGTACGTAATTATACCTCGGGTGACTGCATCGCAGCCTTTACCCAAAATTTTGAAACTTTAATGGAACATTACCAGGTTCCACTGTCTGAATGGAATATTGTTTATATGAGGAGTTTATCAGGGGAACCTCTTAAAGTCATTGAAACCATCCCCAAAGACCTCAGAAAAGATTACCATTATCTGAAATCTAAGATTATGGCACATTTTATGTTAGATGAGGCAGGTTACAGAGAACAATTCAGTAAGTTGAGCCCAAAACCGACTCAAACGTTCTCTGATTACCTCTGCTTAGTCCGAGATATATTTACCAAATGGACTTCAGCAGCTAAAATTGACAAAAATTATCAGAGACTAGAAGATCTGATCATTAGAGATAAAATCATTTCATCCATTCCATCAGCATTTTCAAAATTTTTGCAAGAGAATGAATGCACTAGTGTGGATGAGATTGAAAGACGTGGTTCGGCGTATTACACAGCCAACAAACATTGTTTTGCCAGTGAAGCTACTGACATAAATTTTGTAGCAGCGGCTAACTACGACAAACCCTATAGTAGGCAGAAACCTCATAGGCCTACCTCTGAGAAGTTTAATCACTGTACTTATTGTAAATTTTCACATCATCAGAATGAAATGTGCGATAAGCACCCAGGATACCATACTTACCTACTAAACATGGTAAACAGACAAGATAAGGAGCGTAAATCCTTCAGAAGTTTGCGTAAATGTTTCCTCTGTAAGGCGTACAGACACCATCGGAAAGATTGTAAAGGTAGGCAAATGACCAACAAAGCAAATGTCGCCTTGTTTGACAGTTCGGCGTCAGATGAAGAACAGCCAGAGAAACATCCTGTGAACTCAGCACAGGCCTTTGACATGTTTAGCGCAAATAAATGTTCTGTTTGTAACACCTTTTATGAAGATGGTATTTTAACATGCGGTCACGCCATCCCTATTGCCAATGAAGAAGCTAATTTGGTAGTAGATTCAAAAGGCAAGATAATCGTCCATCACGGATATGTGAATGGCAAGTCTGCTACAGTCCTTCGTGACACGGGCAGTTCACTCATTGGTCTGAAGAGAACGTTCATAATGCCTACAGACTATACAGGCAGGCACGTAACATGCAGAACATTCTCAGGCAATATTGAGAAATACCCACTAGCATGGGCATATATTGAAACACCTTTCCTCACTGGGAAAGTAAAGTGCGCTGCATTAACAAACCCAGTGTGTGATGTAATTATTGGAAATCTACCAGAGGTGAATGATAAACCTCATGACATAACATCTCTGTGTATTGATGATACCATAACATCACCATCCAATGTCATCATTGAAAATGTCACACCACCTATTGATTGTATAGTAGCTAATGTAGCACTAACATCTCATGACATCATTGATAACATTGCTCCATCACCATCTGATATCATTGAATGCGTGAACGCAGTAACTAGATCTACTGCTAGAGTGCAAGATGAAAGTAATCAAACTGAGGCTATACAAATGCTTAGCCCAGTATCACTACCTACTAACACCATGAAGGAAACGTTTGTAACAGCTCAAAAAGCTGATCCTTCATTGTCAAAATACTTTAATCTGATCGGCCAAAAGCCAAAGGTAACCAAGAATGCAAAATGGTATTTTGCTGTGAAAAATGATATACTCACCAGGTATTATACCAGAGGTGACAATACAACAGAGCAAACTGTTTTGCCAACTAATTATCGCAAGCAAGCCTTACATCTTGCCCACGATATACCTCTTGCAGGGCATATGGCATACGTTAAGACCAGATCAAGGTTACTGACACAGTTTCATTGGCCCAAATTTTGCAATGACATTAAAGAATATTGCAGAAGTTGTGACACCTGCCAGAAACTGGTAAAAAAAGGTAAACACCCACAGGCAAAGTTACAAGTTACTGACTTAGCCAGTCGACCTTTTGAAAAACTATCTGTCGACATAGTGGGCCCTCTTAATCATACAACAACTAGAGGGAATAAATATATTCTAACTGCCATTGATCAATGTAGTCGCTGGCCAGAAGCTATTCCGCTAAAGAACATTACTGCCAATGATATAATGGAAGTTTTCTTCCATATATTTTCTCGGATAGGTTTTCCAGATACTATCCAATCTGATAGGGGCACTCAGTTTATTGCCGCATCTACCCAAGCTTTCACCAAAATGCTGGGAGTGAAGCAATGTTTCAATTCCCCGTACCATCCTCACTCTAGTGGAGTAATAGAAAAATTTAACGGGGATCTAAAGCACATGCTTGCAAAAGTAACGCAAGAGCACCCCAATAACTGGGATGTATATCTACCAGCTATTCTTTTTGCTTATCGGGAGGTACCACATTCTAGTACCGGTTTCTCTCCTTTTGAACTTATCTATGGTGCCAAACCACGGGGCCCATTAACTATTTATCACCAAATGTTAACTGACTCTACTCCAGTACTTAAACCCATATCATCATACGTATATGTTACATCATTGCGTGAAAGAATCATCAAATCGTGTATTATTGCAAAGAATGCACTAAAATTATCTGGTGCTACTTATAGACAGTATGCTGACAAAGGTAACAGGACAATAACGTTGAAACCTGGACAGGACGTTTTTCTTCTACTACCTAGGGACAGACACTTATTGACAGATTCTTGGCAGGGACCTTTTAAAGTGACGAGACAGATTTCACCTGTAGATTACGAAATCCAAATAAAAGACAAACACAAAATATTTCACATAAATATGCTAAGACCATACCACAACAGAGACAACGAACAAGACGATACGACAGCTTGTACAGTGATAATAGATCATGAAGACGACGATGCTAGTGACGAGATTCCAACACCTGCATCAGACATGACAAACTGCTTGAAGGAGATCAAAATCAACCCAAAGTTAACTCAAGCAGAGACAAACAGTTGCAAACAGCTTATACAACAGTACAACACCATTTTTTCCAACAACCCAGGACAAACAGAATTAGTATAGCATCATATCACACTCACATCAAACACACCCATAAGATGCAGACCATACACCATTCCATTACATTAAAAAGAACATCTACATCAGGAGATCATCAATTTAGAGAAAAACAACATCATAAGACGATCCCAATCAGACTTCTCATCTCCAATGGTCATAGTACGAAAAAAGGACAATACAATAAGACTGTGTATCGACTATCGAAAGCTCAATAAAATAACTGTTCTAGATCTTGAGCCAATGGCTAACTCTGACGATCTTCTGACAGAACTGACAGACGCTAGGTTCTTTACGAAGATAGATATGACGAAAGGATATTGGCAAATAGCAGTAGACGAACAGAGCAGACATCTGACAGCATTTGCCACACCTTGGGGACTGTACGAATGGTGCAAACTTCCATTTGGGCTTGTCAATGCCCCAGCCACATTCGTACGTATGACACGACTTCTTCTAGTAGATATTCCTAACATAATCTGCTATATCGACGACATCTGTGTTCACACAGAGACAATGACAGAGCACATTAAGACGTTAGAACAGACATTTGAACGTATTAGACAGCACGGACTGACAGTAAAGCCTGCGAAAGTAGACATAGCCTACCAGGAAATATCTTTCTTGGGGTACAAAATATCCAACGGCTTTGTCACGACAGACGATAACATTGTGTCCAAGATACTAAAACTCTCACTTCCGACTACAAAAAAACAAGTCAGAAGTTTGTTGGGACTGATAAACTATTACCGGCAGTTCATTCCTGATTTTTCCGAACTGACCGAAGTGTTTACTAATTTACTAACAAAGGATAAACCAGAGAAAATTGTAAACAATGAATGCCTACAAATTGCATTCCATAAAGTACTAGCATGTTTTTCTGATAACAATTTAAATAATCTCATCCTGAAATTGCCCAATCTCCATTTACCTTTCAGATTGCGTACAGATGCTAGCTCCGTGGCGATTGGAGCAGTCTTGTTACAAGAGTACAATAACATCCTCCATCCCGTGTACTTCGTATCCAGGAAACTAAAACCCCGAGAACGGGCGTGGTCTATACCTCAATTGGAAGCCCTAGCTTTAGTGGTGGGTATAACAAAATTGTCCAGATTTCTTCTAGGACGCCATTTCATCGTGGAATCTGAGAGCAGCCCGTTACGATTTATAAATTCAGGTGTACCTTCAAACCATATGGTAGCGCGCTGGTCTCTTAAACTTCAAGATTATAGCTTTGAGGTTCGACATATCCCAGGCAGAACCAATTCAATTGCCGATCTTTTGTCCCGTTGTTCGACCGACCCAGTAAGCACCAATGTCTGAGAGCAGTGTGTACAAATACACTCAGACCGACACAGCCATTTATAAGTGAATATTTTTTTTCCATTCACAAAAAGCTGTGTAATGTCTACAATATTGTGATAGGGATTACTCCCAATATATATAGTGTTCTTATTTTACTAATTCATGTAGTGATTGTCGTGTATAATTGTGTAGTGTGTGGTAGAAAGCGAACTTTATTAATTGTATATACCAAGAACAAGAACAGTGTCACGTTCGCTCAAAAACTTACCGTAAGCGAACTATCCAATTTGACAGTGACATCTGCGTGTGGAACATTCCAGGGATATTTTAAAGACGTGTGTGAACGTGTGAACTAAACATTGACAGCTACACATGAACAGTCAATCGTAATCCAGAAGGTTTTGTAGTGAAACATCCAACACATGAACTGTGAGAACATTGTACTTTCCGTAACTACATCAGACCGGAACAAGTGTGTTCTGCAAGCTTCAACATCAGCTTTTTTAGTGTTCGTGTGTGCTTCCGGATTAGTTAGAAATTTAGAGCAAAATTAGCAGACGACAAATAAAAGTTTAAAAATCTATGACGATTCTAAAATCTTTAGGAATCAACAAAGTTAAATACACGAATTGTGTGTTTATATATTTATGTAGTGTAATCTTAGAATCATATCTTGATTAATGTATTCATATTACCGACTTTTTCTCGTTAATATGAAGAAACGTTAAGCGATGACGCTAAGAAATAGGATAATTATTGTAAATTATTGTATTTCATTAATGTGTAAATTATTCCCCTTTCATTTATTTGTTATTACAGCATTACACAAAGGGCCATAATTTGAAATGTATTCAGTAATGTGTTGCGTATAAATAGCCATGTTGCTGCCAGATTGTTGACACAACAGGTAGCCATCTACTGGGCATGGCAGAGTGTTACCGACATTGCAGACCAACACAAGAGCTACTGGCCAAATAAGGTCAGGGTTTGAGCGTTTTATACGACTTATATAAAGCCGTATTTCGGTCTAGCTAGATGGTTTTTGTTTCAAGAACCATATTATTACGTTTTTTTTTGGAAGCTGCGAGGTAGATGCGTGAAGCTGGTACTACCGATCTGACTGGGTCATTAATGCAATTGAGGTAATCAGCCATCGAGAGGATGAAACCTGACATGTGTTAAAGGTTGAACACCACATGTCGTTGAATGCAACTTCCATTTCTTATATATTTCTATGGCATATGTGTATGTATTTGTATGTTGATACCAATGTATATAACAACAGAAGGGTAGACTCTGACAAGGTTAGAATATTAACCCAGTGTGTACATATATTATACATGAAAGATGACATCTTTCATGAATTTGCCGGGGGAGCGTGTCAGAGTCCAGAAAGGGTACAGTGATGCAGTGACATCGTTACGCCCGCCAGGCGACTTAGCTCCCAGCAGGGATGCAGCAACTTCGTTACGCCGCCAGGCGAGTGGTAGTTACCTGCCTGCAAGATTGCTGGCTGACGAGCGACCAGCGGTCAGACAAGGACGACGCAAGACGCACGCATGCCTCGTGAAGCCACCTCAGGTGGGAGGCAAGTTGCGAACTAGCGGCAGACAGCTCTGGGACACGGACTTGGACGGACGCATGATGAGAGAAAGGCGTTGTGTGGTTTTCTGTGCTGAAAGTCGAGTGTCTGGACATCTTGAGAGTTAGACTTGTGAGCTGTATTGTGGATGTAAGTGTATTGAAGTATCAAGTATATATTGTTGTGATCATCGTAATGTATTTGATCTGTGAATAAATCCATTGAACGGTGTGTCGTTGAGTCTTACGTCAAATCACGTTGTACTTGTACTGTCTCACATGTGTTAGGTTAGCGAGCCAAGTTTAAGACCCTGACATATGTGGATGTCTAGACTTGTTTTAGTATATGCTATTAAATTTACCTTCCATGTTTATGTTTACTGTGTAGGGGTGGGGGGATTTTTAGATGGGAAATCTGAAAGGGGGGGGGGGGGATGACGTTCTGAAAATACGGTGAAGGGGGGCACGGGCCAAATTTTTTTATAGGAAGGGGGGGATGACGTTCTGAAAATATGGGGAAAGGGGGGGGGGCACGGGCCAAAAAAGGTTGAGAACCACTGCTTTAGCACAAACGTCAAGTCTTACTCAAACACTAACTCTAACAAAAACAACTCTAACAAAAACAACTCTAACAAAAACAACTCTAACAAAAACAACTCTAACAAAAACAACTCTAACAAAGAGTCACGCTAACAAAGTGCCTAGCGTGTTTGCCTGTCGATCTGGTGGTCGTGAATTCGAACCCTTCTAGAAAACAAAACGAGTAGATGAACACCGTGTTTGACCTACATTCCCACGTCGACACAACCTCAAATGTGCGACAGAACATGCTCTGGGAAGTAATAGAGGCTGGCTGGATATTGATGACACCATTCACTGAGCACCGATTGGTGGATAAGGTAAGTGCCCAGCACCATATACCAATCAGGGCCCCAAGAATGCCAGCTGGTTGTTTACTTTTACAAACTGTTGATCCACAACATGACATGACAAAACGACTACATGACATCCCGCTTACGTGACAACCTGACTAAATGATACCCTGTCTAATGACAACACACCAACGTGACAACTCTGTTGTATGACAACCCTTCAACGTGACAATCCAACAACATCAAAAACTCACCGACATCACAACACGACTACGTGACAATATGACGACTTGAGTATTTGACAACCAGCCTAACGACAACCGAATTATATGACAACTCACCTACTATAACCCATCGATTTGACAACCCAACTATATGACAACCCGCCTATTTAACCACCGGACTAAATGACAACCCGTCTACTTAACAACACGACTGCACGACAACCCGACTGCAGTGGCAAGTCGATGGTGGTTGTAGTGACAGGTTGGTGGTTTTAGTGACATGCTGGTGGTTGTAGTGACAGGCCGGGTGACAAGACATGGCGGCCAAGGTCACGACTTACGCTGGCGTTCAGCGACCTTGATGTGGCAGCAGACGTAAGAAAACCTGGCTTATTGGAAGCTAGTGTCCCCAGGCCGCCATGTTAGCCGAACTGTGCCGCGACCTTGAGCGCTGTCTCCGCTTATCTGTTGCTGAATCTCTTGTTTCAGTGTTCACAGATCTTAACTTTAACGCGTATCTGTCTGTGTGTCCATGTCTGTCTCTGTTTATCTTTGTCAGTCCATGTCAGTGTATCTATGTCTGTCTCTCAATGTCTGTCTCTGTCCAACTCTGTTTTTGTCTCTGTTTGTATTTGTCAGTCCCTGTCAGTGTATCTATATCTGTCTCTTTCCGTGTATGTCTCTGTCCATGTCTGCCTCTGCCCATGTCTGTCTCTGTATTTGTCAGTCCATGTCTGTGTATCTACGTCTGTCTCTGTCCATGTCTGTCTCTGTATTTGTCAATCCATGTCTGTGTATCTACGTCTGTCTCTCAATGTCTGTCTCTGTCCATGTCTGTCTCTGTCCATGTCTGTCTCTGTCCATGTCTGTCTCTGTATTTGTCAGTCCATGTCTGTGTATCTACGTCTGTCTCTCAATGTCTGTCTCTGTCCATGTCTGTCTCTGTCCATGTATGTCTCTGTATTTGTCAGTCCATGTCTGTGTATCTACGCCTGTCTCTCCGTGTCCGCCTCTGTCCATGTACTTCTGGATGTGTGTATGTGCTGACTGAATGGTTCTTTACGGCACCGTGTAGACGACAGCAACCAGCACAACACAACCGTGGCTGTATGACAGCGAACAGTACAACACAGAACATCGCCCAGGGTTCTACTGTACCAGGAAGCACCCAGGTTCCCACTGTACCACAAAGCGCCCAAGTTCCCACTGTACCACTACCAGGAAGCGCCCAGGGCCCCAGTGTAACAGGGAGCGCCCAGGTGCCCACTGTACCAGGAATCGCCCAGGTTCCCACTGTACCAGGAAGCGCCCTGGTTCCCACTGTACCACAAAGCGCCCAACCAGGAAGCGCCCAGGGTCCCACTGTACCAGACAGCGCCCAGGTTCCCACGGAACGCGGCAAGCTGGAGCTGTGTCCCTGATAGCGACAAAATGGCCACCCCCTATCGTGTGAGAGCGCCGATCTGTGCGGTATCAGAGAACCCAAACATAATTAGCGCCGGCCTTGACACAGATAAGGCGTCGTGAGAACAGACGAGGTCAGGTAGCTGGGCAGGTTATGTGACTAGATATTATGAGAGCCGAAACAGGCACGATTATGGATCAAAGAAACGACCGGCACGAACACGCAACAACGCAAACAATAACACACAACTGTAGAACATAATGTAGGAGATCTGTTTCCCAGGTCATGCTGTCGACCGCTGGCACATCCAGGGTTGACGTCCTCACAATTGGTGATAGACCAGTTTCTGTGAAGTCTTGATAGCGTGGCGACCTGTAGATCTAGTGGCCAGGGTTTCATCGTCTGTAGTGCCTGGGCAACCCTTGCCAGCCTCAGAACAGAAACATTCGATTGTCTCAAAGGTCACAAATGTAATTTTGTCATTCATAACAATGTGTTCCCTTAGGGAATTTAAATACAGAAGACACAAATTGCACGATTTTTTGTCTGGCATATTTCGCTACATCTAGTCAGGTGCTTACACATCATAATAATCATCATCATCTTCCACGTCTGCCGTCAAGCGTCGTGCGGAGTTATATATCATATTCTTCTTCTTCTTCACCTTCTTCTTCTCTTCCTCTGTTTAGCTCAGTGAAGTGTTGATGGGAGATGTGAGGATCGTTTATGCACTCTTTCTAATGCTCTTTGTAAGTTTGTCTTCATTTCTTTAAGGTTGTTCTTGATACCATCACTCCATCTTTTACGCGGTCTTCCCCTTGCTCTGTGGCAGATATTATCAGAACATTCTTGTGATGTGGTCAAACCATTTACTCTGTTGTATGACAGCAACCATGTACAACACACAACACCTGGATGTGCCAGCGACTGACAGCTTGACCTGGAACACAAGAGAGCTCCGACCCCATGTTCCACAGTTGTGGTTTGTTACTGTTGTTTGTTATTGTTTGTGTCTTTTCTGAGACTGGCAAATGAAGTAAGTGCATGACTGGTTTGGGTTCCAAATGTTGCTGTATGTAGCCGAGGCGCGGTGTTGGGGTGAGCGCCCAACATTGCTCAAATACCTCAATGGCTCGTGAATACATAACCTATGCAGCAAAAGTCCAACTCCTGGCCTTCACGTGGCGGGCCTGTTTAAACTAACAGGAGAAGGGGCGACGGCGAGTCTCTGGCGCCGGAAAATAACCAGTATGCTCTAGATGTGTATGCACGGACATGCATGCGCAGACAGGCGTGTGCGCGCGTACACATCTACACTCGAGTGAGACCACAGTCTGCTCTAGCAAAGAAAGGTGCTGAAGACGGAGGCAACCAGCCAAGAGGCGCACCACAGAAATCAGGATGCCACGCAATCACGCAAAATGGAATATGTCGACTACTGCTAATCGTTATGGTGCTCGCCCTGCTTTGGACCCCCAGGCAGGTGCAGTGCCGGGCCCTATGTCTCGAAAGGGTCCAACCCCAACTACTGGAGGTCCTTCTCAGATGTCCTGTGGAGCCAGGGGACATGAGAATAGGACGACTGGCCATACTAAACTAAGACTTAAAATAATGCACTGGAATGCGGAGGGAGTCAGCAACAAAAAAGTTGAATTAGAAAACATCCTGGACAAAGAGAAAGTAAGCATATGTTGCTTGCAAGAAACTCACCTCAATGAAAATATAGCCTTCAAAATCAGAGGCTACCAGTGTTACCGATCTGACCGAAAGAACAGGCGAAAAGGTGGGATACTGACCCTTGTAAGAAATAACATCATGGCTTCCCAAATCAAAGTCTACATGGAAGGGGCTGAGTATCAGACACTTAAACTTAAGACAGGTAATACAGATCTACATCTGATCAATTACTACTGTCCAAGTGACCGCCCACAGGCACTGGACACTCTACCACTAAAAGAAAAAATGATTGTGTGTGGTGATTTCAACAGCCACTCGCAGAGCTGGGGCTATGATCACATGGACCAGAGAGGAGAGAGACTGGAAGACTGGCAAGATGAGAATAGATTCATGTTGATTAACAAGCCGTCCGACCCACATACTTTCTACTCGAGATCATGGCACTCTTCAACTACACCTGACCTGGCTTTTCATTCACCAGACCTGGAGTGGAACATTACACGAACTGTTGGGAAACAACTTGGTGGCAGTGACCATCGGCCAGTCTTTCTAACCGTAGAAAATGAGCTTGTAAGTGAAAGCAGCACCCTCTCGAGGTGGAACTACAAGAAAGCAGACTGGGCAATGTACAAGCATCGCACCAGCATACTGGTTAGAAACCTGAACACTGAGAAAGACATAAATAAAGCAGTTGAAGAGTTTGGGAAATGCATACTACAGGCAGCGCGAGAAACAGTACCAAGAGGAGCCCGTAAACAATATAAACCCTACTGGAGTAGTGAACTGGAACAGTTGCATAATGATGTTGAAGTGTGTAGAAAGCAAGCAGAGGCCACACCCAGCCAAGAGCACCACAATAAATTCCAGCATGCAAAAGCCAAATTTCAAAGGGCCAAGCTGCAGGCTAGACGGAAAAGCTGGCAGGAGAAAACGGAGTCTCTGAACTTTGAAAGAGACACAAGGAAATTGTGGAAGCTAATAAAACAGCTTAATGACGAGGGCACAGGGAGAAACTCAAAAATTGCACTACATAAAGATGGAAAAATCTTAACAAGAAAGCAAGCAGCTGACCATTTTGCGGACTCGTTCGCACAAGATAGCAATATCAAAATTAGTCCAGAGAATCAACAAGAGATTCGAGAGAAACGACAACATACAGGACAGAAGGAAATAGTACATGAGGTTCTGGAGGCATCCATCACAATCAGCGAACTGGAGCTAGCCATATCAAAACTGAAAATGAGAAAGTCACCAGGAGCTGATGGTATCTCCAATGAAATGATCAGGAACCTAGGAACAGAGGCCAAAACAAAGCTGTTGCAGATCTTCAATAACAGCTGGACCTTAGGCAGTGTTCCACAAGCCTGGAGAGAAGCAATCATGATACCCCTCCTAAAATCAGGGAAAGATGGTTCCATTGCCTCTAGCTACAGACCAATTAGCCTCACCAGCTGTCTCTGCAAAACACTGGAGCGCATCATCAATCACAGACTGCAGTGGTACATTGAAAGTAAAAACATCCTTGTGCCACAGCAGGCTGGCTTTAGGCAGTGCTACTCTACGGAAGATCAGACAACCTACCTCTCTCAAGAAATTGAGGATGCATTCCAAGAGAAGAAGCTGGTGCTTGCGGCATGGATAGATCTGAAGAAAGCCTTTGACAAAGTCTGGAAAGAAGGTCTGATGAAGAAACTGAGAAACTGCAAAGTCAATGGAAGAATGTACAAATGGGTGAAAGCATACTTGCACAACAGAAGAGCCCGAGTACAGATAGACGGACTCAAGAGCAAGAAAGTACTACTGCGTCACGGTGTCCCCCAGGGCGGAGTCTTGTCCCCCACACTTTTTCTAATCTTCATCAATGATCTTGTTGCTCACCTACCGCATGGAATTAAAGCGGCAATGTACGCCGATGACCTGGTTCTATGGAGCACAAATGAATATGCATCAGTGGCCACCAGATTGCTACAAAGAGCTGTAGATACATTTGCTGCATGGGCAAATAGATGGTGTGTCAGCATAAACACTGACAAGTGCAGCACCACCCTATTTACCCTCTCTCCAAAACAAAAGGCAGGGATCATCCAGATAAATGGAACACCCCTAAGAGAAGATAAAGAACCAACATACCTTGGAGTAACATTTGATGGCAAGCTGACATGGAGAAAGCACATCAACAAAGCAGTAGCAAAAGCCAGAAGGAAAATAGCCATCCTGAGAAAGCTAAGTGGAACCACATGGGGAGCCAGTACGAAAATACTTAGCAAAGTTTACCAACAGAGCATACGACCACACCTGGAATATGGGTCAACTGCGTGGTGTTCAGCATCAAATACCACACTACAAGAGCTGGACAAGGTGCAAAATCAAGCACTTAGAGTCACCACAGGAGGGATGAGATCAACCCCTATAGTGGAAATGGAGAAGATGGGGAGGACACAGGCACTGAGTGAGCGCAGAGATACGAAAACGCTAATACAAGCAGAAAAGTTCCTCAGCTTGCCAGGCCACCCTATGAAGAACAGATTTGAAAACCTAGCTATGGGGCGGTTGAAAAGAAGTAGTTTTATCCACCAGGCCAAACGACTCTGCAGAGAAACCACTGATCTGCCCACAGTTGGTATCCCCCTAACAACTATTCCAGAGCGAACTCCATGGAAAGATGAGCATAGACTATCATTACAAATCCAGACAAAAGTGAGAGGAATATTTGACAAGGAAGAACAGAACAGTGTGCAGCGCAGAACAGCCACTCTCAGCTTCCTTGATGAAGAATACCCACAGGACCTCTGGATCCGAGTCTACACAGATGGGTCAGCACAAAATGCTGTTCGAAATGGAGGAGCGGGAGTGTACATAGAATACCCAAATAATACTAGGGACACAGCCAGAGTACCGACAGGAAAGTACTGCCATAACTATGATGCCGAAATTGAGGCAATCAAGATAGCAACAGAGAAATTACTAAATAACAGCAATGGTACACAACCTGTGGTGCTACTAACAGATGCAAAATCAGTACTCGAGGCGCTCCTCTCTGGGAAATTGCCAGTACTAAGGACACTACTTTCTGAACTTAGCAGTAAGCATAAAGTCACCATACAGTGGATACCATCCCACTGTGGAGTACCCGGAAACGACAGAGCTGATCAATTGGCTAAGGAAGGAGCCAAAGAGGAACAGCCTGATGTGCCCGTTACATACCACCAAAAGAAAAGAATGATCAAATCAGTCAGAAAGCCACCAAAACCTGCTCAAGATGACTACCACATTATGGACAGACCAGAACAAGTCATTATTCTGCGCCTCAGAACAGGACACAATAGATTACGCAACCACATGTATACAAAATTCAAGATTGGTGAAACAGCCATGTGCACATGTGGATTGGCGTCGCAGACAGCAGAGCACATACTCCAAGACTGCCCAAAATATAACATATCTAGGCAAACCTTCTGGCCTAGAGAGACGACGGTGGAAGATAAACTCTATGGACCACTGTGTGAACTGAAAAAAACAGTTCAATTCATGCAAGAGACGACATTGCAGATATAGACATATTTCAAGCGAACGAAAGAAGAAGAAATGACTGGTTTCAGACCTAGTCGTCTCCTAATTTCTTAATTCTTCTTCTTCTGCGTTCATCCGGAGTTGTTTTTTTTTTCCGGACGTGATTGCGTTGTGCCTCTTTACAGCAGAGCTGTGTTCTTGCGCCGTTAGGCCGACACATCCGACTTCTGCGGGCATTTGTTGACCGGGTTAATCTTCCCGAGGATTTCTTAATTCTGTCTCTCACGGTTACTCCCGCAGCACTTGTAAGGCATCTCATCTCTGTTGTTACGGTATTGTGCTCGTTAGTTACAGTAAACATCCATGATTGACACTGGTAACATGTTATGTCGCCAAAAAATAGTTCTGATGAGATTTGCTTTAGAACTAATAATATATCAAATGAAGTGAATAAATGAATTGTACTTTGTCTCAAAGAGAAGTGTTGCATTCTATCTAACCAGACCACTGGTCATTTTGTCTCAGAGGACAAACCATTCTGTCCCAAAAGAATAATTCTGACTCAAATGGCAAACGCGTTAAGTCTACACAACAGAGAGAAAATGAGAGAGAGAGAAAAGAGAGAGAGAGAGAGAGAGAGAGAGAGAGAGAGAGAGAGAGAGAGAGAGAGGAGACTCTAGACAACCTGACAACGTGATATGAGCTTAAAGAGTATCTGACTGCTGAAGATCGCGAGATGTGTGTGTGTGTGTGTGTGTGTGTGTGTGTTTGTGTGTGTGTGTGAGAGAGAGAGAGAGAGAGAGAGAGAGAGAGAGAGAGAGACTCTAGACAACCTGATAACGTGATATGAGCTTAAAGAGTATCCGACTGCTGGAGATCGAGAGATGTGTGTGTATGTGTGTGTGTGTGTGTGTGTGAGAGACAGAGAGAAAAAAAAAGAGAGAGAGAGAGAGAGAGAGAGAGAGAGAGAGAGAGAGAGAGAGAGAGAGAGAGAGAGAGAGAGAGAGAGGAGACTCTAGGCAACCTGACAACGTGATATGAGCTTAAGGAGTAGCCGACTGCTGGAGATCGCGAGATGTGAACACACATGATATCCAACGCCAATTGTAAAGCACATGATGATGATGACTAATGAGGATATACAAAAGACAATGTCGGCTGGAACACGTGGGGGGGGGGGGGGAATAGGCTGACCGGTTGTCTGGTCCACAGGGCTCGCGGTCTCCATGTTTGAGAATCACTAACACCCCCCCCCCCCCCACATCCACAACATCAACTTCCGCTCTGTACACGATATCCGGCTCACCGAGATATGACGTCATAGCCAACAAGTGAGCTCACTGACTCACGTGTCGGGCACATGAGTGTGGGAGTGTCGTGAGTGGGCTGGGGGGGGGGGGGGGTGTAAGCGTGCTGGGGTATGTGTGGAGAGCTGGGGTGTGTATGGGGAGCTGGGGTGTGTGTGAGCGGGCTGGGGTGCTTGGGGGGGGGGGGGCTGAGATGTGTGGAGGGGGGGGGGCTGGGGGTGTGTTTGGGGAGCTGTTGTGTGTATGGGGAGCTGGGGTATGTGTGAGCGGGCTGGGGGTGTGTGTGGGTGGGGTGGGGCTGAGATGTGTGGGGGTCTGGCGTGTTTGAGCGAGCTGGGGCGTGTGTGAGTGGGCTCGGGTGTGTGTGTGTGTGGGGGGGGGGGCTGGTGTTGTATGAGCGGGCGGGTGTCTGTGTGAGCGGGTTGGGGTGTGTATGAGCGGGCTGGGGTATATGTGAGCGGGCTGGGGTGTATGTGAGCTGGCTGGGCTGCATGTGAGCGGGCTGTGGTGTGTGTGAGCGGGCTGGGGTGTGTGTGAGGGGCTGTGGTGTGTGTTAGGGGCTGGGTTTGTGAGGGTCTGGGGTGTGTGTGGGCTGGAGTTTGTCTGAGCGGGTTGGGGTGTTTGTGAGCGGGCTGAGGTGTATGTGAGCGGGCTGGGGTGTGTGTTAGTGGGCTTGGGTGTGTGTGAGTGGGCTTAGGTGTGTGTGTGTGTGTGCGTGAGCAGGCTGGGGTGTGTGTGCGGGCTGAGTGTGTGTGAGCGGCTGGGGTGTATGTGATCCGTATGTGAGCGCGCTGGGGTGTGTGTGAGTGGGCTCGGGTGTGTGCGTGTGGGCTAGGTATGTGTGAGCGGGCTGTGGTTGTGTGTGGGGAACTGAGGTGTGTGAGGGGCTGGGTGTGTCTAGAGGCTGGGGTGTATATGTGGGGGGGGGGGGGGGGCTGGGATGTCAGCGAGCGGGCTGGGGAGTGTGTGAGGAGCTGTGGTGTGTGTTGGGAGGCTGTATAAGAAAATACTCGTGGAGCTCCACTTCTTGGCTCCACAAAATGTAGGGGGGGGGGGGCAAATGCGCACTGAATACTACTCCCGTCACGTATGCTGGGGCTGTGTTGATCCACTCATTCTCCCTGTATAAACAGTTCCCATCATATCTGCTGGGACTGTGTTGATCCGATCATTCTTCCTGTATAAACAGTTCCCCTCATGTCTGCTTTTGCTGTGTTGATCCGTTTATTCTCCTGGTATAGACAGTTCCCGTCACGCTTGCTGGTGCTGTGTTGATCCGCTCATTATCCCGGTTTGAACAGTCCCCCATCAGTAGTATTCAATGCGCATTTCCTCCCACTCTCATCCCCACCGTCCATTTTGCGGAGCCAAAAGGTGGAGCTCCGCGAGTATTTCCTTATATAGCTTTATGTGACGTCACGCGCTACGCTCACAATCGGCTCCGCATTCTCAGTGCGGAGCCAAAAGGATATACCTCATAAATAACCAGTCGATTGGTTTTTTGACAATATTACATCCCTATAATAATCTTAAAATCCAGCCGGCGGTGTGCTTGTGTGCGAGGGCTGGGTAGGCTGACGTGGGGTGGGATGCAGGGTTGAGGCGCGGGGGTGCCGGCGCATGAGGTGGGGTGAGGGGGTTCGAACCCTCTAGTCGCGACGGGCGTCATAGGAAAACCGTAATAAGTAAAAATGTAAATATGACGGGTATATGGTCTGTAGAGGCCCATGGTGGCGTCTACATTATCATCAAAGGATTACAGCTCTTCAAATGAAAACCATAAAACATTAAAGATAGCGGGTAGTATTGGTTGTAGTGGGTATGGCTTAGTGAAATTCGATGTTAAGGGGTGGATAACGGTTATTAGTGATCTGTATAGAGACCCGTAGTGGTTTATACACTATCATCATACAGCTCATCAAATTAAAACCTAAAAAGTAAAGATGGACGGTATTACTGGTTGTAGTGGGTATGGCGTAGTGTCATTTGGTGTTAAGTGATGGATAGCGGTTATTAGTGATCTGTAGATGGTCGTAGTGGTTTAAAAACTATAATCATAGGGTTACAAAAGAAAACCTTAAAAAGTAAAGATTACCAGTATTATTGATTGTAGTGGGTTTTGCTTAGTGAAATTCGTTGTTAAGGTGTGGCTAAGTGGAGGAAAGGCTAGGTAAACTCTATCATCATATGGGTTACAAATGATAACCTTAAAAAGTAAAGATGGCCGATATTATTGGCAGTAGTGGGTATGGCCTAGTGAAATTCGTTGTTAAGGGGTGGGTAGCGGTTATTAGTGATCTGTGGAGGGTCGTGTTGGTTTAAACACTATCATTATAGGGTTACAAATGAAAACCTTAAAAAAGTAAAGATGGTCGGTATTATTTGCTGTAGTGGGTATGGCTTAATGTCATCGTTGCTAAGAGGTGGGTGAATGGGGGAACGACTAGAAAAGTGCTTCTGATCATTGTTAAGGGGTGGGCGAGTGGCGGAGTGGCAAGATAAGTACGTCCGTTCAGTACTAAGGGATGGGGAGATTGAGTGGTTAAATAAATGCTTCCATTTGTTATTCAGGGGTGGGTGAGTTAAGGATAGGCTAGATAAGTACGTCCTATGGTCGCCGTGGCTGAATGTATGACCCACTGGTCGATGTGTAGAGTGAGAAAGTAAAGATGGCGGCACGGGTGAGGAGGTCTACTATCAACAGCTTCGACGCATATTTGCGAAAATGATCGGCAGAAGACCTTGGGGTTTTCCACTATATATCTAATAAAAAGTGACCGACTGTATATTATAATGGTGGTTATTACTGTCTTTAGTGGGTGCGACTTAAACACTGTCATCATACCATTGGCGATGTTTTAAAGGCACAAGACTCGTCTTCGGGCTGTATGATGGTGTACAGCTAGTAATATGGTCACATGTCTAAGGGATACAACTGGGACACGAGATTAATGGTTACGACCAGACCACGTGGGGTGCTGCTTTCAGTAACACGCAGAAGGATACATTCGGGACACGTGGATAATGGTTATATCCGGGACACTTGGGGACGTTACATCATGTCATATGCATAAGGGTACATCCGGGACACGTGGGTAATGGTTACACTCGGTAAAAGATGGCGGCGCCTCCGGTCACATACGTAAAGGGGCATCGGAGAAACGTGGTTACGAAGGGTACAACAGAAAAATGATCGTCTTTCAGTTTTCGAGCCAGGGGATTTGTCTCGTGATGACCAATATGTATGAGGATGATTCCACTACGTCTTCAACAGAGCATCAGAAGTTAAAAATGATCTCCCTTCTCTATCTTTTCTATATCCGTTAGAGTGATCCACCGTGTAACACCAAAGGACATCCCGGCATGAATACAACGCAGGGCAGTTTCGAATGGAGTATGCTCAACTATAACCAGTTCATCACAGTGTCCGGCTAAGCCTTTCTCGTAGACATAGAGGAGAGATACGATCACCGATACCAGTCGGGGAAGGCATACCTTTTACTTAACAGCTAACGGGTTATACACCGACGAGTTTTTAAAGCCTTTTATCAACTCTATAATATTACACACGAACACAACAAGCTGTCCTGGCTCATCCTTAGGCATCTCATGTAACATGACATGTCACGAGCTGTCCTGACATGCGAAGATATCGCGTCTTAGATCAGCCATTTACACTTTCATTACCTTGCTATGTATCCATAGGGGTCTTTCCAGCTTTCCCCCAGAATCCCAAGCCCAATATATGTTTTTCAACTTGTCTGCTCATTGTTCTATGTTTCACACCCAGGCAAAGGTATATTATATGTATCACTTCAACATTCAAATAAGAAAATATGTTAGAGAAATTATTTAAAATGTTGGCCAAATACAGAAATATCTCGATCAAATTTATAAAAAGTAGAACAATTTGTTACCCAAACTAATAAAACTCTTGGCCAAAATAAGAAATATTTCAACCAAGTTTATGAAAAGTAGTGAAAATGGTAGCCAAAAATAATAAAAACCGTTGACCAAAATAGGAAACTTCTCAACCAAACTTACAAATATATCAACCAAGTCGGAAAAATGTTAGTCAAACTAATAAATATGTTTACTACATTCGAAATAGCTCGACCACATGTATGAAAAGTAAGAAAATGTTTAGTCAAATCAAGAAATATGTCGTCCGAAGTAATATAATATGCATAACGATGGACAAACTAAGAAACCTGAATGACAAAGTAAGAAAAAATTACTATAAAAGTGAGAAAAATAATTGCCAAATTGAGAGAAACGATTGTCAACCTAAAAAACATGTATACCAAAGGAAGAAATATGTTAGCCAAATGCGGGGAAAATGTTAGTCAGAATAAGAAATATCTCAACCAAACTTATAAATTTGTCGACCGAAATAGACAATGTGGTACCCAAATTAGGAAAAAATGTTTGCCAAATTACGAAATATCTCAACCAAATTTATAAAAAGTAGGGAAAATGTTAACCAAACTATTGAAAACGGTGGCCAAAGTAAGCTATATTCCATCCAAACTTATAAATATCTCATCCAAACTTATGAAAAGTAGGAAAATTTGTTAGCCAAATGGGAAAAAAATATTGGTAAAATACAGAAATAAATCGACCAAACTTATCAAAAGTAGGAAAAAATGTTGAGCAAGTTAAGAAATGTCTTAACCAAATTTATAAACAGTAGGAAAAAGTATTGGCCAAATAAAGAAATATTTCGACCAGATTTATACATATCTCATCCAAATTTACAAAATGTAGGAAAATTGTTAGCCAAACGGGAAACATGTTGGTCAAATACAGAAATATCTCAACTAAATTTATAAAAAGTAGGAAATAAATACTAGCCAAATAAAGAAATATTTACACCCAGCTTATAAATATCTCATACAAACTAATAAAAAGTAGGAACATTTGTTAGCCAAATGGGAAAAAATATTGACCAAATAATAAATATCTCGACCAAACTTATAAAAAGTAGGAAAAACAATGTTAACCAAATCAACTTAAATGTTGACCAAACTTATAAATATATCGTCCAAACTTATGAAAAGTAGGAAACTTTGTTAATCAAATGTGTAAAAAATATCAGAGAAGTAAAGGCATATTTCATCAAAACTTATAAATATGTCGTCCAAACTTATGAAAACTAGGAAATTTTGTTAAACAAATGTGAAAAAATATCGGCCATATAAAGACATATTTCAACTAAACTTATAAATATGTCGTCCAAACTTATAAAAAGTAGGAAAATTAGTTAACCAAATGGAAGTCAAATATATTGGTCAAGTAAAAACATATTTCAACCAAACTTATAAATATTTCGGCCAAACTTATGAACATTAGGAATTTTTTTTTAACGAAATGGGGGAAACTATTGTTCACGTAAAGAAATATTTCAACAAACTTATAAATATCTCGTCCAAACTTATGAAAAGTAGGAAAATTTTTAGCCAAATTTGAAAAGTTATTGGCCAAACTCAGAAATATTTTAACCAAACTTATAACTATCTCTTCCAAACTTATAAAAAGTAGGAAAATTTGTTAGCCAAATGGGAAAAATGTTGGTCAAATACAGACATAGTTCAACCAATCTTATAAAAAGTTGGAAAATTTGGTAACCAAAGTAATAAAAAATGTTGTCCGAAGTAAGAAATATTTCAACCAAACTTATAAAAAGTAGGAAAATACGCTGGCCAAACTAAGAAATAGGTGTGGCAAAGTAAGAAATAGGTCGCCCAAACGTATAAAATGTGTTACCCAAATTAGGAAAAATGTAGCTTCTGTAGTTATGTCAAGAGTGTCTTGAACTTTTATCTGAGAAGGCATTTCACACTACATAATCATCAATGTAATGTCAGCACTTCCTTCTTTTACATTATCGAAAGCGTCAACTTACCATTGGAGAGTTTCTGTTAAAGAAGCACTTATACAGACTACTCACACATTGCTCCCCACTCTTGATTTTTTGTTTTATTTTACCACAAAGTGTCTCTGTCTTTCATAGATAGCTTCACAACTTTTCCATGTCACAGCACCAAGAACTCCAAACCTTCTTTGTATATGAGCTCCAATGAAACAGTCATAGCAACATTTATGGCAATGCTGTCTGTGGCTCCAACAGGGATCGTTTCGATATCATCTGAGTATTCGTCATCAGGGATCCATTTCCCATGACTGACATCTTCAAATTTATATACTTCTTCTTCTTCTTCTTCTTCTTCTTCTTCTTCTTCTTCTTCTTCTTCTTCTTCTTCTTCTTCTTCTGCGTTCATCCGGATTTGTTTTTCCCGGATGTGACTGCGTTGTGCCTGTTTACAGCAGAGCTGCGTTCTTGCGCCGTCAGGCCGACACATCCGACTTCTGCTGGCATTTGTTGACCGGGTTAACCTTCCCGAGGGTTTCTTAGGACGTTTGAATCTCACTGTTGTGGTGTTATCCCCCATCCTAGCTGGCCCATATAGAACAGCCAAAGACATCCTGGTCAACCCTCAAGGGAAGACAGGGGCAGACCATGGGCATTCCCCGCCATCCAAGGAGGCTTCCATTCTTGCAGAGCCATCACACAGCGCTCTGGTACTGGGCTCACCCAAGGAATCGTCACGTCCTGCACATGGCTGCTTAGCCTCATTTCCGTATATTGGGCCTTCCGTTCACCATAGGCTGTTCCTCCGGAAACCAGAAGAATGCAGTCTGCAGATGACATCCACACAGTGAGCTTTCGATTAAGACTTTCCACATAATGGATTTGCTATCCAAGCAATATTCCATTTCGTGTCACTAGGACACTTTTTCCACCATTTACGAAGCCCACACAGTGAGCTTTTGATTCGGACTTTCCACGTAATGGATGTGCTATCCAAGCAATATTCCATTTCATGCCTCTGGGACGCTTTTGTAACCGACATACCTGTGGTATGAAGTGTGGCAGTCTAAATACATCTTCATGCACCTTTAGATGTCAACCTGAATGTAGTTAAAGTAAGCTGTTGTCAACTTGAGCTTGTTGATATCTCCATAGAGCTTGTCCTCAAATGAAGCAGGCGTGGGCCAAAATATCTTTCTCTGTTCTGCATATATTGGGCACTCCTGCAGCAAATGTTTAGCTGTCATTTTACCAGTTCCACAATTACATTCATCGGTATCTCCTATCTTTAGTTTATTGAACAAGTGGTATTTCAGTCTGTTATGTCCTGTGCGGAGTCTGAAGATTGCTACTTGTTCTCTTCGGTCGAGTTTGTAATATGCATCATCCTTCTGGTGGCCTGGATGCTCTCATTCCCATTTGGTTCTATAAGTGCTTTTTATAAACCTTTTTGCCTCATTATATGATATGTCTATGTCAGGCTGTGGTAATCGTCCACCCTCTTTTGCTAGTCTGTCAGCCTCTTCATTTCCAGGTGTACTGCAATGTGATGGGATTCACTGTATTACAACTTTTTTGGATTTCTGGCATAGACCATGAAGTGCTGCTCTTAGGTCAGCTAGTTCTGTGCTGTTTTTGCTCTTCAGTATTGAGACAGCTGACTTTGCATCTGTGAAGATAGCTATTTGCTTCTCTTTATTTTCCTCAATCAAGAGCATTTCTGCTGCAGTTTTCAAAGCCTCTACCTCCGCTTTGAAGTTACTTGAAAATTTTACCAGTTGCCACTGACTGTGTTTTTATCACTCCATTTTTTAAATTAAGGAGAATTCCTCCTCCTCCATTTTTAATTGAATCTTTGGCTGATCCATCTGTATATGCATGGGTCCAATTGCTGCTTGGGTAATGTTCTTTTATGTAGTTGAGGGTTATTTTTCTTCTTTCGGTTTCATTCTGAGTGTTCTTTTTCTCAATACCAGGAATGTTTTCTATCATCTCAGGCAGTTGCTGCTGTCTCCAAGCTGGGAAGTTGTGTGCATTGTAAATGGGCTTGACTGTTGATATGTTAAGTATAAGATCTGCCCTAATCTTTCGTTTTGCAGTTTCTACAAAGTTGCTACGCTTCAGTCTTCCTTTTCCAAAACCATTAAACCTGTTATACATAGGGTGGTCTGTCAATCTTCTAAATTTTTCTGCTTGTTGCTGGGCTCTGCTATCTCTTCTGTCCTGCATTGGTTGTAAACAAGTGATCTTTTCTAGTTCATTAATAGGCGTTGTCTTCAGGCTTCGAGTTATGATTCGCATTCCTTGGTTTTGGACTCTACTTATTTTGTTAAAGTTTGACTTAGCTGCTGTTGCCCAAGCTGCAATGCCATATTCTAGTACTGGCCTCACCCGTCCAGTATATAACTTCTTGAGAACTTTCTCATCTGCTCCCCACGTTGTACCAGCAAAGCTTTTTCATGATTGCCATTCTCTGCCTTGCTCTTGTTCGATTTTTCTCAACCTGTGTCTTCCATGTCAGGCGACGATCAAAGGTGACTCCTAGATAGTTTGGATTTTCTTCATGGCGCAATATTTTTCCATTCAATACCAGCTTAGGTTGCTGAGTTTTATTTGAGAGGGAGAACACTGTGCATGTTGTTTTCTCCTCACTTATCTTCACTAGCCATGATTTTGACCAGTCCTCTAGCGCTAATACGGCTTGCTGTATTATGCTGTTAGCTGTACTAATATATTCTTCAGATGTCCATATGGCTAGGTCATCTGCAAAGGAGGATGTGTGTACTCTGGCTGGAAAATTTTCTGTGATGTCATTTATATATGCTAGGAATAATGTTGGTGAAAGAACTCCTCATTGGGGGACACCTTGCTCCAACAGCATCATTTTGCTTGTTTGTCCTTGTACTTTTGTCCTGGCAGTTCTGTTCTCAAGGTAGTGGCTGATCCATTTATACATTTTTCCACAAACATGCATTTTTTTCAGTTTTACTTTCAGTCCTTCCTTCCATACTTTATCAAATGCTTTTTCTAAATCTATCCAGACTGCTAGTGTGTGCTTTTTCTATTGGAAGGCATCCTCTATTTCCTGAGCTATATAGGTTATTTGATCTTCAGTGGATCTGTACTTTCTGAATCCTGCTTGGTGTGGTGTTAAGAGTTTGTTTAATTCCAGATGCCATGTTAGCCTGCCATTGATAATGCGTTCCATTAATTTTCCTACACAGCTAAGTAGACTGATAGGTCGATAGCCATTTGGTTCTTCCAGGTCTTTTCCTTTCTTTGGGACTGGTATTAGTATAGCTTCCTTCTATGCCTGTGGGACTATTCCTCTCTTCCAGCTGTTATTTAGGACTGCTAGTAGTTTCTTCTTTGCCTTGGTGTCTAGACCTATTAGCATTTCATTTGATTCCATCCTTTCTTGGTGATTTCTTCTTTTTTAGGGTATTCATTGCCTGTTCTATTTCTTCCATTCTTAGATTTGCCATCATATATTCTGCTGCTGTCTCTGTATTTCTATGATGAATCTGTTTGTCTTTGATTGCTTTCTTCTGTTCGGTTGTAATATCAATGTGGTTTGCATTTGCATAGTGTTCCATTAGTGCATTTGCAGCCTTTTTTCCTGTAAGCAAGGCATTTCCTTGTTTAATTGTTATTTGTTTGTTTCTAGGTCCTTCATTGTTCATGGCTTTCACTAGTTTCCATAGTTTGTTTCCATCCCTGTCAAAATTCAGGTTGTCTGTTTTTTCCCTCCAACAATCTCTTGTTGTTTGATTTACTGTTCTTTTATATTTTGCTGAGATCGCTGTGAGAGAGATGTTCGCTTCAATTGTTTGTTCTCTCTCTGCTGTCTTCCTGGCATCTTCAACTTTGTCCTCCAAACTTTGTAGTTCTTCAGTCCAGTATGGTTTGTAATTTTTCCTCGCTCCTCTTGGAATGGACTCAGTGGCTGCCTGTATTATCGCTCTGTTTAGACTTTCCATCATTTGCTTTATGTTGCCATATCGTGTATTTATGTTTTCACAATATTTGTCTGTTAGTATGGCAAATCTGTCCCAATCTGCTCGTTTATAATTCCAGCGGGGCAAAGGCTTTTGCTCCTGTGGAACATACTCCATATTCATTACAAGCGTGATTGGTCTGTGGTCACTACCTGCTAATTGGTCCAGCACATTGCGATCGATTTTGTGGAAGATGTCGCCTGTGCAGAAAGCTAAGTCTGGAGTAGAAGTGGTAAGCCATCTTCTGGAGTAGAAGCTCGGTGTGTCATCCGCTTTGTTGAGTAGATGGAGATTTGAGTCTATTTCCCAGTCCTCCAATTCATCTCCTCTTTTGTCAGTATCTGGGTATCCCCATCTTTCTGAACGGCTATTAAAGTCTCCGACAATAATGCAGTAGTTTGTGTCAGTTATTTTCACGTTTGAGAGTGTAAGGTCCTTATCTGCTGGGCTATACAGATTGTAGATTCTTATTTTCACGTCCTTTATCATTATATCAACACCTATAATTTCCGTTTGGTTGTCAGAGATCACAGATACTTCGCTGCAAGGTATTGTATTTCGTGTAAGTATTAGAACTCCTCCTTTGTGTCCTTCGCGGTCGAAACGTGTGGCCTGATATCCTCTGACTGAGAATTTGTGATTGGCGTTGGGGTGTGTCTCTTGAATGCATGCCACATCTATTCTATCTTTATGAAGACGCTGTGTTAGGGAGTCTTTCTTCTTGTAAACTCCTTCGGCATTCCACTGTAGTATGTTGAGTGTCCGGGGTATTTGGTCAATAGCTCTTAACCCACTCCTCTGTGCCTTGACTCCACAGCACAGGGGAAGGTGACCACCAGTAGTCATGGGTGGACCCCCTCGAGGCAGGGGGCCCGGCACTATCGCCGCCTGATGGGACTTCACGGGATTAGCACCATAACGCTTAATTTTGATTTGTGACATCATGAATTAAGTTACGTTGCACTGCTTTGTCAAGCCTGTGGCTCAGTACATCCGATTTCGACAAGCATTTATTCGGGATGCTTTCCCTAGCCTTTGACTGTCCCCAGTCTACCTACAAGGCAGCAGGTTTTACGTTGCACTGCTTTGTCAAGCCTGTGGCTCAGTACATCCGATTTCGACAAGCATGTATTCGGGGTGCTTTCCCTAGCCTTTGACTATCCCCAGTCTACCTACAAGGCAGCAGGTTTGTGCGTCGCTTCATCTGGTCCCTCTCCCTTGACCTGTCCGACATGGGTAGCCCTACCAGTAGCTGTGCTACCGTTGGCATAGCTCTTGGGGTCATTGGAACGCACAAGCCCCTCTACCTTGTCAAGGTGGACGCACGGCAGAGGGGAAATTTATATACCATAATGTCTGCTACATTAACATTCCATTTTTCCAACTCTCAACAACACAAGGGTTTTCTCGAAGTCTAGCGAAAATAAAATTTCTTACTTTGTCCAACTCTATCCTATTTTGTCACTTCACATCCGCAATAGCGTCAAGTCTTCAACCAAACAACCATGTCTGCTATGAAGTCGGCCTTTCTTAACACTACGTCTGTCTTATTGATCCCGTTAATACCATCTACCACAACCCTCTAAACGACTTTCAACGTTTCATATCACTTAACACTAACATTCTCTTTGATCACAACACAACCGGTTTTCTGCTGTCTGGGCAAATTTCCCACCCTACTTGAGATAATTCGCCTGTCTCTTATCCTACTAGACGTTGTTTTTTGGACAAGTAATATGGTCATCGACCAATGGTCACTGCTAAGAAGGATATCAATGACAAACGATCTGCTATACAGCTGACTATAAAATTATGATTCTACTCAGAATTATAATGAGAATAAGAAAGACAATGAATGTCGAAAATTGGTGGAGAGTATTATGGATGTATGGAAGAAAAAGGAACACAATAGGCAAGATATACATTAAGACAATTAATAGAAAGATAAAAATAGAAGAGAAAAGTCTTAACCAAGTGGATAATTTTATATGCTCGGGGTAATTTATAACATCAGATGGTAGGCACACAAAAGTATTTAAGAACAGAATAGGGCTAACAAAAGCTGTATTTCAGAAAAAGAAAAGTATCTTATGCAATAAGTCACTATCATTGAATGGAAAAAAAAAATGAAATTTCGACAATAAAATTTAAAAATTAAATTCCTACATGAAAAATTCAAACTGGAAACAATAAAGAGAAATTTAATTTTTAAATTTTCTTGTCGAAATTTAATTTAATGACATTAAGCCATACCCACTACAACCAATAATACCAACCATCTTTACTCTTTTAAGATTTTCATTTGTAATTCGTATTATGAGAATTTTTAAACCACTATGACCATCTACAGATCACTAATAGCCGTTAGCCACCCCTTAACAACGAATTTCACTAAGCCACACTCACTACAACCAATATTACCCGCTATCTTTAATGTTTTAAGGTTTTCATTTGAAGAGCTGTAATCCATATCATGATAATGTATAAGCCACTACGGCCCTCTACAGACCATATACCCGCGATATTTAAATCTGTACTTATTACGGTTTTCTAATGACGCCAGTCGCGACTCGAGTGTTCGAACCCACTCGCCCCACCAAATGCGCCGGCATCCCGCGCCCCAACCCTGCACCCCCACCTCACGTCGGCCTATCCCACTCCCGCACACACGAACACCGCCGGCTGGATTTTAAGATTATTAAAGGGATGTAACATTGATAAAAATCAAATCGACTGGAATGCGGAGCCGATTTTGAGCGGAGCGCGTGACGTCACATGGAGCTATATAAGGAAATACTCGCGGAGCTCTACCGCTTGGCTCCGCAAAATGTGGGGTGGGGCAATTGCGCATTGAATACTACTCCCGTCACGTATACTGGACTGTGTGATCCGCTCATTCTCCCTGTATAAACAGTTCCCCTCACGTCTGCTGGGACTGTGTTGATCCGTTCATTCTCCCGGTATAAACAGTCCCCGTCACGTCTGCTGGGGCTTTGTTGATCCGTTCATTCTCCCGGTATAAACAGTCCCCGTCACGTCTGCTGGGGCTTTGTTGATCCGTTCATTCTCCCGGTATAAACAGTCCCCGTCACGTCTGCTGGGGCTTTGTTGATCCGTTCATTCTCCCGGTATAATCAGTCCTCGTCACGTGACACCAGTAACTAGCATCACTTGGTTCAGGATTTGGTATGACGCTAAACTTTTCCACGCGAATCTGCCCCCTTCTTCTTTTTCTTTTGCCCTTTATTCCCCATCGAAACATAGAACTATATAGATAAGTGATCTACATAAACAAGTGAACTACACAGACACGTGAATTACATAGACAAGTGAACAACACAGACAAGTGAACTACATAGACACGTGAACTACATAGACACGTGAACTACATAGACAAGTGAACAACACAGACAAATGAACTACATAGAAACTTGAACTACATAGACAAGTGAACAACACAGACAAATGAACTACATGGAAACGTGAACTACATAGACACGTGAACTACACAGACACGTGAACTACACAGACACGCGAACTACATAGACACATGAACTACATAGACAATTGAACTACACAGACAAGCGAACTCCATCAATAAGTGAACTACATAGACAAGTGAACTCTATCAACAACTGAACTACATAGACAAGCGAACTCCACCAACAAGCGAACTCCATCAAAAAGTGAACTACATAGACAAGTGAACTACATAGACAAGTGAACTACATAGACAAGTGAACTACATAGACAAGTGAACTACATAGACAAGTGAACTTCGTCAACAAGTGAACTACATTAACAAGTGAACTACATAGACAGGTGAACTACACAACTAAGCGAAATACACCAACAAGTGAACTACATCAACAAGTGAACTACTTCAACAAGTGAACGACACCAACATGTGAACCCCACCAACAAATGAATTACATAGATAAACGAAATACATCAACAAGTGAACTCCATCAACAAGTGAACTACATCAACAATGAACCAAATCAACAATGAACCATATAGATAAGTGAACCCCCTCTGCTGTGTGTCCACCGTGACGACGTAGAGGGGCTTGTGCGTCCCAATGACCCCAAGAGCTATGCCGACAGTAGCACAGCTACTGGTAGGGCCACCCATGTCGGACAGGTCAAGGGAGAGGGACCAGACGAAGAGACACACAAACCTGCTGCCTTGTAGGTAGACTGGGGACAGTCAAAGGCTAGGGAAAGCATCCCGAATAAATGCTTGTCGAAATCGGATGTACTGAGCCACAGGCTTGACAAAGCAGTGCAACGTAAAACCTGCTGCCTTGTAGGTAGACTGGGGACAGTCAAAGGCTAGGGAAAGATCCCGAATAAATGCTTGTCGAAATCGGATGTACTGAGCCACAGGCTTGACAAAGCAGTGCAACGTAACTTAATTCATGATGTCACAAATCAAAATTAATCGTTATGGTGTTAATCCCGTGAAGTCCCATCAGGCGGCGATAGTGCCGGGCCCCCTGCCTCGAGGGGGTCCACCCATGACTACTGGTGGTCACCTTCCCCTGTGCTGTGGAGTCAAGGCACAGAGGAGTAGGTTAAGAGCTATTGACCAAATACCCCGGACACTCAACATACTACAGTGGAATGCCGAAGGCGTTTACAAGAAGAAAGACTCCCTAACACAGCGTCTTCATAAAGATAGAATAGATGTGGCATGCATTCAAGAGACACACCTCAACGCCAATCACAAATTCTCAGTCAGAGGATATCAGGCCACACGTTTCGACCGCGAAGGACACAAAGGAGGAGTTCTAATACTTACACGAAATACAATACCTTGCAGCGAAGTATCTGTGATCTCTGACAACCAAACGGAAATTATAGGTGTTGATATAATGATAAAGGACGTGAAAATAAGAATCTACAATCTGTATAGCCCAGCAGATAAGGACCTTACACTCTCAAACATGAAAATAACTGACACAAACTGCATTATTGTCGGAGACTTTAATAGCCGTTCAGAAAGATGGGGATACCCAGATACTGACAAAAGAGGAGAAGAATTGGAGGACTAGGAAATAGACTCAAATCTCCATCTACTCAACAAAGCGGATGACACACCGAGCTTCTACTCCAGAAGATGGCTTACCACTTCTACTCCAGACTTAGCTTTCTGCACAGGAGACATCCTCCACAAAATTGATCGTCATGTGCTGGACCAATTAGCAGGTAGTGACCACAGACCAATCAAGCTTGTAATGAATATGGAGTATGTTCCACAGGAGCAAAAGCCCTTGCCCCGCTGGAATTACAAACGAGCAGATTGGGACAGATTTGCCATACTAACAGACAAATATTGTGAAAACATAAATACACGATATGGCAACATAAAGCAAATGGTGGAAAGTCTAAACAGAGCGATAATACAGGCAGCCACGGAGTCCATTCCAAGAGGAGCGAGGAAAAATTACAAACCATACTGGACTGAAGAACTACAAAGTTTGGAGGACAAAGTTGAAGATGCCAGGAAGACAGCAGAGAGAGAACAAACAATTGAAGCGAACATCTCTCTCAAAGCCATCTCAGCAAAATATAAAAGAACAGTAAATCAAACAACAAGAGATTGTTGGAGGGAAAAAAACAGAAAACCTGAATTTTGACAGGGATGGAAACAAACTATGGAAACTAGTGAAAGCCATGAACAATGAAGGACCTAGCAACAAACAAATAACAATTAAACAAGGAAATGCCTTGCTTACAGGAAAAAAGGCTGCAAATGCACTAATGGAACACTATGCAAATGCAAACCACATTGATATTACAACCGAACAGAAGAAAGCAATCAAAGATAAACAGATACATCATACAAATACAGAGACAGCAGCAGAATATATGATGGCAAATCTAACAATGGAAGAAATTGAACAGGCAATGAATACCCTAAAAAAGAAGAAATCACCAGGAAAGGATGGAATCACAAATGAAATGCTAATAGGACTAGGCACTAAGGCAAAAAAGAAACTACTAGCAGTCCTAAATTACAGCTGGAAGAGGGGAATAGTCCCACAGGCATGGAAAGAAGCTATACTAATACCAATCCCAAAGAAAGGAAAAGACCTGGAAGAACCAAATGGCTATCGACCTATCAGTCTACTTAGCTGTGTAGGAAAATTAATGGAACGCATTATCAATGGCAGGCTAACATGGCATCTGGAAGAAAACAAACTCTTAACACCACACCAAGCAGGATTCAGAAAGTACAGATCCACTGAAGATCAAATAACCTATATAGCTCAGGAAATAGAGGATGCCTTCCAAGAGAAAAAGCACACACTAGCAGTCTGGATAGATTTAGAAAAAGCATTTGATAAAGTATGGAAGGAAGGACTGAAAGTAAAACTGCAAAACATGCATGTTTGTGGAAAAATGTATAAATGGATCAGCCACTACCTTGAGAACAGAACTGCCAGGACAAAAGTACAAGGACAAACCAGCAAAATGATGCTGTTGGAGCAAGGTGTCCCCCAAGGAGGAGTTCTTTCACCAACATTATTCCTAGCATATATAAACGACATCACAGAACATTTTCCAGCCAGAGTACACACATCATCCTTTGCAGATGACCTAGCCATATGGACATCTGAAGAATATATTAGTACAGCTAACAGCAGAATACAGCAAGCCTTATTAGCACTAGAGGACTGGTCAAAATCATGGCTAGTGAAGATAAGTGAGGAGAAAACAACATGCACAGTGTTCTCCCTCTCAAATAAAACTCAACAACCTAAGCTGGTATTGAATGGAAAAATATTGCGCCATGAAGAAAATCCAAACTATCTCGGAGTCACCTTTGATCGTCGCCTGACATGGAAAACACAGGTTGAGAAAAATCGAACAAGAGCAAGGCAAAGAGTGGCAATCATGAAAAAGCTTGCTGGTACAACGTGGGGAGCAGATGAGAAAGTTCTCAAGAAGTTATATACTGGACGGGTGAGGCCAGTACTGGAATATGGCATTGCAGCTTGGGCAACAGCAGCTAAGTCAAACTTTAACAAAATAAGTAGAGTCCAAAATCAAGGAATGCGAATCATAACTGGAAGCCTGAAGACAACGCCTATTAATGAACTTGAAAAGATCACTTGTTTACAACCAATGCAGGATAGAAGAGATACCAGAGCCCAGCAACAAGCAGAAAAATTTAGAAGATTGACAGACCACCCTATGTATAAAAGGTTTAGTGGTTTTGGAAAGGGACGACTGAAGCGTAGCAACTTTGTAGAAACTGCAAAACGAAAAATTAGGGCAGATCCCATACTTAACATATCAACAGTCAAACAAACCTATTTACAATGCAGACAAGTTCCCAGCTTGGAGACAACAGCAACTGCTTGAGATGATAGAAAACATTCCTGGTATTGAGAAAAAGAACACTCAGCATGAAACCGAAAGAAGAGAAATAACCCTAAACTACATAAAAGAACATTACCCAAGCAGCAATTGGACCCATGCATATACAGATGGATCAGCCAAAAATTCAATAGAGAATGGAGGAGGAGGAATTCTCCTAAATTTAAAAAATGGAGTGAAAAAAACACATTCAGTGGCAACTGGAAAGTTTTCGAGTAACTTCAAAGCGGAGGTAGAAGCTCTGAAAACTGCAGCAGAAATGCTCTTGATGGAGGAAAATAAAGAGAAGCAAATAGCTATCTTCACAGATGCAAAGTCGGCTGTCTCAATACTGAAGAGCAATAACAGCACAGAAATAGCTGACCTAAGAGCAGCACTCCATGGTCTATGCCAGAAATCCAAAAAAGTTGTAATACAGTGGATCCCATCACATTACAGTATACCTGGAAATGAAGAGGCTGACAGACTGGCAAAAGAGGGCGGACGACTACCACAGCCTGACATAGACATAACCTATAACGAGGCAAAGAGGTTGATAAAAAGCACCTATAGAACCAAATGGGAATCAGAGCATCCAGGCCACCAGAAGGATGATGCATATTACAAACTCGACAGAAGAGAACAAGTAGCAATCTTCAGACTCCGCACAGGACATAACAGGCTGAAATACCACTTGTTCAATAAACTAAAGATAGGAGATACCGATGAATGTAATTGTCGAACTGGAAAAATGACAGCAAAACATTTGCTTCAGGATTGCCCAATATATGCAGAACAGAGAAAGATATTTTGGCCCACACCTGCTTCATTTGAGGACAAGCTCTATGGAGATATCAACAAGCTCAAGTTGACCGTAGCTTACTTAACTACATACAGGTTGACATTTAAAGGTGTATGAAGAAGTATTCAGACTGCCACACTTCATACCACAGGTATGTCGGTTACAAAAGCCTCCCAGAGGCATGAAATGGAATATTGCTGGATAGGAGATCCATTACGTGGAAAGTCCGAACCAAAAGCTCACTGTGTGGGCTTTCAAAAAAGGTGGAACAAGTGTCCTAGTGGCACGAAATGGAATATTGCTTGGATAGCAAATCCATTATGTGGAAAGTCCGAATCAAAAGCTCACTGTGTGGGCTTTCAAAAAAGGTGGAAAAGTGTCCTAGTGGCACGAAATGGAATATTGCTCGGATAGCAAATCCATTGTGCGGAAAGTCCGAATCGAAAGCTCACTGTGTGGATGTCATCTGCACACTGCATTCTTCTGGTTTCCGGTAGAACAGTCTATGGTGAACGGAAGGCCCAATATACGGAAGTGAGGCTAAGCAGCCATGTGCAGGACGTGACGATTCCTTGGGTGAGCCCAGTACCAGAGCGCTGTGTGTTGGCTCTGCAAGTATGGAAGCCTCCTTGGTTGGCGGGGAATGCCCATGGTCTGCCCCTGCCTTCCCTTGAGGGCTGACCAGGATCTCTTAGGCTGTTCTATATGGGCCAGCTAGGATGGGAGATAACACCACAACAGTGAGAGTCAAACGTCCTAAGAAACCCCCGGGAAGGTTAACCTGGTCAACAAATGCCCGCAGAAGTCGGATGTGTCGGCCTAACGGCGCAAGAACGCAGCTCTGCTGTAAACAGGCACAACGCAATCACATCCGAAAAAAAACTCCGGATGAACGAAGAAGAAGAAGATAAGTGAACTGCATCAAGAACTGAACTACATCAACAAATGAACTACATCAACAAATACACTACATAGACAAGTGAACTCCTTAAAAAAAGTGAACTGCATCAACAATGAACTACATCAACAAGTGAACTACATAGACAAGTGAACTACACAGACAAGCGAAATCCACCAACAAGTAAACTACATCAACAAGTAAACTATATCCATCCATCCATCATGTGCCATGCTGATAAGCGTGAGCGGTCATGTTTTGCCATCTCACTCGATCACCAGAGTCGTGGATCAGCTCCGTGTTTCTGTCTCGACCATGCCACGTGGCCAAGCCATCCAGGTATTTACTTCTCGGTCTTCCCCTTGGTCGCTTCCTTTCGATCTTGCCAGTTGTCACCAAGTTCTCCAACTCATTTCTTCTCATAACATGCCCAAAAAATGTTGACTGTCTACGTCTAATGTCTCTAATCTATTTACGATCTTCACTTGTTTCTAGAGGGACTTGTTCATTGGTTTTTCTGTCTGTCCATGGTATTCTTTGCATTTTCCTCAGAAACCACATTTCCACAGCCATCAGATGTTTTTCACCTTGTCTGCTCATTGTTCACGTCTCACATCCATACAAAAGTACAGGTTCTATGTAGCACTCCAGCACTCTTTTTCTCATTTTAATTGATATCTTTTTATTGGTCAGTATGTTTTTCACCTTGCAAAAGGCTGCCTTCGCAATGGCACTTCTTGTTCTAATTTCTTAAAGGCATCTCCCATCAGATGTTATGACTGTTCCGAGATAACTGTACCGATTCACTTGTTTAAGAATATGCCCATTTACTTGTATATTACATTGTGGTATTTACTTTTTCCCAGTGACGACCATAATCTGTGTCTTCTTACAATTCAATTCTAACCCTAGTTGTTCACTGTGTGCAACAACAGCATCTACTAAATGTTGCAGGTCCTGTTCATTGTCTGCAATCAAGACTGTATCATCTGCATATCTATATAGACTATATCTATATGAACTATATAGACAAGTGAAATCCATAAATAAGTGAACTACATAGACAAGTGAACTATATAGGCAAGTGAACTACAAAGACAAGTGAACTACATAGGCAAGTGAACTTCCATAAATAAGCGAACTCCATTAATAACCAAATTCAACCTACAACCACTCCCCCGATGTGTCTCCACCTTGCCGTGATGGGGGAGCTTGAGTGTCCCTCTGACCCCAAGCGCTGTGCCAATGGATATAAACTACATATTGGACAGCTCTTGGGATAGGGACCAGACTAAGAGAGACACAACTTGCTGCTCTGCAGGTAGACTGAGGATAGCAGTCAACATTTAAACTCAGGTGCACGAAGCCACAAACTTGGTCCAGACACTTACACAAAGGCCTCCATCTGAGAGATGTAGCTGAACGCCTCTAAGCTACTACCCTTGGATGAGAGAGCCGGGCCGATACTCACCTATCGAAAAATGGAGGTGAGATACTGAGCACGCTACATGCCCAGTTCAGATACTTGTACGAAGGCTCTCAGCTGGGGGATATGAGGGATCCCCGGATGAAAGGGCCTGGCCGTTTCTCGCTCACTGCTGTACGGAGGTAAGGTGCTGAGCCGGCAGCACATGTAGCCTACCTCGTGAGCGAGTACTAAAAGGTTGAAGAAGTGCCCCAATCAAATGAAATGTTTACGAAAACTGTATCTAACTCATAGAGAGTGTAGACAAAGGTGGAAAAACGTCTCAATAACACGAAATGAAACGCACGGCTAGCGAATCCATTGCGTAGCGAAGTCCGAAGCGAAAGCTTACCTAGTAGATGTCGCCCGCAGACTGACCGTTCCTAGTGTGTCCTTGAGCGACCAGTGGCAAGCGAGATGCCCAACACATGGAAGTGAGGAACTAAAGCAGCCATGAGCAGGACGAGGCAACTCCTCGGGTGAGCCCAGTCTCAGAGCAATATGTGCCGGCTCTGCAATTATGGAAGCCTCCTTGGATAGCGAGGGAATGCCCATGGTCTGCCCCTGCCTTCCCTTGAGGGCTGACCGTGATGTCATTGACGTTCAATCTTGATCAGCTGAGATGTGGGCGACATCACAACAATAAGTCTAACGTGTCTCGAAACCCGAGGAAGGCTAACCTCATTTTAAAAAAATGCCCGCCGAAGCCGGAAGTGCCGTCCTACGGGTAGCAAAATAAAAATTGGCACTACGCATTTACGTCCGAGTGAAATGTCTCGTCCGAATGTCTCTCGTGCTAGGAACAGCTCTGACTACCTAGTTCCCGAATGCCGCTCTTGTTCAGAACAGCTCTGACTAGGTAGTTTTCCGAATGTCCGTCGTGTCCGGAACAGCTCTGACGAGCACAACGACAAGCACATGTCCGTGTCGAAGACTCGCTAAGTGGATATTGACTGCAGACCTGTCTGGTTTGTGTGGGAACGACTCGGGGCGAACGAAATGCCCAATACATTGAAGTGAGGAATTAAAGCAGCCATGAGCAGGACGTGACGAGTCCCTCGGTGAGCCCAGCACCAGAGCGCTATGTGTCGGCTCTGCAATTATGGAAGCCACCCAGAATGGCGGAAAATGCTATGGACTGTCCCTGCCTTCCTTTGAGGGATATGATCGTGAAGTCTTCGACTGTTCCAACTTGACCAGCTGGGAGGTGGTCGGTACCACAAAAGTGAAAGTCTCCCAGGAATGTTAACCTGGTCAAAAATGCACGCAAAAGCCGGATGTGTTGACCTAAGGGTTTCGACTCAAGGGTGCCTAACGCACACCGCAATCACATCTGAAAAAACACTCCGGATGAACGCAAAGAAGAAGAAGACAATCTACAACCAAATTAAATCGCAACAATTGAACTCAATCAGCATCTGAACTCAATCAACAACCTAACTCAATCAACAACCTAACTCAATCAACATATGAACTCAATCAACAATCGAACTGCATCAATATCTTAACGGCAACAGCTGAACCCATGCGAGGACAGAGAGGAGAAGATTGCTAGCATTCCAGGGAGCACACAGAAATGAAGAAACAGAGAAACGTGAACGCGAACAACGAAGACCTAGGCAGGGCAGGAACTAAGCGAATTCCTGCCCGCCTGATGTGTCACTCAAGAACCGGCCGACCTCGTACTGGCATCGCCCCGCCCTGGATTCCTGGAACCTAACACACACCGCAGGATTCCAACAGTATGACGTCACACGGCCCACTCCCGAGCTGGCCAGGATCTGGCGTTTAGACCCACGCAGGGCAGAAATAAGTCTAGACTTGTCCACAGTAGACAGTGATAGGCTACTCCTGGCTTGCCAAGTCAGACATAGCATTTGACGGCGCTCTGAAATCAATCACTGATTTCTGTCTATCTGTGGTTATCAAGGTTGTCAATCAGAAGTACGGCTGATACACTTGCACCAATTAGTCAGTGCTTCTCAACGCTGTGAGTCGGGGTTACAGATGACGCACTTGTATCTGTCATTCAGTGCTTCTCAACGCTGTGAGTCGGGGTTACATATGACGCACTTGTATCTGTCAGTCAGTGCTTCTCAACGCTGTGAGTCGGGGTTACAGATGAAGCACTTGTATCTACCAGACAGAGGATCTCAATATTGTCAGACTCTGAAGGCTGATGGCGAAAGGGGGAAATAAATGGAGAAGTTGCTGTATAATAAACAGTTGGTTGAGATCATACAGATCAGCATAGTCTTGGCCTACAGTCGACACACCGCATTGTATCTGCTGGGGAACTCATAAACACAACACCCTACAAACACGGAACTCACAAACTCAACACCCTATAAACACGGGAACTCACAAACACAACACCCTATAAACACTGAACTCACAAACACAACACCCTACAAACACGGAACTCATAAACACAACACCCTACAAACACGGAACTCACAAACACAACACCCTACAAACACTGAACTCATAAACACAACACCCTACAAACACGGAACTCACAAACACAACACCCTACAAACACTGAACTCATAAACACAACACCCTACAAACACGGAACTCACAAACATAACACCCTACAAACACGGGAACTCACAAACACAACACCCTACAAACACGGAACTCACAAACACAACACCCTACAAACACGGAACTCATAAACACAACACCCTACAAACACGGAACTCAACATACAGGCTAAAGAAGATACTTAGGTTAGGAACCAACAATCACAAAACATGAAACTAACGACCACAAAACATGAGATTCACAAACACAAAACATGAAACTCACAAACACAAAACATGAAATTCACAAACACAAAACATGAAACTCACAAACACAGATAAGGAAATTCACAAACACAAAACATGAAACTCACAAACACAGATAAGGAAATTCACAAGCACAAGACATGAAACTCACAAACACAGATAAGGAAATTCACAAACACAAAACATGAAACTCACAAAGACAGATAAGGAAATTCACGAACACAAATCAGGAAACTCACAAACACAAAACAGGAAACTCACAAACACAAAACAGGACACTCACTAACACAAAACCGGAAACTCACAAACACACATAAGGAAATTCACAATCAAACAACATGAAACTCACAAACACAGATAAGGAAACTCACAAACACAGATAAGGAACTCGCAAACACAGATAAGGAAACTCGCAAACACACGGCAGACAACTCACAAACACTCGACAGAAAATTCACAAACATTGACTAGAAATGCAAGGAGTGACACCGATCTACAAACACGCGGAGAGGAGAATGACAGAGTTCAATCATGTTTGGAGGAGATGCAGGCAGCTGCTGGAGACAGCAACAGATAGAACAACTGGGCCTGGTTTCATTGCGTTTGGTTTGGTTGAGAACCTATAGCCCACTGGGAGGAGAAGAAGAAGAAGAAGAAGAAGAAGAAGAAGAAGAAGAAGAAGAAGAAGAAGAAGAAGAAGAAGAAGAAGAAGAAGAAGAAGTAGAAGAAGAAGAAGAAGGGTACTCACAGAGGCCAGATTACGTAAAAAGACTAAGAAACCCACAAACACAACAACTCACAAACACAGCAACCCACAAACACAGCAACCCACAAACTCAGGAACTCACCAACCCCAGAACCCACATTGAGTAGGAAACTAACATGTAGGATGTCAGGGATGTTTGGAATGCCACAAGTGTGTGGACTAGCCGAACCCGAGGCCGGAGAGCAGCGACAACAAGCAGCAGCGTGGACCAGCATTCCATGGAGGGCATCTGACAGACACCAGCATAATGTTTCAGCACTGTATTAATGACACGGAAATTGTCCACTAATAAATGACGGTTGTTGCACGCAGGAATCTCACACATCAAGCATATCTTGTGTTGACAACCGCACCAGGCCAAAGTACTCAGTGCAGTCCCAGTAAATATATAACAGCGTGTGACATAACAATCTGTGTGTGTGACAAAATGGAAACGATAACGCGTATAAAATAACAAGCACAAAACTCGCAAATACCACCGTACGCGTGAAATGGCGCACACGACAACGTGCAAACAACAGCACACATGTCATTGTGCGCGCGCACACAACGTGCACACTACAACACGCACACGAGAATGCGCACACAACGCGTAATAAAACCGCGAACAACGCAAATCAACGACGCGAACACAGAACAACGCACACACACCAACACCCTCACACAGAACAGCACACACAGAACAATGCGCACACAATGTAATGTGTAATCAACAATGCGCACACAACGCGTAATCAACAACGCGCACACAACAGCGCACATACAAACAGGCACATAGAACAACGCGCACACAACAGCGCACATACAAACAGGCACATAGAACAACGCGCACACAACAGCGCACATACAAACAGGCACATAGAACAACGCGCACACAACAGCGCACATACAAACACGCACAGAGAACAACGCGCACACAACAGCGCACATACAAACAGGCACATAGAACAACGCGCACACAACAGCGCACATACAAACACGCACAGAGAACAACGCGCACACAACAGCGCACATACAAACAGGCACATAGAACAACGCGCACACAACAGCGCACATATAAACACGCACAGAGAACAACGCGCACACAACAGCGCACATACAAACAGGCGCATAGAACAACGCGCACACACACATTCGCACCTAGAACAACGCGCACACAATAACGCACACACAAACACGCACATAGAACAACGCGCACATAGACAATGCGCACACGACAACGCGCATACAAACACGCATATAGAACAATGCGCACACGACAACGCGCGGTGATGAGCTACAGCAGCAGCCAGTTAGATCATTGACGGCCAGCTCTTGAACCAGCAGACATCTCAAGGGTACAGTAAAGTTGGCTTCTGGGGTGTTCCCTTAACAGTAGCCGAGGGGAGTTGGAGAAATGGCACTATGGTCCCATAACTCGCGGAAGGGAACATGGCAACAACGCCTCCGTGTGGTAGGGGATGGGAAACACATCACGGTGTGGCAACAACGCCTCCGTGGGGTAGGGGATGGGAAACACATCACGGTGTGGCAACAACGCCTCCGTGTGGTAGGAGATGGGAAACACATCACGGTGTGGCAACAACGCCTCCGTGTGGTAGGAGATGGGAAACACATCACGGTGTGGCAACAACGCCTCCGTGGAGTAGGGGATGGGAAACACATCACGGTGTGGCAACAACGCCTCCGTGTGGTAGGAGATGGGAAACACATCACGGTGTGGCAACAACGCCTCCGTGGGGTAGGGGATGGGAAACACATCACGGTGTGGCAACAACGCCTCCGTGTGGTAGGCGATGGGAAACACATCACGGTGTGGCAACAACGCCTCCGTGTGGTAGGAGATGGGAAACACATCACGGTGTGGCAACAACGCCTCCGTGGGGTAGGGGATGGGAAACACATCACGGTGTGGCAACAACGCCTCCGTGTGGTAGGAGATGGGAAACACATCACGGTGTGGCAACAACGCCTCCGTGTGGTAGGAGATGGGAAACACATCACGGTGTGGCAAGCTCAGCTCAGGGGACTGAGTACCCACGGGGAAACGTGGACAACTATGGGATGATCTTTGCTGTCAGCGGTAGTACCACGAAGTGCCGGTCGTACAGAAAGTAAAGGCAAACTTTTTAAAAAAAATTCGCATATCCTTTACAGGACATCACTGTCAACAGCAGCATCTTTCAGCTGTCTGTTGATTTCTTGGCAAGATTACGCTCAGTAGTTTGCCATTGCTTTCTGAGCGGCCGGCTCAGTTATCCCGCAAGTCACCATCGGGGGTAGAACCGCTTCCAGTTCTCGCCCGCTACGAGACTCTGCGTGATAAACGGGATTACGGAGAAAGTGGTGTAACCCCTCGGCCAGAGAGACCGCAATGGCAAACTACTAAACGTAAACTTGCCGAGAAATTACAAACAGCCACATAATGCTGGAATTGACGACTACGTCCTGTAAAGTATAAAACAATAATAAAACAAACAATTAGTACCGACCTCCAGGTTGGGGCGGGACCTGGGATAGAAAATGTCTGTACTTTCAGCAACAAACATGTTACGTAATGTCACTGGGGTCAGGGTCAGGGAACAGTGGAGGACACGTGTGCCCTGCCAGGCCGATGTCCGGACGTGCAGCCGAGCACCTGTTGAAGGCAATCTAGAACAGTCTCAGGTCATGAACTTCTCGGCGATGACCTTCGACTTACGTCACAACCTTGCGTCATCGATGACATCATCAGACCGGGGGGGGGGGTATAATACATCAAGATCAAACAATCACACAGACACAAGGCCACACGTGTCTGGCTGCAGACACAACATGGGAGACGTGCTGCAGACACAACATGGGAGACGTGCTGTAGACACAACATGGGAGACTTACTGTAGACATAACATGGGAGACGTGCTGTAGACACAACATGGGAGACGTATTGTAGACACAACATGGGAGACGTATTGTAGACACAACATGGGAGACGTGAGCACTCACAACATGGGAGACGTGCTGTAGACACAACATGGGAGACTTGCTGTAGACACAACATGGGAGACGTGCTGTAGACACAACATGGGAGACGTGAGCACTCACAACATGGGAGACGTGCTGTAGACACAACATGGGAGACTGTAACAGTGATGGAGTACTGGGGTATTGTTGGGATCAAGTGGGAAACAGATACAGCACGATTGAGCATTGAGACTGAAAGCGGGGAGAGATGCTCAATCGTGACGTATTGGGTTGGCAAGGGCAGTTAACATCACACCCTTGAGAGGTAAAGAAGCAAGTTGTCATCATGAAGCAATAAACTATTTTAACTTAACCTCTGGCTTGTTAATCTCTGTACACACTGTTACAGGATTAATTATGGAGCATGTGACCAGGATCTGAACCTGATATAATCGCCGGAGAAAAACAAAAACAATGCGAAGTCAAGCCGAATAACATCGCGTTAGAGACCAATTAGTGAACGTGAGAACAGGCGCACCAAAAGATGGCCAGTAAATTTGTAAATCGTAGTTATCTGTGAATACAGAGGCCAAAAGCTCACCCAGGAGTGGTCCTCTGTAAGTCTTTTTCAAGACTTAAGATAACCAATAAAGTAGCGCCAAGAGCCTTGATATAACCGTCACTTTGCAGGGTCCGCAATTCAAGAAGTTTATTATAGCCGCCGTGCTGCAAGTTGATTGCAACAGGCTTAACATGGACGGTGCCTGAATTGTTGCGTTTCAAGAGCCATTACAGCCGCTGTGAGGGGACGAACCGGAATGATCATGTCCTGACAGTTTGGGCAAACCAGCAATTCAGCCAGAACATTTTGTCGGTCAGAACAAGAACTCAAGAATTCTGTAGAGGAGCAATTCAGTCAGAACATTTTGTCGGGACAGCATGAAAGCCTCCTCGTTTCTTTCGTTGATCGGGCCATAGATTGTTGAAACAGTCAAATATCACTGGGCCTCGGCTGATCCTGATACTTTTTTGGGCCTCGTTATTACTAAGACCCTATCAAATCGTCGAAGATGTACCCCACCCGGGGTGAACGCAAAGACTAATATCAGATGTGACCCGACCAGGGGTTGAAGATTATCCAGGCATCCCATGAGAAGTGACCTGAGGGGAAGAGATAGGCTACCTAAATTCCACTACCTAAATTCCGCGACTGATGGTCAGCTGATGCAGGCACCTGGTGTTCGAACTTAATTTGACGGCGAGGGTAAATTTCTGTATTTAGTTTTACAAAACAAGTGAATTGCGCTCTTTAAAAATTAAGAAATTGCAAATGTGTGATACTTAGACCCAGAAAATAACTGCGCATTGCTATATAATAAGTGAGTGCATTATTTAAATTTAGAAGTAAATTTGTGTGATACTTAGACCCAGAAAATAACTGCGCATTGCTATAATAAGTGAGTGCATTGCTTAAATTGAGAAGGTAAAATTGTGTCTATAATAAGTAAGTGTATTCTTTAAATTTAGAGGTTGAAATTGTGTGTTTCTTTGCTTGCCTTGTTTCAGTATTATTTCAGCATGGCGGAACAGGACACCTTGGCACAGGTTTTGACAGGCGTGGGAACAGCAGTGGGCCGGCTTAATATGGTGATTAAACAACAAGGGATGGCAACAGAAATTGTGAAATTTGGTGGACAGGCCAGAGACTATAAGAAATGGATCACTTCCATAGAAAAATATGCCTATTTAATCTCAGCAACAGATGAAGAAAAAATGAGATTGGCTTATCAGACGGCAACGGAACCGGTCTCGGATCATATAAGAAGAAAGCTAGAAGCTAGAGTAGATGAGACATGGGAACAATTCAAGGAAGACCTAGCAAGGAAATATGCAGAAATAACGGATCCACAACATGCATTTTCGGTGTTGAGGCAGGCTAAACAAAATAACGGAGAGACGGTACAATTGTTTAGCGATAGATTGATTAATCTGGCTGAAGAAGCATTCTTAGGACAGAATGTACGAGGAGAGGAGGTGGAAAGGATGTTAGTAGGGATCTTTGTGGATGGCATAAAGTCTGATGGTTTGAAACTTAAATTAATGAGGGAAAACCCTGAGAGGTTATCACAAGCGGTGGATATCGCGGTACAAGAAGAAAATTTGAGACGTAGGTTTAGATTAAGAACAGGACGAGAAGTGGGAAGTAATCGAGATGACAGAGTTGAGGAACCTATGGAAATAGGACAAACAAGGTTCGGATGGAATAGGAGAGGAGGTATACAGACGTTACAAGGTAGAAATAGATATGATAATGAGGAAAGAAGAAATATGAGATACCCTACAAGAGAAACAGTAGGTAACACAAATAGTACAAATATTGTCTGTTGGAATTGTGGTCAACGGGGACATGTTTCTCGGTTTTGTAATAACAGGCGTGTCCAGTCGAATACACAGGGTAGACATGACAATAATAGGGTGAGTAGGAATGTTGTAGATGGATACAGGAATTTTACAGGTACAAGAACACAGGAAAATCGGCGCCCTACCTATTAGGCAGGACCTATGATAGGAGGGTAAATAATAAGGTCCCAAGGGTTAGAGAATATGTTAATAACAGGTATAATAGGTCGAACAGAGAATATTTTCAACTAGATGAAGTCAAGAAATTTATAGAAGATAAAACAGATTATAGCTCTTGTATATTAGAAATAGGAAAGTATAGAGTTCGTACATTAATTGATTCGGGAGCTCAGGTTAGTGTAGTAAAAGAAAGTTTTCTATATAACATAGTAAGAAATTGTAGAGTATTTAAGAGTCATAATAATTTACACTCTGTTACGGGACAGAATTTACAAGTAGTGGGACAAACAATGATAAATTTTAAGTTAGGAGGGATCAACATAAGACACCTTTTTCATGTAGTGAAGGGGTTAAATAGAAACATGTTAATAGGAAGAGATTTTTTAATAAAAAATGGAGTAAGACTTTTATATGATTTACACAAATTAAAATTCAGGGACGTCTATATAGATATGCAAGAAGACATGCATATATCAGCACTAGTTAGAGTTAAAATGACAACGACGTTAAAACCACAGTCGGTTAATTTGATACAAGTGAAGCTGAAGAAAAACCCATATTATGTGGAAGGAAACACAGTCAGAATCACTGAATTACAAGAGGAAATAATTGATGAGCCTGGTTTAGAAGTTCCGGATGGAATAATAGCGTTAGATAAACACTTAACCTTTCCAGTTATGGTGATTAACAACACAGGTAGAGAAATTAAATTATACAGAGGGTGTGTAGTAGCAAAACTAGAACAGAACGTTAGTGAAATATTGGCAACGGATAGAGTAGAAATGCCGGGAACTAATTATTCACAATCTTCTAGTGAAAGAAGTAATAACAGACGCGGACGCGGAAGTAGAGGAAACACACGAATGGATGAATTGATCCATCCATTAAAAAGAAATACAGCACAAATACATTCAATAGATAAAAAGACAAGAGAACAGGAATTGTTGGCACAGTTAAAGACTTCACCAGAAAATAAAGAAGTGTTGGAACAGTTTATAAAGGAGAATCAGGATGTGTTTGCAATTAGTGATTTAGAGTTGGGTAAGACAAAAACGGTAACAATGGAGATAGATACGGGAGACCATCCGCCGATTAGCTTAAAACCATATAGAACTCCCTTAAGAAATAGAGAAATTGTAGAAAAGGCAATAGAAGAAATGTTGAAAGCAGGGATAATCACAAGATCAAAATCAGAGTGGTCATCTCCGGTGGTAATTGTGGCCAAACCTGATGGTTCGAGTCGATTCTGTTGCGACTATCGGGCGTTGAACAAAATTACTAAAAATGTAGCATACCCACTGCCAGTGATAGATGATATTTTGGGGTTGCTAAATGGCGCTACATTTTTCACGACGTTAGACGCAAGAGCAGGATTTTGGTGTATTCCGATGTCGGCAGACGCGCAAAGAAAAAGTGCTTTCTGTACTCATATGGGTTCTTATGAATTTTTACGTATGCCTTTTGGAGTCAAAACTGCGCCATCTCACTACATGCTCTTAATAAATGAAGTTTTGGAAGGTATGCAAAGGTTCGCTCTTGCTTATATTGATGATATTCTGATTTTTACTTCTGGAAATGTGGAGGATCATTTGAAACATATAAAGTTAGTGTTTGACAGGTTAAGAAAACATGATGTGAAGTTAAAGCTCAGTAAATGCCAATTTTTAAAGACAGAAACAAAATATTTGGGGTATATTATAAATAGAGAAGGTATAAAACCAGATCAGGACAAAATAAAGGTTATTAAAGAGTTACCTGCTCCAACTAACGTTAAGGAGGTACGCGCCTTTATAGGAACATGCGCGTATTATAGGCGGTTTGTCCCAGCGTTTTCAAAAATAGCTGAACCTATTACAAACTTAACAGGCAAGTACGCTAGGTTTAAGTGGGATGATGAGTGTCAAAAAGCGTTCGAGTATTTAAAAAACAGTTTAACACTGGTACCACTGTTGACGCATCCAGACTTAAACAAACAGTTGATACTGTACACAGATGCTTCAGACAATGCAGTAGGGGCATGTTTGGTGCAACCATATGAAGGAAAAGAGTCTGGAATACCAGGGGTTAAAAATGAAAGGCCTATATACTTCTTGTCGCATAAACTTAGCAGATCACAAAGAAAGTGGACGACTATTGAGAAGGAGGCTTACGCAATACATTACGCTCTTCAAAAACTAAATTACTACTTACATAACGCAAATTTTGTTATTAGAACTGACCATATGCCTTTAAAGTCTTTTTTAGAAGCTCCAGTGCAGAACAGGAAAATACAAACGTGGGCATTGAACTTACAGGGATACAATACGAAAATTGAGTACATTCCAGGTAGGATTAACACATGCGCTGATTTACTGTCTAGGATTCCCTATCCACAGTCGTCAGGTGACACAGAAGATGAAGGAGAACCAGAGATTGACGATCGAAATTGGCAAGTAAATATTTTAGATTCTGCTATAATAAATAGAGAAGAATTTGATAGTCTACCATCGGAGCAAGAGTCTGAACATAGAGAAGAAGACCTACAAGTAGCACAGTTTAATATGAAAGAAGAACAAGAGTTGGACCCAAAAGTCATACAAATAAAAGAAAAATTACGAGAAACAGATGATAACAAATATAAAAGGAATTATTTGGTTTTACAAGAGGATGGACAGTTATACTATATGTGTGAAAGGAATGAACAGCTAAGGAAATATATTCCAAAACATTTAGAAAATGAACTTTTAAAAGCATATCACGATGAAAATGGACATCTCGGTAGAGATAAATTGCTGAAAGCACTTACAAGTAAATATTATTGGCCAAACTTGTTTAAATCTACATGCAAATATGTAGATACGTGTGAAAAATGCAGATTAAGGAACATGAAAACAATAAAGTCTCCCTTACAAGACACAGATATTCCTCAGTTCCCAATGCAAAAGATTAGTTTAGATATATCGGGTCCACACCCCAGGACATTGTCAGGAAATGTGTATTTAATTCATATAATAGACGTCTACAGTCTTTGGCCGGAGGTGTATGCAATTCCAGATAAGAGCGCGGATACTGTCATTAATGTTTTTTTACAAGAGTTCGTACCAAGGTTTAGTTGCCCACAAAGTATACTTACAGATAATGGTAGAGAGTTTGTAAATAAAAAATTCGAAAAGTTAGTAAAAGATTTAAATGTAAAACATATAAAGACCTCATTTTATAGACCTTCTTCAAATGCGAAAAACGAGCGTCAACATAGGACGTTATACGACATTTTGGCAAAGATTATTGATGAACATGACAGAGATTGGGATTTATTTTTGGGACCTGCCCTTAGCGCCATTCGTACAAATCAAAATGAGAGCACGGGTTTTTCACCATTTTATTTATTACACGGGAGGGAACCAATATTACCTATAGATAATCTATTAAAACCTAGACGGAAATATATGGGTGAAGAATTTCAAGAGACCATTATACAAGAAATGCATAAAGCACATGTGAGATTAAGGAATAATATAATTAAAGCTAGGGAAAGACAGAAAAAGTACAAAAATGTAAATACAAAATTACAGGAGTTTAAGGTAGGTGATAGAGTTTATTACAAGAAACATAGAAGAAACTCTAAGTTTGATGCTCGTTGGATTCCAGGGTATTACGTTTTGGAAAAACTAGGTAATGTATCGTATATTATAAAGAACCAGGTCACAGCACATATAGTGAGGGCACACGTTGAACACTTAAGAAGAGATGAAGATGAGATAGAAAATAATAATTATAATAATAATTATTATTCGGACTCGAAATTTTTGGATGAACAGCTTGTCAGAAGAACTGCAGTAACCCCAGGTCTTAGAAAAGAACCAGCACAAAATCAGTTGCTAGAAAATCCAGGTTACGAAGATACTCAAGAACAGACAATTCCGAAAAGAATGGAAGAAGAAGGCCTGAATGAAACTCATTATGATAGTATGGAAGAAGACATAGGTGCTCCATTTAAAAATACTAGACAAGCAACGAAAAGAAGAATGGACAGTCAAAGAGATAAAGAAGTGAAACGACAGAGGAGAATTAGAGATTATTCAACAAGTGGAGAAGATATGCCTCTACTAGAAAGATCCTTAAGAAATAGGGATCGACAAATTAGGTGGGATGTTGAACGGAAGAGATTAGCGGCAGCTGAAGAGAGACATACAGACGAAGAAGAGGAAATGGATGAAAAGTCAGAGTCTAGTAGTAGTATGGAAGAAACTAATAAGTTGTACGAAGAAGAAGATATTGATGTAGAATTGGCACTTATTCAAAGAAATTTGGACTTGTTGAAGAAGAGGAAACGTAGGAGATAGATATTTGAAAGTACTGCAGATGGCAGGAGTTAGAAGTGAAAGGGATGCCTGAAGAAGCATACGAAACGGTAGAAGTGGTCTTGAAATATTGATACAAAAGGGGTGATGGAATTTTTTTCGTTACTGTTGGTAATGCTGTGTTTCCAAGAGAAACCAGATCAAAAGTTCGTTGATAAGTAGAGGTTGGCTACTACGTTGAAGTAATATTGGATTAGTGGCCATGTAGTTTACAGTGCTCACTTAAGAGGTTATTTTGGATGTTATGTGCTGTTGGGAGTTAGGAGATAATAAATGGTATGGTAAATGTTGATTACTGATTTGTTTAGATAGATAGAACAGATGTGATTCTAATTGGACTGTAGTTAACAGATATACAGATGAACAGTGAACTGTTTAGTTTTTCGGTCATAGATATACTAGAATGACCTGTATAAATAGATATACGTTGTTTTACTTAGTATGAGGGGCCAATGTTGGTGGGTCACTATACGAGGTTGTAATAAGTTTTTGTGATTGGTTCTGGAAAATGATGGCTAATGTTTAGTTGCTTTAGTCCTTCATTATAAGTTTTTTTGTTTTGGTTTTGAAAAATAATTGTGGTTATTTGGGTTATTGAGTTAGAATAGGGTGATTGTGTTCCTAGCATTTGAGTTGAAAAAAAACTATTGGGCCGTAAAAGTGTCCAATAGTGATAGTTAGAAGTAAGGTGTTTTTTTCTGATTTGATGCATGTTATTTTATAAATGTGTTTTTCCTTATATTAATTTGGAGTTATGACGGCTGGTGTGATTTGATCTTGATTACATAAATGGTTTTGTATACTAAGTTACTTGGTTAGTAAATAAGTTATGAAGTTAGTTAATTAAGTTTAATTTTCAAATATAAGAGTTTTGCTTAAGGTTTTCGTTCAGAAAGGAGTTAATAAAAACTAAAATATCCACTGATATAAGGTAGGGGGAAGCTTAGATAACCTGAATGTTGAAATAGTTAAGCAATGCTGTGCATTCATAAATTAGTGGGAAATCAGGGTTGGTGAACGTGTGTACACGAATGGATAGACGTATCCAGGGCTTGCACACACGTCACTGTGTTCATAAATGGCAGTATGGGAAGTACGGGGGCAAGAAATAGGGGCTGTGAAATACCAGCTTTAATTTTGTTAAAGGTGTTCATAAAATATGAACATGGGCTCAGGGTGGAAGGTGAGAAATACCAGCTTTAATTTTATTAAAGGTGTTCATAAAATATGAACATGGGCTCAGGGTGGAAGGAACAGAATTGTGGTTGGCAATGTCAATGTGGAATGTATAAGCTTTATGAAAACTTATGCCAAATTGTTTTATAACGAACAACGATGTATTTCATAAGGTGTTTTAAAAAATTATTTTACAAAATTTTTTTATTGGCAAGGGAGGTAAAGGGTGAGTGTCTTAAATGAGCATTACTGTATGTACATGTGGTCATGTCGTGTATTCATTCTTTATACTTCTTACTAGGTGCGCACCGCTTCTTTACTTTTTCTAACTATATTGTTTTTGTACGTCCTCGGTTTTGGAAGAGTGGGAAGTTTTATAAAAAAAAAGAAAAATGTTTCGATGAAGAATTTATGAGCTGTTCGTATAATATGTGTATTTGATACAGGAAACGGGAGGAGCTAAGAAAGAACCAGAAAAGAAGAAATATATAGTAGATAGCTATATAATTTTGAAAAAAAAAAAAGAGAAGGAAGGAAAGAAGGACTATTTGGATTAACAGGGTTACCATACGTGGTATTATACAAAGAGAGTTCGAAGAAGAAGTATATGGGGGGGGGGGGGGGGGTTACTAGCAAACCATATCACTGGGAGAAGAGTTAAAAGATATATTATTTACTTGAGCGGATTTAGGGAAGATTAGAGGAAAAAGAGGGAATAGAGTAAGGGGATTAGGAGTAAAGATTTTTCCTTTATAAGGAAAATTCTTTAATAAACATGGGGAGGTGTAACAGTGATGGAGTACTGGGGTATTGTTGGGATCAAGTGGGAAACAGATACAGCACGATTGAGCATTGAGACTGAAAGCGGGGAGAGATGCTCAATCGTGACGTATTGGGTTGGCAAGGGCAGTTAACATCACACCCTTGAGAGGTAAAGAAGCAAGTTGTCATCATGAAGCAATAAACTATTTTAACTTAACCTCTGGCTTGTTAATCTCTGTACACACTGTTACAGGATGTGCTGTAGACACAACATGGGAGACTTGCTGTAGACACAACATGGGAGACGTGCTGTAGACACAACATGGGAGACGTGCTGTAGACACAACATGGGAGACGTGCTGTAGACACAACATGGGAGACTTGCTGTAGACACAACATGGGAGACGTGCTGTAGACACAACATGGGAGACGTACTGTAGACACAACATGGGAGACGTGAGCACTCACAACATGGGAGACGTATTGTAGACACAACATGGGAGACTTGCTGTAGACACAACATGGGAGACGTACTGTAGACACAACATGGGAGACGTGCTGTGGACACAACATGGGAGACTTACTGTAGACATAACATGGGAGACGTGCTGTAGACACAACATGGGAGACGTATTGTAGACACAACATGGGAGACGTATTGTAGACACAACATGGGAGGCGTGAGCACTCACAACATGGGAGACATGCTGTAGACACAACATGGGAGACTTGCTGTAGACACAACATGGGAGACGTGCTGTAGACACAACATGGGAGACGTGAGCACTCACAACATGGGAGACGTGCTGTAGACACAACATGGGAGACGTGCTGTAGACACAACATGGGAGACTTGCTGTAGACACAACATGGGAGACGTTCTGTAGACACAACATGGGAGACGTGCTGTAGACACAACATGGGAGACGTGCTGTAGACACAACATGGGAGACGTGCTGTAGACACAACATGGGAGACGTGCTGTAGACACAACATGGGAGACGTGCTGTAGACACAACATGGGAGACGTGCTGTAGACACAACATGGGAGACGTGAGCACTCACAACATGGGAGACTTGCTGTAGACACAACATGGGAGACTTGCTGTAGACACAACATGGGAGACGTGAGCACTCACAACATGGGAGACTTGCTGTAGACACAACATGGAAGACGTGCTGTAGACACAACATGGGAGACTTGCTGTAGACACAACATGGGAGACGTGCTGTAGACACAACATGGGAGACTTGCTGTAGACACAACATGGGAGACTTGCTGTAGACACAACATGGGAGACGTGCTGTAGACACAACATGGGAGACGTGCTGTAGACACAACATGGGAGACGTGCTGTAGACACAACATGGGAGACGTGATGCAACCACGGGGTCTAGATGACACGGCTGGGGTTGAACCCGCACTCACTCAGGGTGCCACTCCTGGGAGATGTAGATGAGACGGCTGGTGTCGTGACATCTATGTCAAGAGATGATGATCATCGGTATTATAGTCGTGGCATCTATGTCAAGAGATGATATTTTTGGGTTGCATATCCTTTACAGGACGTTGCAGTCAACACCAGCATTTTTCAGCTGCTGTTGATGTACTAGTCGAAATGTCAAGATTACGCTCAGTAAAAAAAAAAAAAAAAAGATCATGTAGTCGCGGGGAACTGTGCAGGTTACGGTTTTCTTTTTGCCCTCAACAGAAAAAAACAATCCACATCTTACCGAGGATTCGAGCAGCCAACCGCTCATCCAGCACTGTAAGTCTATATAAAGCGTCGCCTCTGTTATATTATCTTCAACACTGTAATCCTTAAGTCTATATAAACAATATAAAATGACACAAAGTATTGCAGCTTTACATAACAGAATTACGACACATACAGGACGTTGCGGCGATTAGCCTTCATCAGCTAACAAACACATTCACAAAACACAACATATAGTCAAGGAGATCTCCTGTGACTACATCAAAACGTGACGAAAGAACGAGAAGAACAAAAAGATTAAAAAATAAATGAAAGCAATGAAGAGAAAATGCTATAAAAAGCGTTGCCTCTGTTATATTATCTTCAGCACTGTAATCCTCAATTCTATATAGAATTGCTCCTGATAACTCCAGTACTGTAATCCTCAACTCTATAATGAAGCATGAAGACATGCCGCAAGTTTACCGATGACCTACTTCAGATCGCATGCTAAACTCGACATGACCTGGCCGTCAACCGAAGGCATGTCACTGGTCAACCAATCAGCTGCAGATCTGCAGCTTCATTCTCCCAGCTTCTGGGGTATTGATTCTCTTCTATCATTCCTGTACATGCCATTCCCCCCCCCCACCTCACTTTCCCTCCCCTCAACTGACTATACTGGGAAATCATGGAACCTGTGTTGATGTCGTCAGTGGCTACACGCTGAGGGAGATGAGAGGAGGGAATCTGTGCACTTATGGACTGTATGGATGTGCAATAAGGATGATCTGTTGACTCACACACACACACACACACCCACACACACACATACACACACACGCGCGCGCGCACACACACACATACACACACATTAGTAAATGGACTTATTTCAAGTAGTTTCTCCTCCGCCATGTCCCCACTTTGAAGAGGTAGAGGGCTTGACTGTTCCAGTGACCCCGGAAGCTATCAATCAATCAAGTACCGTCTCCACAATGAAGGTTGGCTGCAATGAATCTTCAACACTGTCTCTGGCCTTGATTGTACATTCTGTCAGATTGATGTTCGACCATCTCTTGATGTTATCTTCCCACTTGTCCGGTAGCTGTGCCGTAGCATAACCTACTGCCTTGTAGGTAGACTCGGGACAGTCAAAAGCTAGGAACCAGATGAAGAGTGATACAAACCTACTGCCGTGTAGGTAGACTGAGGACAGTCAAAGGCTAGGGAGAGCAAACCCGAACAAATGCTTGTTGAAGTCGGGTGTACTGAGCCACAGGCTTGAAAAACAGTACAACGCAACTCACCAAATGATGTGATGTCACAATTCAAGTATTGTCTACACGTCAAACACCTTACGCGGACGGTGGGACATGGACGTATGATCCTGTCTTTAATGGAATTGCCGAGAGTAGGTGAAAGTTGAGAGGTATCACCAGACAGCATCAACACCAGTCTTCGAGATGACTACTGACCTAATTAATAAATACACGTCAAAACAACAACACCTTATCACACACACCCAGCATATCTACACACCGGGACCATAAACTGTGTGAGGTGACATAACCTAAACATCTTCTACAGAACATTGCAACTCTACATACCTTTGCCTCCCGTTCGGTGCTGACGGGACTCCGACCCTGGCCCGGCTACAAGAGCTGGGAGTGATCTTTGTCAATCATGTCCATGCCGCCTTCGCAGGGCACAGAGGAGATCTTATGGCCAACTGCTCGTGGGAACAGTTCGCAGAAATTCTTTGAGATGGCTGCTGCATCAAAGGAGTGTCCTGTGGGCAGGGAGGTCGTTCGGCACAACATAAAACATAACATAACATAATATAACATAACATAACATAACATAACATCCCGTTTACTTCAGGGCAGCTCCCAGCAGTAGATTCTCGAAACACAGTCGGAAGTGTTTGCTACAAAGTAAGCACATAACTCTTCTTATATCATATGTAACCTAAACTATACTCAACATCTACGCCTCTCCCATTGTCTACTGTATGTACTAAATCAATAGTATATGTACTCTAACATCTACTTCTTCCCTGTAGACTAGTATATATGTACTCTAACATCTACTTCGCATGTGTACTCTGTCCCCCGATGTGTCTCCACCTTGTCGCGGTGGGGAAGCTTGCGTGTCCCAGAGATCCCAAGAACATTGTCGACGGATGACAACTACATGTCTGACAAGCCTTGGGTTAGGGACTGTCAGAAGTCGGGGTGCCCCACCGGCTAGATGAAAGTATTATTCACTGGCGAGCAACCCCAGATAGTCAGAAACTGACTAGGGACAAAATCTATATGGCTGAACTACAGATTAAGCCCTTGAATATCCAACGTAAGTTCCTAGTGGCTCGTTACAAAATTGAAATGAACTGTGCTGAATATTCGCCAAGGATGGGAAGGAGAAGGTTAGTTAGAATAGATTTTTACGTCTGAATTAAAGTGTAAAGACAACTATTCCAGTACAGGTTTTTCTCCCTGACTGCTCCCTTCCTTGGTGTGTAAGTGAACCCCCACCAATGTACACACACAACACGTATGCACAATTGGAATTAAAATATAACGACAGAACTATGAGTTACAATACTACAACATTTATTTGCTAATCATAACAATAGACATCGGATGATTGTCAATATGAGGATGATAAAATCATATAACATATTGTGATGAGAAACATTACGTAACTTTACTTGTTACTTCATCTATCTGGAACTGTGGTCCAGATCCCCACTCTCCAGTAGACTCAACAAAAGAAACAGCTTGCCGGTAGTCTGGCGATCCTGCCAGCCCTGACACTCCTAGTCAGTAGTCTCTAGTCTTGAGATCTATAACATAGGGCTCCTTGTGAGAGCTTGAAAGAAAGTCAAGAATGTGTTATATCAGTTCTACATCAGCGCAATCCTAATTAAAACATATCATAACACAAACATATACAATGACCAGTCTGGCCAAGTTTATCTTTCAGCTCGACTGCGTTCACCATCCTCCTTCTCCCTACTGTCTTTAGTCTGGGACGGGCTTTTCAATTGTCTCACACGCCTGTAATGATTACATTTCTGCCGCCCCATGTCCATGTCGCTAATACAGAAATTCTGTGTCGTACAGCCGCTCCGTCCAATGTTAGTTTAGCAGCTCACAGGGTCGGTAAGGGTATTATAACAATGCCTGATCATCCGGGCTTGCAAGCCGTGACCCGTAGCTGTGCCAGGGTTCCGTGAACTACCCTCCACCATACGATGAAAAAGGTTTAGCACCATATACCCCATAACACTTGTGGGTAATGTCTGTACCATTACACCTCTGCTACAAATGCAATCGATGGTTAGTGTGCCAATGCGCACACAATAGCATAACACTTCATATTGGTAGGTTTGCATATGACAAATCAATTTATCAAACATCCAATACACATAAACATATTGATTAAACTAGACATATTATGATACTTTAACATCATAGCATAATGCACTAGTTAGTTACTGCTGTTGTAAGAATTAAAGAAATAGTCAGTCGACTATATTCTGTACAACAAATGCACACACCAAAAAGGCAACTAGGATAGTGTACAAAGAAATGACAAGCATCTACCAAGACACCTAAAAGTATACTTAGACAAGATCTGTCTTACATAAGGTTCTACTTCTCAGAAGAGTAACACTTTAAAGCAATATGATATTGAACACATAACTTAGAAAGAATACTCAAGTAACCTGAAGCAATGATAATTCTGGAAGTAACCTAGGTCAGATATAGACTGAGAGTCATTACATCCATCTAAAACTCGACTAGTTACTAAGAATTAATTCTCCTAGTTAAATCTAGCAACCTAAGAATCATACAAAACGAGCTGGTTGTCTCACCTGTTCTGAAGTCAGACTTAATCTAACATAAAACAGGCTAGGGACCCTTATTTAAGCTGAGTCAAGCAGACCGTATTATCTCCTTGGCATTCCCAGCATAAATTCTTCTTATCTCCACCGGACGGTAATTGCACTTATCACTGCAATTGGCCATCACACCTGTGGGTCTGACAATTATTAGCCCCCTAAGTCTTATCAGTGATTTCACACCTTGCGCCTCTAGTCTCTACCAGATGGGGTCAGCCATCGCGGTTGGGTGATTTCCTAGCTATTCTTATCAGGTGTCATGTCAAGGGAACAATTAGGTTCTCATGGTCAACAGCCAGTTTACAACTCTGTGGGTAAACCAGGTTTTAATTACACAGTCCATGGCCCAGTTCATTGTTGATTCAGCATGTCTGGGTCAGCAGTTTCCCAAGGTGTATACTAATTATCTAGTTGCCATTTTACTATTCAGTCCCCTGAGTCTGCCCTCCCGTCTGGTTGGATTGATAACCTCTGGGGGTGACTGGTACTGGTGTCAAATTAACTTCCCAAATAGAAAGCCATTCCTGGTGGTTGTTTACTTGCAGGTTTTGCAAGCTTACGTCAAGACAGTATAGCCTTGAATATAGAGAAAATAGTTTTGTTCGTCTGTTGATCCTCTACATGGCCCATCAAAAGTGAACCGAAAATTGTTCTGGGAAGTAAAGGCTGCCAATTCGTGACAGAGCTTTCCCCTTAAAAAAAAAGTTTCTGCCAGAAATCTTTTGTCAAAGCACGCCGTACATCCCAGATTAATGCCTAAGCACTCTCCGTTCTGTATCTGCCTAAAGGTTTCCAATATTCCTTGTGGCAATGGGTTGTCCTGCATCTGCATAAAGACGTTCCATTTCCATACTCCCATGATAATTTGGATAGGTCCTTGTACCTGGTTTTCGGCCGGGATTCCATGCAATAGCTTGGTAAAATCCGGTAATTGTCAGGAGGTTGTAATTTTATCCCTCTGGGAAAGATCACAATCAACGGGATTCTTCTACGCCTCTGGGCAGCAATTGTTTTACACCATTCACTCACGTGATTTACTCCTTTCAGCCGAGGATGTACCCGTAGTGAGGTCTTGCATAAGCTGGCCACAGCAAAGCTTGTCTCCGTGATTTTCCTCCATCCATTATAGATCCTCAACTGATCCATCAATAACTTCCTTTTGAAAGGAATAATGTTACACATCATGGTCCCATGATATAAATTCAACTGGCGCTTTCCTCCTTCAAAGTTGGGCGTAACAATCTTCCCTCCTCGGTGTCGCGGTTTCTTCCCCTGATAATCAGTTAACGGGCTGAGTTTCTCTGCATTAGAGTTTCGTGTGAAAACCGTGCTAGAAATTGGAATTTTAGTGTGCCAAGTTGTCCAGCCTTGAGAAATAACATAGTTACTCCAGGGCGATAAAGTGGTGTTACTTTTGAATAAAGTATCCACAAATAGCTGATCTACTCCTATCAAATCGACCTGACTGAAGGGTAGATTGAGTCCTAAGAGTGTTGATTCCAAACCACTCTTGACTTCTGTTACTTCAGGTTCCTGTTGCTGGAATTCCCTGATAACTTCAGCTAATGAGATGATAGGCGTTTCTTCCTCCATCTTGTGCAAAGAATTTTCTTCTTTAGCAACTACAGACAATGTTGTCTGCACAATATCAGAGTCCATATTCTGGCTCCTAACAATTCCCTGTGTTTCATGAGTCTCCGAACTGGTATACTCTGAGATAACAACTGGAATTGTTTCCTGGTCTGGATGTTCCTCTCTGGTCGTGCTTTCATGGGCTATGTCCAGTTGAGGTAAATCCTGTGATGGGCTGGTGTCTAAACAATCCATCACATTACGTAAATCATTTGAACTGATGTCTAGTGTCTTTTCCTGAGCTGCAGCCTCAAAGATTACAAGGGGTTCCGGGTCTTCCTTCATCCCACTGTCAGTCAAATTTAATCCCACTTCTTCCTCGTCTGGGCTGAAGGGAATAATAAAGTCGGTTACCTTTCGATCTCCGACCTCCTTAAAAGATGTCCTCAGGTCATCTTCCTCTTGAGTTTCACCTCTCGTTGAAGTAAAATGAGATTCCTGGGAGTCTTGTACTGGCAAACCGTAGTGCAAACAGTTGTCCTCTGGGTAACTGTTACTAGGTAAATTATCTGAACTGATAATTAGTGACTCTTCCCGCGTTGCAGCAGTGAAATTCACCTGGGATTCTGTTCCTTCCTTCCTCCCTATTTCAGTCAGATGTAATTCCACTTCGTGATTCTGTGACCAGAAGGGAATGTGAGAATCGGCTAGGTCTCCGCCTGCGACCTCATTAAAGGTTGTCTTCAGTTCCTCTTTCTCTCGAGATTCATTTCTCGTAGCAGTCAAGTGGTTTTCCTGAAGGTCCTCTACTGTCAAACGACTATTGCCGTGGTGCAAACAGTTATCACGTTTGTGACTGTTTGAAATGCCCTTGGCACGTTTTTTCTTCCCTCTTTTCCTTTTAGGACTGGGTTGAATGAGAACCTGTAGTTCCCGGTCCACTACCTCTGATTCTGCGGTGGGTGGCAAAGATGTCCCTTCCTTCCTGGTTGGGTGAGCATCCATATCTCCTACCTTATGTTCCGCTAGAAAGGTTAGCTTCTCCGCATTGACTGCTTCCATATGCGTTTTTTCCATCTTTACTCCTTCAGTTTTGCTACGCTCTTATGCTTCAAAGAACTCATCATTTTCTTTAAACATAATGTCTTCTTCTTGGTCCCACCATTCTAACTCTGCTATGATATATGTTTCTAGTTGCTCTCCCTCTAAGCCTTCTCTTATGCCCCACCCTCTCGCGGTCTCTGAGAAATCTGCGCGCGCCTTCAGATCCTCTTCAAGATTCCGGTAAAGCAAGAACATAATTGCTAATGACTATATTCAGGTTAGCTCCTATGTATATATCAAAAATCAGATCTACTAGAAAGACAAGAGTTAACTACTGACAGTCTACGCTATCCAATGTGTATAGTTTAACCTCAACAGTGAAAGACAACTGAAAATAATATTCAAAAGTAGTACCTGGCGACAGCAGTGAAGTAAGTGTGAGAGATATACTACACAGTAATCAACAGTAATATTTACCTAAATAAACATTAAAATGCACTGCATACATGTCAAAATGACCATGGCATATATTAGCATAAAATTGCAAATCAGTCAAGCAGTTAAATCATCAAACACATCAATGTAAATATGATTAAAGTGTTCAATTATCAATAAATGATTAATGGTAACACTAATTGATAATAGTTAAATCAGTTATCAATAAATGATAGATGATGGTAGTTTTCTCATAAGTTCTTATCTGTTATACTTTTGAAAAGTTATATATGTACTCTGAAACTTCCTCAACTAAAAGTAGCTACATTTGATGATAGTCTATTTTGATGATTGAAGATTACAAGAGTTAACTTTGAAAAATCGTTTGTCTAGGGTCTAGTAGAATCACTATGATTACTAGAATCCTGGTTCAGGATCGCAGACTGGACCCCAAATCTGTCAGAAGTCGGGGTGCCCCACCGGCTAGATGAAAGTATTATTCACTGGCGAGCAACCCCAGATAGTCAGAAACTGACTAGGGACAAAATCTATATGGCTGAACTACAGATTAAGCCCTTGAATATCCAACGTAAGTTCCTAGTGGCTCGTTACAAAATTGAAATGAACTGTGCTGAATATTCGCCAAGGATGGGAAGGAGAAGGTTAGTTAGAATAGATTTTTACGTCTGAATTAAAGTGTAAAGACAACTATTCCAGTACAGGTTTTTCTCCCTGACTGCTCCCTTCCTTGGTGTGTAAGTGAACCCCCACCAATGTACACACACAACACGTATGCACAATTGGAATTAAAATATAACGACAGAACTATGAGTTACAATACTACAACATTTATTTGCTAATCATAACAATAGACATCGGATGATTGTCAATATGAGGATGATAAAATCATATAACATATTGTGATGAGAAACATTACGTAACTTTACTTGTTACTTCATCTATCTGGAACTGTGGTCCAGATCCCCACTCTCCAGTAGACTCAACAAAAGAAACAGCTTGCCGGTAGTCTGGCGATCCTGCCAGTCCTGACACTCCTAGTCAGTAGTCTCTAGTCTTGAGATCTATAACATAGGGCTCCTTGTGAGAGCTTGAAAGAAAGTCAAGAATGTGTTATATCAGTTCTATATCAGCACAATCCTAATTAAAACATATCATAACACAAACATATACAATGACCAGTCTGGCCAAGTTTATCTTTCAGCTCGACTGCGTTCACCATCCTCCTTCTCCCTACTGTCTTTAGTCTGGGACGGGCTTTTCAATTGTCTCACACGCCTGTAATGATTACATTTCTGCCGCCCCATGTCCATGTCGCTAATACAGAAATTCTGTGTCGTACAGCCGCTCCGTCCAATGTTAGTTTAGCAGCTCACGGGGTCGGTAAGGGTATTATAACAATGCCTGATCATCCGGGCTTGCAAGCCGTGACCCGTAGCTGTGCCAGGGTTCCGTGAACTACCCTCCACCATACGATGAAAAAGGTTTAGCACCATATACCCCATAACACTTGTGGGTAATGTCTGTACCATTACACCTCTGCTACAAATGCAATCGATGGTTAGTGTGCCAATGCGCACACAATAGCATAACACTTCATATTGGTAGGTTTGCATATGACAAATCAATTTATCAAACATCCAATACACATAAACATATTGATTAAACTAGACATATTATGATACTTTAACATCATAGCATAATGCACTAGTTAGTTACTGCTGTTGTAAGAATTAAAGAAATAGTCAGTCGACTATATTCTGTACAACAAATGCACACACCAAAAAGGCAACTAGGATAGTGTACAAAGAAATGACAAGCATCTACCAAGACACCTAAAAGTATACTTAGACAAGATCTGTCTTACATAAGGTTCTACTTCTCAGAAGAGTAACACTTTAAAGCAATATGATATTGAACACATAACTTAGAAAGAATACTCAAGTAACCTGAAGCAATGATAATTCTGGAAGTAACCTAGGTCAGATATAGACTGAGAGTCATTACATCCATCTAAAACTCGACTAGTTACTAAGAATTAATTCTCCTAGTTAAATCTAGCAACCTAAGAATCATACAAAACGAGCTGGTTGTCTCACCTGTTCTGAAGTCAGACTTAATCTAACATAAAACAGGCTAGGGACCCTTATTTAAGCTGAGTCAAGCAGACCGTATTATCTCCTTGGCATTCCCAGCATAAATTCTTCTTATCTCCACCGGACGGTAATTGCACTTATCACTGCAATTGGCCATCACACCTGTGGGTCTGACAATTATTAGCCCCCTAAGTCTTATCAGTGATTTCACACCTTGCGCCTCTAGTCTCTACCAGATGGGGTCAGCCATCGCGGTTGGGTGATTTCCTAGCTATTCTTATCAGGTGTCATGTCAAGGGAACAATTAGGTTCTCATGGTCAACAGCCAGTTTACAACTCTGTGGGTAAACCAGGTTTTAATTACACAGTCCATGGCCCAGTTCATTGTTGATTCAGCATGTCTGGGTCAGCAGTTTCCCAAGGTGTATACTAATTATCTAGTTGCCATTTTACTATTCAGTCCCCTGAGTCTGCCCTCCCGTCTGGTTGAATTGATAACCTCTGGGGGTGACTGGTACTGGTGTCAAATTAACTTCCCAAATAGAAAGCCATTCCTGGTGGTTGTTTACTTGCAGGTTTTGCAAGCTTACGTCAAGACAGTATAGCCTTGAATATAGAGAAAACAGTTTTGTTCGTCTGTTGATCCTCTACATGGCCCATCAAAAGTGAACCGAAAATTGTTCTGGGAAGTAAAGGCTGCCAATTCGTGACAGGGACCAAACCAAGAGAGACACAACCTGCTGCTCTGCAGGTAGACTGAGAATAGCAGTCAATGTCTAAATTAGGGGAACGATGTCGCTAAATTTGTCCGGACACATACTGTAAGGCTCTCAGCTGAGGGATATGGCTGAACGCCTCTAAGCCATAAACACTCGGATGTGAGAGCCGGGCCCACCTACCGATAAGTGGAGGTGAGATGCTGAGCACGCTACATGCTTAGTTCAGATACTTGTCTGAAGGCTCTCAGCTGGGGATATGAGGGATCCCCGGATGAGAGGGCCTGGTCATTTCTCGCTCACTGAACGCGCACGGGGGTAAGGTACTGAGCCGGCAGCACATGTAGCCTACCTCGTGAGCGAGTACTAAAGGTAGAAAAGTGCCCCAGTCGCATGAAATGGTTACGAAAAATGTCTGTATCTATACTCATAGAGAGTGTAGTCAAGGTGGAAAAACGTCTCAATAACACGAAATGGAATGCCTGGCTAGCGAATCTATTGCGTGGTCCGAAGTCCGAAGCGAAAGCTTACCTAGTGTGTATCGTCCGCAGACTGATCGTTCCTGGTTTGCGTTTGAGCGACCAGTGGCAAGCGAAATGCCCATCACAAGGAAGTGAGGAATTAAAGCAGCCATGAGCAGGACGTGGCAACTCCTCGAGTGAGCCCAGTCTCAGAGCAATATGTGCTGGCTCTGCAATTATGGAAGCCTCCTTGGATAGCGGGAGAATGCCCATGGTCTGCCCCTGCCTTCCCTTGAGGGTTGACCATGATGTCGCTGACCGTTCTATGTTGACCAGCTGAGATGTGGGCGACACCACAGCACTAACAGTCTAACGTCTCTCGAAACCCCAGGAAGGCCAACCCGTAAAAATGCCTGCTGAAGTCTGATGTGCTGGCCTACGGGTGCAAATAAATTAGGCACTACGCAAATAACGTCCGAGTGAAATGTCTTTCGTGCTAGGAACAGCTCTAACTAACTAATTTTCCGAATAGCTCGTGTCCGGAAAAGCTCTGACTAGCTAGTTTCCGAATGTCCGTCGTGCCTGGAACAGCTCTGACGTGCACAACGACAAGCACATGTCCGAATCGAAAACTCGCTGAGTGGATGTCGTCTGCAGACCTGTTTGGTTTGTGCGGGAACGGCATGGGGCGTACGAAATGCCCAATATATTGAAGTGAGGAATTAAAGCAGCCATGAGCAGGACGTGACGATTCCCTCGGTTAGCCCAGCACCAGGGCGCTATGTGTCGGCTCTGCAATTATGGAAGCCATCCTGGATGGCGGAAAATGCCATGGACTGTCCCTGCCTCCCTTTGAGGGAAGCCCGTGAAGTCTTCGACCGTTCCATCTTGACCAGCTGGGATGTGGACGGTAACCACAAAAGTGAGAGTCTCCCAGGAATGCTAACTTGGTCAAAATTGCACACTAAAAGTCGGATATGTTGGCCTAAGGGTTTCGACCCAAGGGTGCATAACGAGACACACCGCAATCACATCTGAAAAAACACTCCGGATGAACGCAAAGAAGAAGAAGAAGATGTGTACTCTAGTATATATGTATTCTAACATCTAATTCTCCCCTGTCCTTTAGTACATATGTACTCTAACATCTACCTCTGCCCCGTACTCTAGTATATGTACTCTAACATCTACTTCTCCCCTGTAGTCTAGTTTAAATGTACTCTAACATCTAATACTCCCCTGTAGTCTAGTTTAAATGTACTCTAACATCTACTTCTCCACTGTAGTCTAGTATAAATATACTCTAACATCTATTTCTCCCCTGTAGTCTAGTATAAATGTACTCTAACATCTAATTCTCCCCTGCAGTCTAGTATAAATATATTCAAGGGTTTCGAGTATCTACTTCTCCCCTGTATTCTAGTTTAAATGTACTCCGTTGTTTGTCCATCAAGAATGATGATGACCATTCATTTCATCCAGTGGGGTTGAAAGTTTGGAGCCGTGAGTTCTAAGATGGCTGATAAGGCCTAATTTGGCTCGAACTGTTCTTTGACAATGTGGCCAAAGAATGCTTGACGTTTCTGGAGGAGGGTTTTCTGCAGTGGTTTGGGGGGTATGGGTGTCAGGCATTGGTAGCACCTTTGGTAAGGATGACTCTCATGTCCTTTTCAGGACCCATCCCCCACTGGTCCAAGCCTGACACCCAGCTCACGCCTGTGGCTTCTAGTAGCTGTCAGCATGCGACAGCGGCCACCCCCCGGGCAACAGCTGTGAGAGGCTGGCTAAACCCGGCCCAGGTAGCCGATTTGGTGTCAAACCAAGCGGTGAACTAGGGTATGCCTACCCAGCATATGAAGACAGGATTGCGCGGAAGAAATCATTCCTGATTCAACGGGCAAGACGGCGTTTATCTGCAAATCGTTGTGGAACGTAATGAGCACGGCAAGGCACGTAGAGCGCCCTGGTCATCCACTACACCTGTATTCGTCTCCAGTCGTCTTGACTTGTCCTGCCACTGGATTCAGATGGACTCAGGCGAGAGAGTGAGGTCGACGAATTGCACAACTCTTCCTCACTTTAATCCAATTCATCGCGCAAGTCATTCTTCATCCAACGTCATATATCACCTTCAAGCCCTGTGGCGTTGGGCGAGCGGCGAAGCGGCAGGCGTGGGTACGCTGACAGCCGTAGTCGCAGACATGCACACAGGCGGCTCAGGCCATATGGTCGTCTTCTACTGACCGGAGCAGCAGTGGGATTCGCAGCCCCCTGAGCGACTGAGCAGCCCTCTATAGGAACACACTGCTCACCTCCATAACATGAGGAAGGGGCTGGAAAAGGTGCCCTAAACATTGTCTGCTCCATCACTACCTAACCAGCTAGCCGCGGTTGGTGGGTACCCTAAACTGCGGTCGACATACAAAGGGTGCAGTCACTTGTGAGGCAACCAGGACTGCAAAAGCTGTGAAGAAAAGACAGAACAGAAAAACCACTGCAGAAAATCCTCCTCCAGATACGTCAAGCATTCTTTGTCCACATTGTCAAAGAACATTTCGAGCCAAAATAGGCTTTATCAGCCATCTTAGAACCCACGGCTCCATACTTTCAACCCCACTGGATGGGTTCCAAATGTTGCTGTATGTAGCCGAGGCGCGGTGTTGGGGTGAGCGCCCAACATTGCTCAAATACCTCAATGGCTCGTGAATACATAACCTATGCAGCAAAAGTCCAACTCCTGGCCTTCACGTGGCGGACCTGTTTAAACTAACAGGAGAAGGGGCGACGGCGAGTCTCTGGCGCCGGAAAATAACCAGTATGCTCTAGATGTGTATGCACGTACATGCATGCGCAGACAGGTGTGTGCGCGCGTACACATCTACACTCGAGTGAGACCACAGTCCGCTCTAGCAAAGAAAGGTGCTGAAGACGGAGGCAACCAGCCAAGAGGCGCACCACAGAAATCAGGATGCCACGCAATCACGCAAAATGGAATATGTCGACTACTGCTAATCGTTATGGTGCTCGCCCTGCTTTGGACCCCCAGGCAGGTGCAGTGCCGGGCCCTATGTCTCGAAAGGGTCCAACCCCAACTACTGGAGGTCCTTCTCAGATGTCCTGTGGAGCCAGGGGACATGAGAATAGGACGACTGGCCATACTAAACGAAGACTTAAAATAATGCACTGGAATGCGGAGGGAGTCAGCAACAAAAAAATAGAATTAGAAAAAATCTTGGACCAAGAAAAAGTAAGCATATGTTGCTTGCAAGAAACTCACCTCAATGAAAATATAGCCTTCAAAATCAGAGGCTACCAGTGTTACCGATCTGACCGAAAGAACAGGCGAAAAGGTGGGATACTGACCCTTGTAAGAAATAACATCATGGCTTCCCAAATCAAAGTCTACATGGAAGGGGCTGAGTATCAGACACTTAAACTTAAGACAGGTAATACAGATCTACATCTGATCAATTACTACTGTCCAAGTGACCGCCCACAGGCACTGGACACTCTACCACTAAAAGAAAACATGATTGTGTGTGGCGATTTCAACAGCCACTCGCAGAGCTGGGGCTATGATCACATGGACCAGAGAGGAGAGAGACTGGAAGACTGGCAGGATGAGAATAGATTCATGTTGATTAACAAGCCGTCCGACCCACATACTTTCTACTCGAGATCATGGCACTCTACAACTACACCTGACCTGGCTTTTCATTCACCAGACCTGGAGTGGAACATTACACGAACTGTTGGGAAACAACTTGGTGGCAGTGACCATCGGCCAGTCTTTCTAACCGTAGAAAATGAGTTTGTAAGTGAAAGCAGCACCCTCTCGAGGTGGAACTACAAGAAAGCAGACTGGGCAATGTACAAGCATCGCACCAGCATACTGGTTAGAAACCTGAACACTGAGAAAGACATAAATAAAGCAGTTGAAGAGTTTGGGAAATGCATACTACAGGCAGCGCGAGAAACAGTACCAAGAGGAGCCCGTAAACAATATAAACCCTACTGGAGTAGTGAACTGGAACAGTTGCATAATGATGTTGAAGTGTGTAGAAAGCAAGCAGAGGCCACACCCAGCCAAGAGCACCACAATAAATTCCAGCATGCAAAAGCCAAATTTCAAAGGGCCAAGCTGCAGGCTAGACGGAAAAGCTGGCAGGAGAAAACGGAGTCTCTGAACTTTGAAAGAGACACAAGGAAATTGTGGAAGCTAATAAAACAGCTTAATGACGAGGGCACAGGGAGAAACTCAAAAATTGCACTACATAAAGATGGAAAAATCTTAACAAGAAAGCAAGCAGCTGACCATTTTGCGGACTCGTTCGCACAAGATAGCAATATCAAAATTAGTCCAGAGAAACAACAAGAGATTCAAGAGAAACGACAACATACAGGACAGAAGGAAATAGTACATGAGGTTCTGGAGGCACCCATCACAATCAGCGAACTGGAGCTAGCCATATCAAAACTGAAAATGAGAAAGTCACCAGGAGCTGATGGTATCTCCAATGAAATGATCAGGAACCTAGGAACAGAGGCCAAAACAAAGCTGTTGCAGATCTTCAATAACAGCTGGACCTTAGGCAGTGTTCCACAAGCCTGGAGAGAAGCAATCATGATACCCCTCCTAAAATCAGGGAAAGATGGTTCCATTGCCTCTAGCTACAGACCAATTAGCCTCACCAGCTGTCTCTGCAAAACACTGGAGCGCATCATCAATCACAGACTGCAGTGGTACATTGAAAGTAAAAACATCCTTGTGCCACAGCAGGCTGGCTTTAGGGAGTGCTACTCTACGGAAGATCAGACAACCTACCTCTCTCAAGAAATTGAGGATGCATTCCAAGAGAAGAAGCTGGTGCTTGCGGCATGGATAGATCTGAAGAAAGCCTTTGACAAAGTCTGGAAAGAAGGTCTGATGAAGAAACTGAGAAACTGCAAAGTCAATGGAAGAATGTACAAATGGGTGAAAGCATACTTGCACAACAGAAGAGCCCGAGTACAGATAGACGGACTCAAGAGCAAGAAAGTACTACTGCGTCACGGTGTCCCCCAGGGCGGAGTCTTGTCCCCCACACTTTTTCTAATCTTCATCAATGATCTTGTTGCTCACCTACCGCATGGAATTAAAGCGGCAATGTACGCCGATGACCTGGTTCTATGGAGCACAAATGAATATGCATCAGTGGCCACCAGATTGCTACAAAGAGCTGTAGATACATTTGCTGCGTGGGCAAATAGATGGTGTGTCAGCATAAACACTGACAAGTGCAGCACCACCCTATTTACCCTCTCTCCAAAACAAAAGGCAGGGATCATCCAGATAAATGGAACACCCCTAAGAGAAGATAAAGAACCAACATACCTTGGAGTAACATTTGATGGCAAGCTGACATGGAGAAAGCACATCAACAAAGCAGTAGCAAAAGCCAGAAGGAAAATAGCCATCCTGAGAAAGCTAAGTGGAACCACATGGGGAGCCAGTACGAAAATACTTAGCAAAGTTTACCAACAGAGCATACGACCACACCTGGAATATGGGTCAACTGCGTGGTGTTCAGCATCAAATACCACACTACAAGAGCTGGACAAGGTGCAAAATCAAGCACTTAGAGTCACCACATGAGGGATGAGATCAACCCCTATAGTGGAAATGGAGAAGATGGGGAGGACACAGGCACTGAGTGAGCGCAGAGATACGAAAACGCTAATACAAGCAGAAAAGTTCCTCAGCTTGCCAGGCCACCCTATGAAGAACAGATTTGAAAACCTAGCTATGGGGCGGTTGAAAAGAAGTAGCTTTATCCACCAGGCCAAACGACTCTGCAGAGAAACCACTGATCTGCCCACAGTTGGAATCCCCCTAACAACTATTCCAGAGCGAACTCCATGGAAAGATGAGCATAGACTATCGTTACAAATCCAGACAAAAGTGAGAGGAATATTTGACAAGGAAGAACAGAACAGTGTGCAGCGCAGAACAGCCACTCTCAGCTTCCTTGATGAAGAATACCCACAGGACCTCTGGATCCGAGTCTACACAGATGGGTCAGCACAAAATGCTGTTCGAAATGGAGGAGCGGGAGTGTACATAGAATACCCAAATAATACTAGGGACACAGCCAGAGTACCGACAGGAAAGTACTGCCATAACTATGATGCCGAAATTGAGGCAATCAAGATAGCAACAGAGAAATTACTAAATAACAGCAATGGTACACAACCTGTGGTGCTACTAACAGATGCAAAATCAGTACTCGAGGCGCTCCTCTCTGGGAAATTGCCAGTACTAAGGACACTACTTTCTGAACTTAGCAGTCAGCATAAAGTCACCATACAGTGGATACCATCCCACTGTGGAGTACCCGGAAATGACAGAGCTGATCAATTGGCTAAGGAAGGAGCCAAAGAGGAACAGCCTGATGTGCCCGTTACATACCACCAAAAGAAAAGAATGATCAAATCAGTCAGAAAGCCACCAAAACCTGCTCAAGATGACTACCACATTATGGACAGACCAGAACAAGTCATTATTCTGCGCCTCAGAACAGGACACAATAGATTACGCAACCACATGTATACAAAATTCAAGATTGGTGAAACAGCCATGTGCACATGTGGATTGGCGTCGCAGACAGCAGAGCACATACTCCAAGACTGCCCAAAATATAACATATCTAGGCAAACCTTCTGGCCTAGAGAGACGACAGTGGAAGATAAACTCTGTGGACCATTGTGTGAACTGAAAAAAACAGTTCAATTCATGCAAGAGACGACATTGCAGATATAAACATATTTCAAGCGAACGAAAGAAGAAGAAGAAGAACCCCACTGGATGAGATGAATAGTCATCATCATTCTTGATGGACAAACAACACACAACAGTATATGTACTCTATATCAGTGCATCCCAAACTTTACACTTTCGCGGACCGACATAAAATTTTCCTTTTGCACCAGGGACCGGTGGCGTTTAACAACATTTTTCTCCTTGTAATCTGGAATTGTATATGACTTCAATATACATTTTAATATAAATAAAAGATTTAACATAATTGTGGGCGTTGTCCCTGTGCGCCAAATACTGCTCCATAATATTATTGGATGACGGCGATTTATTTAATGGTGGTCCCATTTTCATGAGTAAAAATTTTATTGCAGAGATTTACAAATCAAAAGATTTCTCAGATGTCAAAACTACATTTAAGTCTTCTTGGAAAGGTGTATATACTCGTATTTACTCGTATACACCGACAGTAATAAACACCAATATAGAATAAAAATACAATATATCTTGGAAAACGATACCAAATCAGATTTTAAACAAGCTGACTAAATTACAGTATATTGTAATAAAAATGATTTAATGATCAGCTGCTAACAGTAACTATTTAATGCGAGGGGTGGGCCTGCGTATTATTTACAAGCTTATCAAATCGTGGCTCGATTGTAGACAGCGCAACCTGCAAAGGACTACAAATGTCCATACTGTTTCTGTATTTTGTCTTAATAATGCTCACTGACGAAAAAAAAATACTCTACTTTCAAGTTGTCTTTGTATCGATATCTCACATACACAATCAGAATCGCTAAGTTGGCAACGTCTGTGCTTAAGTCCAGCTGTAATGAAAAATACTTTGCAGATGTATCTAACACCTTCACTCGCTCAGAGGATGGCAAAACGCATTATAATCGTACAACGAAAATCACGTATGTTCTGCATCTTGTGACAATCAGCCAGTTATAATGTGCATCTTTCTCACTTTTCGTCACATAGGAAACAAAAGACACGCACGTCGTCAACAGACAAAAGTCGTCGTCCGGGCCAGCTTTTAGTATCGGTCTCAGCTGGTTACTATTTTTAACTTCCCCATTGAACCAATGATTCGCTTCTCTTTAAAAATAAATACTCATTGGGCTATACGGCTGCAGGCTCAGTTTATTTTAAAATTAAATCACCATAAAAACGGTGCGGATATCATGTTCTGAGAAAAGGACAATCTTATTTTTAAAAAGTTCTAAACAATCCTCAAAGGAGAATATATTTAACTTTTTTCTAACTTTTTTTTTCATTTCACGTTGCGGGCTGGCAAAGAAGGGCTCGCGAACCGCCACTTTGGGAACACTGCTCTAGAATATATATATATATATATACTAGCTGACCCGGCCCGGCTTCGCCCAGGCCCTGGAGGGGATCTATCTATCTATCAGTCTGTCTGTCTGCTTGTTTGTCTGTCTGTTTGTCTGTCTGGCTGACCCGGCCCGGCTTCACCCAGTCCCTGGTGGGGAGCATCTCATTTAATTCATATAAGTAGTCATATAAGCTCTCCCGTTCCCGACTATCTGTCTGTCTGTCTATCTGTCTGTCTGTCTATCTGTCTGTCTGTCTGTCTGACCCGGCCCGGCTTTACCCAGTACCTGGGGGGGGGGGGGGGAAGCATCTCATTTAATTCAAATACGTAGTCATATAAGCCCTCCCGTTCCCGACTATCTGTCTGTCTATCTGTCTGTCTGACCCGGCCCGGCTTCACCCAGTCCCTGGTGGGGAGCATCTCATTTAATTCATATACGTAGTCATATAAGCTCCCGTTCCCGACTATCTGTCTGTCTGTCTGATCCTGCCCGGCTTCACCCAGTCCCTGGTGGGGAGCATGTCGTTTAATTCATATAAGTAGTCAAATAAGCTCCCGTTCCCGACTATCTGTCTGTCTGTCTATCTATCTGACCTGGCGTGGTTTTGCCCAGCTCCTGGCGCACAGTAACTTAAAAGAATGTCCTTCCACACACCATCCATTATTTTTAATGAAAATTGTTTTTAATCACCGACATGACAGTTGATAACTTCTTTAAGCAGAAAAAGATGGGTTACAATGTTATACATTATGCATTATTTTTATGAAAACTTTGAAAATGCCTTAAAGATTATATCATTATTTATTATAACTCATATGCCTGAAAATAACTATAGACAAAGAGTTTAACAATAGTGCAAGTAAGTCCAACAATATGACTATAAAGTATATAGAAATGTTATTAAAAGTTATGCCCCTTGAAATAACTTTTCTAGAGTGAAGTCCCCCTGCTATATAGAAATTATATAATGAAAAATGAAAAAGTAAATGTTATTAAATAAGTAGAAGATTTTACACTAAGAAACTATTATAGTCGGTTGCACAGGAATGAAAGGAAGACGTGTAGAAAATTTTATCTCAATCGGATGTACCGTTATCGAACGCATCCAATACATAGCTGACCACAAACACACAAAGCCACATACACTCTGTTATATATATATATATATATATATATATATATATATATATATATATATATATATATATACATATATATATATATATATGTATATATATATGTGTGTGTGTGTGTGTGTGTGCGCGCGCGCGAGCGTGTGTCTCCTGTTGTTTAGTATATATGTACTCTAATATTTACTTCTCCTCTATTGCCTAATATAAGCACTCTCACATCTACTTCTCCTCTATTGCCTAATTTATGTACTCTTAACATCTATTTCTCTTCTGTTGTTGAGTATAAATGTACTCCAACATCTACTTCTCTCCTGTTGTTGAGTATAAATGTACTCGAACATCTATTTCTCCCATTTATCTGGTAAATGTACTCTAACGTCTACTTCTCTCCTGTCGTCTGGTATATGTACTGTAACATCTACTTCTTCTCGTTTGTCTAGCATAGTACTCTAACATCGACTTCTCTTTTGTTTAGTATATATGTACTCTAACATCTACTTCTCTCATGTTGTTTAGTATACATGTACTCTAACATCCAATTCTCCTCTATTGTCTAGTACTCTAACAACAACTTCTCTCCTGTTGCTTAATATATACGTATTCTAACATATATTTCTCTCTTGTTGTTTTCTATATATGTACTCTAATATCCAATTCTCCCCTATTGTCTAGAATTCTAACATCTACTTATGTCCTATTGTTTACTATATATGTACTCTACCATCTACTTCTCCTCTGCTGTCTAGTACTCTAACATCTACTTCTCTCCTGTCGTTTAGTATATATACACTCCAACATCTATTTCTGTCCTGTTGTCTAGTATATATGTACTCTAACATCTACTTCTCCTCTGTTATCTAGTACTCTAACATCTACTTCTCTCCTGTCATTTAGTATATATACACTGTAACATCCAGTTCTCCTCTATTGTCTAGTACTCTAACATCTACTTCTCCTCTATTGTCTAATACTCTAACATCTACTTCTCTCTTGTTGTTTAGTATATATGTACTCTAACATCTACTTCTCCTCTATTGTCTAATACTCTAACATCTACTTCTCTCTTGTTGTTTAGTATATATGTACTCTAACATCTACATCTCCTCTGTTATCTAGTACTCTAACATCTACTTCTCCTTTATTGTCTAGTACTCTAACATCTGCTTCTCTCTTGTTGTTTAGTATATATGTACTCTAACATCCAATCCTACTCTATTGTCTAGTACTCTAACAACTGCTTCTCTTCTATTGTTTAATATATATATATGTGTGTGTGTGTACTCTTAACATCTACTTCTCCTCTGATATCTAGTACTCTATAACAACTACTTCTCTCCTGTTGCTTAATATATATGTACTCTAACATATATTTCTCTCGTGTTGTTTAGTATATATGTACTCTAACATCCAATTCTACTCTATTGTCTAGCACATTAAAATCTACTTCTCCCCCCGTTGCCTGGTATATGTACTATTTAATGAGTACTGTATATGTTTTACTAATCTCTACACCGGCATTAAGTTGGACGTAAACGTTTTACTTCTCATTCAGAAAGCAATGACAAACTACTGAACGTACAAGTGTCCAGAACACCAGCCTGGTGTTGAGGGCAACATCTTGTAAAGGACAAGGCTGACTAAAATCATATGTGAAGGGTGTGGGTCGCCGACGCCAGCACTGGATGCCCCTCTAGGACTGGTAACCAGAAATCCTAGCAACTGTTTTAACAACTTGATCAGGGAAACGGTTGTACGTAAGAAGATACACCAGGTTGTTGCAAAATGCCAAGTTGACAGAACAGTTTAAACGCTACTGGCAGCCGTTCTCTGGAATTCTGTTTCAGGCTGGCCCACTCAACCTCGGTTTACCCTCCCAAAGAATACACAGTTTTGTGTGTGTATGTGCGCGCGCGCCGTTAGTCTTGGCTTCAGGTTGGTTGCTGGCACAAGATAACCTCTCCACACTCCCAGCTCTGACCCGCGCCCTTCAGGCGGGGCCTCCCAGGCAGACCCCGGATCAGCGACCCAGACGGCTCCTCCACCTACGCCTCGACCAGGCGGCGGATGAATACAGAAATCTCATTGCAGCGTATGAATCTACTGACCTAAATTCATATAATTATGGATAATGTTTGCGCCAGGAGTCACGTGATGTGATAGTTTCAAGGCCAGGCCTGAATGTGGATGTTGGACATCCGCCAAGGGACATTGGCGTGGATGAGAACATTGAGAAAACAAACCAGTCAATAACAACACTGCACAAGACATCTGTCCGCAGGTATTGCTGGGCACTAGTCGTGGGGTAAGGACAGAGGCAGATGTCAGACGATCACCAGACAATGTACAAACTGAAAGCTAAACATACACATACTGGGATCTGAACCTGCAGCCTTCAAAGGTCGACAGTGCCACCCTAAACTCTAAGGAATAAGTGTACTTGGACACACACCCCTGTGTAGTTTCAATTGTTATACTGTATTGTCTGGTGTGTTCTCTTTGTTAATATTTATTACCTTCCCACACTTTGGATCCCACTCACCATCATGTACCTTGTCAGCTGGCGAGGGTGCTCATGTCTATCCACAGATCTCGGTCGTTGGTGCCCTGCATCAACTCTGCTGATGATATCTGTTTCCTAAATGCCACCGTTTCAGTCCATCCAGCATCATGTCTTGGTCTGCGTCTGCCTCTTTTCCCCACAGATCTTTCCAGTTGTCACAATATTCATGACTCAATACATGACAATACATTTCTCGTGGTATTTCAGGGCCCTGGGGATTCCCCAACAATGACTATTTCCGTGTGTAACCAGCGTAGCCATGGGGGTTTAATAAATTAGCGCTTAAACTTTCGAGGCGTGTTCAGTCCACACACCGGTCAGTTGGACTCAAACGTTGACTTCTCGTCCAGGCGGCTTTGGCAAACTGCCGAATGTAAAATTAAGTAGAAAATCTACATGGAGTTGGGCTTAATTGTGACGCCCTGCAAAAGACACGGGGCACTGTTTACATGTGGGATTCTATCGGAGTTTCATGGGAATCCAGCCTTACTGCCGTACAGTGGGACATGGGACACTTTCGGAGTTACATGGACACCCAGCCTTACTGCCGTACAGTGGGACATGGGACACTTGTTAGACAAGACACACTACCGGAGTTTCATGTGCACCCAGCTTTTACACTGGGAAATGTCTGGGTTTGGGTTGTGAAAAAAGTCCCTAGACAGATTCAACAGCTGTGTGGTGATTTTTTCAACTAGTTTCCGGCCCGCCCCCTGACAGCCAGACGAGACACGCCCTTGAGAAATAAACAAATGGCGCAACAGTTGTCGGGTGTGATGGGGAGAAATAAACATCTGCTCGCGGCTTTATGAAACCCTAGAAGCAGTGTTTACCCGAGTGCGCCCCCCCCCCCCTCATCTGCGTCATGAGATCAACACAGAGAGACCCGTGAGAAAGGGAAGTCATGGCATCTCGAGTATTCTTACAATTGAGGGCCTCTCACATCTAGATGATGGTGATAACACGGAGGTTTGGGAAAGTAGGTAGGTGGAGAACAAGAACTGAATCAAATAGAGAGCCATACATGGGGATGCCTGTGTACAGAAACAATAGAGCGACATGTTGATGTAACACGGTTACATGAACAACATCAGCGATTGCACATACAGAAACTTGGACTGTGAATACAACCTCAGCTATTACACATACAACATCGCAATTACACATACAGCAACCTGGACTGTCAATACAACCTCAATTATTACACATACAACAACTTGACTGTGACTACAATTTCAGCTATTATACATACAACATCGCATTACACATACAGTAACATGGACTGTCAATACAACCTAAACTATTACACACACAACAATCTGGACTGTCAATATAACCTCAACCATTACACATACAACCATCTGGACTGTCAATACAACCTCGCCTATTACACATACAACAATCCTCAATCTAACCTCAACTATTAGATATACAACAATCTGGACTGTCAATATAACCTCAACTATTAGATATACAACAATCTGGACTGTCAATATAACCTTAACTATAAGATATACAACAATCTGGACTGTCAATATAACCTCAAATATTAGATATACAACAATCTGGACTGTCAATATAACTTCAACTATTAGATATACAACAATCTGGACTGTCAATATAACCTCAACTATTAGATATACAACAACCTGGACTGTCATTATAACCTCAACTATTAGATATACAACAATCTGGACTGTCAATATAACCTCAACTATTAGATATACAACAATTTGGACTGTCAATATAACCTCAACTATTAGATATACAACAATCTGGACTGTCAATATAACCTCAACTATTAGATATACAACAATCTGGACTGTTAATATAACCTCAACTATTAGATATACAACAATCTGGACTGTCAATATAACCTCAACTATTAGATATACAACAATCTGGACTGTCAATATAACCTCAACTATTAGATATACAACAATCTGGACTGTCAATATAACCTCAATATTAGATATACAACAATCTGGACTGTCAATATAACCACAACTATTAGATATACAACAATCTGGACTGTCAATATAACCTCAACTATTAGATATACAACAATCTGGACTGTCAATAAACATACAACAATAAACTACGCGGGGAAGTCAGTAAGTAAGCCACAAATGGCTGTAGAAAAATAACTAAATATGATAGCAATTTGTAACCATTTTATGTTTATACATACATTGTCACTTTATTTCTCAACATAATTTCCACCAACATTGATGCACTTATCTCATCGTTTTATCAGCCCTCCCAAACCCACTGCATAGAACTGCTTGCTTTGTTTTCTAAACCACGTTTTCACTTCACATTCAACTTCGGCGTCATTCGCGAAATGTCTCCCGCCAAGGTGAGTTTTCAGTGTTTATGCTGACAAATGTTATAGTTAGTTAGTTAGTTAGTCGACAGATCATCCTCGTTGCACATCGAACCATTCAGTCCATAAGTGCTCGGATCCCCTCCTCAGCAAATCCCGCAGCGTGTAGCGGCTAACGACGCCAGTTCTGTGTTGGTTTATCAATCTTCTTTGGCTTCCTGCGTAGTGTTCTTGTTTGGCCACCCCTCTTTTAATTTGCTGTTTTCGCAGTCTGGCCATGGTTGTAGATTCACTGTCATCACTTGGTTCACGCAAAAGTCTTACTTCTCGTAGAGCATTCAGAATGTCAGCCTGGTCCATGGCGCGTCCGCCCTCCACCGTAGCCTCACCTGCGAGCTTGTCAGCCCGCTCATTTCCTTGTACTCCCGCATGCCCTGGCACGAAGATGAAACTAATCTTTGCCAGCCGAGACCGCTTCAGAGGCAGCAACCATTCTCTTCGGATCGACCCCTCCTCTATCCTCTTGATCATGTTCATTGAGTCGCTAAGGAAACAAGCCCTGGTGAATGTCTGTGTCTCGAGCCATGTTATTGCTTTACTTACTGCCATGACTTCCATGGTCAGGCTACTTGTGGTTTCAGTGAAAGCACCAGAGTCCTCCTTCACAATTCTCCCTCCGGCCCGAGCTGTAAAGTCCCATGAGCTTCTCACATGTCGGACGACCGACCCATCTGTGTAGATGACCGCGTCACCGTCTAGCGAATTCTCGAAAATCAACGCTTGTACTTCAGCCTCAAAAGCAGCCGGATTTTCTTGTCTGCATTTTCACTCTAGTTGGATGCAAACTGAAAAGGATGTGCAGAAGTCTGTTGGCACTTGCACCCACTCCTCGCCAGGTTCTAAGTCCTCAAGTGAACACACCTGTTGAAGAATGTCTTCGGCTTGACCCATCCACGACCGTCCTCTTTTTAACCTGCTGCCCTTCACCTTCCTAATTTCACTATGCAGTGGATGTTGTGTGTTTGCGTTAATTCTGAGGTAGGCGCGTGCCCTGCAAACTTGTATTCTCTCTTCAATGGTTGGAAAATCAAGAAGGTAGCGCATCGCCCTGCATGCTGTATCTCTTGTACATCCAAGAATAATGCGCATAGCTTCATTCTGTATCCTTTCCATCCTTTCTATCTGCTTACGGCTGAGAGTCAGAATTGCCATTGCGTACTCCAAAACAGACATGACCAGCCCCTCGTACAGGACAAATGTTTGTCCCGTAAAGCGGTGCATAGTTGGGCAGAAAAAGTTCCGAGGGGGAGTCAATAAGTAAGTCACACAGTTTTGTGGTATGGCAGGTAAATGAGAACAGGGCACGTTTTTCTATGCAGTGGGTTTGAGAGGACTGATAAAACGATGGCATAAGTTGCATCAATGGTGGTGGAAATTATGTTGAGAAATAAAGGGACAATGTATGTATAAAAATAAACTGGTTTCAAGTTATCATATTTAGTTATTTTTCTACAGCCATTTGTGGCTTACTTATATTAACTTACCCTCGTATTACACATACAACAGCCTAAACTATCAGTACAACCTCAACTATTACACATACAACAACCTAGACTGTCAATACTTCTTCTTCTTCTGCGTTCATCCAGAGTTTTTTTTTTCGGACGTGATTGCGTTGTGCCTGTTTACAGCAGAGCTGCGTTCTTGCGCCGTTAGGCCGACACATCCGACTTCTGCGGGCATTTGTTGACCGGGTTAACCTTCCCGGGGGTTTCTTAGGACGTTAGACGCTCACTGTTGTGGTGTTATCTCCCATCCCAGCTGGCCCATATAGAACAGCCAAAGACATCCTGGTCAACCCTCAAGGGAAGGCAGGGGCAGACCATGGGCATTCCCCGCCATCCAAGGAGGCTTCCATAATTGCAGAGCCAACACACAGCGCTCTGGTACTGGGCTCACCCAAGGAATCATCACGTCCTGCACATGGCTGCTTAGCCTCACTTTCGTATATTGGGCCTTCCGTTCACCATAGGCTGTTGTTCCGGAAGCCAGAAGAATGCAGTCTGCAGATGACATCCACACAGTGAGCTTTCCATTCTGACTTTTCACATAATGGATTTGTTATCCGAGCAATATTCAATTTTGTGCCACTAGGACACTTTTTCCAGCTTTTATGAAGCTCACACAGTGAGCTTTCGATTCGGACTGTCCACGTAATGGATTTGCTATCCAAGCAATATTCCATTTCATGCCTCTGGGAGGCTTGTGTAACCGACATGCTTGTGGTATGAAGTGTGGAAGTCTAAATACTTCTTCATGCACCTTTAAATGTCAACCTGAATGTAGTTAAAGTAAGCTGCAGTCAACTTGAGCTTGTTGATATCTCCATAGAGCGTGTCCTCAAATGAAGCAGGTGTGGGCAAAAATATCTTTCTCTGTTCTGCATATATTGGGCACTCCTGCAGCAAATGTTTAGCTGTCATTTTACCAGTTCCACAATTACATTCATCGGTATCTCCTATCTTTAGTTTATTGAACAAGTGGTGTTTCAGCCTGTTATGTCCTGTGCGGAGTCTGAAAATTGCTACTTGTTCTTTTCGGTCGAGTTTGTAATATGCATCATCCTTCTGGTGGCCTGGATGCTCTGTTTCCCATTTGGCTCTATAGGTGCTTTTTATAAACCCCTTTGGGTTATGTCTATGTCAGGCTGTGGTAGTCGTCCGCCCTTTTGCTAGTCTGTCAGCCTCTTCATTTCCATGTATACTGTATTGTGATGGGATCCACTGTATTACATTTTTGGATTTCTGGCATAGGCCATGGAGTGCTGCTCTTAGGTCAGCTAGTTCTGTGCTGTTTTTGCTCTTCAGTATTGAGACAGCTGACTTTGCATCTGTGAAGATAGCTATTTGTTTCTCTTTATTTTCCTCCATCAAGAGCATTTCTGCTGCAGTTTTCAAAGCCTCCACCTCCGCTTTGAAGTTACTTGAAAATGTTCCAGTTGCCACTGACTGTTTTTTTTTTTTTTTTTTTTCACTCCATTTTTTACATTTAGGAGAATTCCTCCTCCTCCATTTTCTATTGAATTTTTTGGCTGATCTATCTGTTTATACATGGGTCCAATTGCTGCTTGGGTAATGTTCTTTTATGTAATTTAGGGTTATTTTTCTTCTTTCGGTTTCATTCTGAGTGTTCTTTTTCTCAATACCAGAAATGTTTTCTATCATCTCAGGCAGTTGCTGCTGTCTCCAAGCTGGGAACTTGTGTGCATTGTAAATGGGCTTGACTGTTAATATGTTAAGTATGGGATCTGCCCTAATCTTTCGTTTTGCAGTTTCTACAAAGTTGCTACGCTTCAGTCTTCCCTTTCCAAAAGTATTAAACCTGTTATACATAGGGTGGTCTGTCAATCTTCTAAATTTTTCTGCTTGTTGCTGGGCTCTGCTATCTCTTCTGTCCTGCATTGGTTGTAAAAAAGTGATCTTTTCTAGTTCATTAATAGGCGTCGTCTTCAGGCTTCCAGTTATGATTCGCATTCCGTGGTTTTGGACTCTACTTATTTTGTTAAAGTTTGACTTAGCTGCTGTTGCCCAAGCTGCAATGCCATATTCCAGTACTGGCCTCACCCGTCCAGTATATAACTTCTTGAGAACTTTCTCATCTGCTCCCCACGTTGTACCAGCAAGCTTTTTCATGATTGCCATTCTCTACCTTGCTCTTGTTCGATTTTTCTCAATCTGTGTCTTCCATGTCAGGCGACGGTCAAAGGTGACTCCTAGATAGTTTGGATTTTCTTAATTTCGCAATATTTTTCCATTAAATACCAGCTTAGGTTGCTGAGTTTTATTTGAGAGGGAGAACACTGTGCATGTTGTTTTCTCCTCACTTATCTTCACTAGCCATGATTTTGACCAGTCCTCTAGTGCTAATAAGGCTTGCTGTATTCTGCTGTTAGCTGTACTAATATATTCTTCAGATGTCCATATGGCTAGGTCATCTGCATAGGAGGATGTGTGTACTCTGGCTGGAAAATTTTCCGTGACGTCATTTATATATGCTAAGAATAATGTTGGTGAAAGAACTCCTCCTTGGGGGACTGTCACGAATTGGCAGCCTTTACTTCCCAGAACAATTTTCGGTCCACTTTTGATAGGCCATGTAGAGAATCAACAGACGAACAAAACTGTTTTCTCTATATTCAAGGCTATACCGTCTTGACGTAAGCTTGCAAAACCTGCAAGTAAACAAACCACCAGGAATGGCTTTCTATTTGGGAAGTTAATTTGACACCAGTACCGGTCACCCCCAGAGGTTATCAATCCAGCCAGACGGGAGGGCAGACTCAGGGGACTGAATAGTAATTAAAACCAACCAGGCATGACGCAAGCAAACCTAGTTTACCAACAGAGTTGTAAACTGGCTGTTGACCATGAGAACCTAATTGTTCCGTTGACATGACACCTGATAAGAATAGCTAAGAAATCGCCCAACCGCGATGGCTGACCCCATCTGGTAGAGACTAGAGGCGCAAGGTGTGAAATCACTGATAAGACTCAGTGGGCTAATAATTGTCAGACCCACAGGTATGAAGGCTAGTGTGCATGCAGAAAGAATTTTTATGACTGGACAGACTTGGAGTTAATTGCAATTAACGTCAGGGAGAGATAAGAAGAATTTATGATGGGAATGCCAAGGAGATAATACTGTCTGCTTGACTCAGCTTAAATAAGGGTCCCTAGCCTGTTTTATGTTAGATTAAGTCTGACTTCAGAACAGGTAGGCAGCCAGCTCAATGTTTGGTAGTCATATGTATGATTCTTATGTTGTTAGATTTAACTAGGAGAATTATTTCTTAGTAACTAGTCAGTCCTATATCGGACATAGGTTATTTCAATAAATATCATTGTCTAAGTATACTTTTAGGTGTCTTGGTAGATGCTTGTCATTTCTTGGTACACTATCATAGTTGCTTGTTGGTGTGTGCATTTCTTGTAAAGAATATATTCAACTTACTATTTATTTAATTCTTACAACAGCAGTAACTAAGTGGTGATTAAACCGGGCAGCTCAGCAAATATGGCTGGTCTGTGTGGTAACTTCAATTAGACTTGTTGTATATCGCATTTTGTAGCTATACAATATTAGTACTCATTAATAATGCCTGATGCTATTATGTTGAGTATCATTAGATGTCCATCTTGAAGTAATATAATGTTTACGGATATGTTGGATGTATGTATGTGTAATTTCATAAACTAAATAGTGCATTATGCTATGATGTTAAAGTATCATAATATGTCTAGTTTAATCAATATGTTTATGTGTATTGGATGTTTGATATATTGATTTGTCATATGCAAACCTACCAATATCAAGTGTTATGCTATTGTCTGCGTATTGGCCCATTGGCCAATGATTGTGTTGGAAGCAGAGGTGTAATGGTACAGACATTACCCACAATTGGTATAGGGTGCTAAACTTTCTCAGTGTATTGTGGGCGTGCGTCCACGGTAATGCATGGAAACCTGGCACAGCTACTGGTCACGCTTGTAAGCCCGAATGATCAGGCATTATTATAATACCATTACCGATCCTGTGAGCTGCTAAACCAATTTTGGGACGGAGCGGCTGTACGACACAGAATTTCTGTATTAGCGACATGGACATGGGGCGGCAGAAATGTAATCATTACAGGCGTGTGAGACAATTGAAAAGCCCGTCCCAGACTAAAGACAGTAGGGAGAAGGAGGATGGTGAACACAGTAGAGCTGGAAGATAAACTTGGCCAGACTGGTCATTGTATATGTTTGTGTTATGATATGTTTTAATTAGGATTGCGCTGATGTAGAACTGATATAACACATTCTTGACTTTCTTTCAAGCTCTCACAAGGAGCACCTATGTTATAGATCTCAAGACTAGAGACTACTGACTAGGAGTGTCAGGACTGACAGGATCGTCAGAATACCGGCAAGCTGTTTTTCTTTTTGTGTCTACTGGAGAGTGGGGATCTGGACCACAGATCCAGATAGAGCAAGTAACAAGTAAAGTTACGTAATATTTGTCATCAATATCAATATGTATATGATTTCATCATCCTCATATTGAACCATCAGATGTCTATGATTATGATTAATAAATAAATGTTGTAGTATTGTAACTCATAGTTCGGTCGTTATATTTTAATTCCAATTGTGCATACGTGTTGTGTGTGTACATTGGTGGGGGTTCACTTACACACCAAGGAAGGGAGCAGTCAGGGAGAAAAACCTGTACTGAGATAGTCGTCTATATTCATATATTTAGACTTAAACATCTATCTTAGCTAAACTTCTCTTTCCTATTCCTTGGCGAATATTCAGCACAGTTCATTTCATTTTGTAACGAGCCACTTAGAGCTGTACGTTGGATATTCATGGGCCTAATCTATAGTTCAGCCATATAGATTTTGTCCCTAGTCAGTTTCTGACTATTTGGGGTTGCTCGCCAGTGAATAATACGTTCATCAAGCCGGTGGGGCACCCCGACTTCTGACAGATTGGGCTTCTCGTACGGCATTTGAATTCGGACTTCTCGCTTTCAATAGACTCCGGTACTAGACCCTAGACATACGATTTTAAAAGTTAACTCTTGTAATCTTCAGTCATCAAAATAGACTATCGTCAAACGTAGCTAATTTTAGTTGAGGAAGTTACAGAGTATAGAAATAACTTTTCAAAAGTATAACAGATAAGAACTTATGAGAAAAATACCATCATCTATCATTTAGTGTTATCATTAATCATTTACTGATAATTGAACACTTTAATCATATTTACATTGATGTGTTTGATGATTTAACTGCTTGACTGATTTGCAATTTTATGCTAATATATGCCATGTTCATTTTGACATGTATGCAGTACATTTTAATGTTTATTTAGATAAATATTACTGTTGATTACTGTGTAGTATACCTCTCACACTTACTTCACTGCTGTCGCCAGGTACTACTTGAATATTATTTTCAGTTGTCTTTCACTGCTGAGGCTAAACTATACACATTGGATAGCGTAGACTGTCAGTAGTTAACTCTTGTCTTTCTAGTAGATCTGATTTTTGATATATACATAGGAGCTAACCTGAATATAGTCATTAGCAATTATGTTCTTGCTTTACCGGAATCTTGAAGAGGATCTGAAGGCGTGCGCAGATTTCTCAGAGACCGCGAGAGGGTGGGGCATAAGAGAAGGCTTAGAGGGAGAGCAACTAGAAACATATATCATAGCTGAGTTAGAATGGTGGGACCAAGAAGAAGAAATTATGTTTAAAGAAGATGATGAGTTCTTTGAAGCACAAGAGCGTAGCAAAACTGAAGGAGTAAAGATGGAGAAAACGCATATGGAAGCAGTCAATGCGGAGAAGCTAACCTTTCTAGCGGAACATAAGGTAGGAGATATGGATGCTCACCCAACCAGGAAGGAAGGGACATCTTTGCCACCCACCGCAGAATCAGAGGTAGTGGACCGGGAACTACAGGTTCTCATTCGACCCAGTCCTAAACGGAAAAGAGGGAAGAAAAAACGTGCCAAGGGCATTTCAAACAGTCACAAACGTGATAACTGTTTGCACCACGGCAATAGTCGTTTGACAGTAGAGGACCTTCAGGAAAACCACTTGACTGCTACGAGAAATGAATCTCGAGAGAAAGAAGAACTGAAGACAACCTTTAATGAGGTCGAAGGCGGAGACCTAGCCGATTCTCACATTCCCTTCTGGTCACAGAATCACGAAGTGGAATTACATCTGACTGAAATAGGGAGGAAGGAAGGAACAGAATCCCAGGTGAATTTCACTGCTGCAACGCGGGAAGAGTCACTAATTATCAGTTCAGATAATTTACCTAGTAACAGTTACCCAGAGGACAACTGTTTGCACTACGGTTTGCCAGTACAAGACTCCCAGGAATCTCATTTTACTTCAACGAGAGGTGAAACTCAAGAGGAAGATGACCTGAGGACATCTTTTAAGGAGGTCGGAGATCGAAAGGTAACCGACTTTATTATTCCCTTCAGCCCAGACGAGGAAGAAGTGGGATTAAATTTGACTGACAGTGGGATGAAGGATGACCCGGAACCCCTTGTGATCTTGGAGGCTGCAGCTCAGGACAAGACACTAGATCTCAGTTCAAATCATTTACCTATTGTGATGGATTGCTTAGACAGCCCACCACAGGATTTACCTCAACTGGACTTAGCCCATGAAAGCATGACCAGAGAGGAACATCCAGACCAGGAAACATTTCCAGTTGTTATCTCACAGTATACCAGTTCGGAGACTCAGGAAACACAGGGAATTGTCATGAGCCAAAATATGGACTCTGATATTGTGCAGACAACATTGTCTGTAGTTGCTAAAGAAGAAAATTCTTTGCACAAGATGGAGGAAGAAACGCCTATCATCTCATTAGCTGAAGTTATCAGGGAATTCCAGCAACAGGGACCTGAAGTAACAGAAGTCAAGAGTGGTTTGGAATCAACACTCTTAGGACTCAATCTACCCTTCAGTCAGGTCAATTTGATAGGAGTAGATCAGCTATTTGTGGATACTTTATTCAAAAGTAACACCACTTTATCGCCCTGGAGTAACTATGTTATTTCTCAAGGCTGGACAACTTGGCACACTAAATTTCCAAATTCTAGCACGGTTTGTACAAGAAACCCTAATGCAGAGAAACTCAGCCCATTAACTGAATATCAGGGGAAGAAACCGCGACACCGAGGAGGGACGATTGTTACGCCCGACTTTGAAGGAGGAAAGCGCCAGTTGAATTTACATCATGGGACCATGATGTGTAGCATTATTCCTTTCAAAAGGAAGCTATTGATGGATCAGTTAAAAATCTATAAAGGACGGAGGAAAATCACGGAGACAAGCTTTGCTGTGGCCAGCTTATGCGAGACTTCACTACGGGGACATCCTCGGCTGAAAGGATTAAATCACGTGAGGGAGTGGACTAAGACCGTTGGCCAGATGCGCCGAAGAATCCCTGTGATTGTGATCTTTCCCAGAAGGGTAAAATTACAACCTCCTGACAATTACCGGATTTTACCAAGCTATTGCATGGAATCCCGGCCGAAGACCAAGTACAAGGACCTATCCAGAGTATCCTGGGAGTATGGAAATGGAACGTCTTTATGCAGATGCATAACCCACTGCCACAAGGAATATTGGAAACCTTTAGGCAGACACAGAACGGAGAGTGCTTAGGCATTATTCTGGGATGTACGGCGTGCTTTGACAAAAGATTTCTGGCAGAAACTTTTTTTTTTAAGGGGAAAGCTCTGTCACGAATTGGCAGCCTTTACTTCCCAGAACAATTTTCGGTCCACTTTTGATAGGCCATGTAGAGAATCAACAGACGAACAAAACTGTTTTCTCTATATTCAAGGCTATACCGTCTTGACGTAAGCTTGCAAAACCTGCAAGTAAACAAACCACCAGGAATGGCTTTCTATTTGGGAAGTTAATTTGACACCAGTACCGGTCACCCCCAGAGGTTATCAATCCAGCCAGACGGGAGGGCAGACTCAGGGGACTGAATAGTAATTAAAACCAACCAGGCATGACGCAAGCAAACCTAGTTTACCAACAGAGTTGTAAACTGGCTGTTGACCATGAGAACCTAATTGTTCCGTTGACATGACACCTGATAAGAATAGCTAAGAAATCGCCCAACCGCGATGGCTGACCCCATCTGGTAGAGACTAGAGGCGCAAGGTGTGAAATCACTGATAAGACTCAGTGGGCTAATAATTGTCAGACCCACAGGTATGAAGGCTAGTGTGCATGCAGAAAGAATTTTTATGACTGGACAGACTTGGAGTTAATTGCAATTAACGTCAGGGAGAGATAAGAAGAATTTATGATGGGAATGCCAAGGAGATAATACTGTCTGCTTGACTCAGCTTAAATAAGGGTCCCTAGCCTGTTTTATGTTAGATTAAGTCTGACTTCAGAACAGGTAGGCAGCCAGCTCAATGTTTGGTAGTCATATGTATGATTCTTATGTTGTTAGATTTAACTAGGAGAATTATTTCTTAGTAACTAGTCAGTCCTATATCGGACATAGGTTATTTCAATAAATATCATTGTCTAAGTATACTTTTAGGTGTCTTGGTAGATGCTTGTCATTTCTTGGTACACTATCATAGTTGCTTGTTGGTGTGTGCATTTCTTGTAAAGAATATATTCAACTTACTATTTATTTAATTCTTACAACAGCAGTAACTAAGTGGTGATTAAACCGGGCAGCTCAGCAAATATGGCTGGTCTGTGTGGTAACTTCAATTAGACTTGTTGTATATCGCATTTTGTAGCTATACAATATTAGTACTCATTAATAATGCCTGATGCTATTATGTTGAGTATCATTAGATGTCCATCTTGAAGTAATATAATGTTTACGGATATGTTGGATGTATGTATGTGTAATTTCATAAACTAACTAGTGCATTATGCTATGATGTTAAAGTATCATAATATGTCTAGTTTAATCAATATGTTTATGTGTATTGGATGTTTGATATATTGATTTGTCATATGCAAACCTACCAATATGAAGTGTTATGCTATTGTCTGCGTATTGGCCCATTGGCCAATGATTGTGTTGGAAGCAGAGGTGTAATGGTACAGACATTACCCACAATTGGTATAGGGTGCTAAACTTTCTCAGTGTATTGTGGGCGTGCGTCCACGGTAATGCATGGAAACCTGGCACAGCTACTGGTCACGCTTGTAAGCCCGAATGATCAGGCATTATTATAATACCATTACCGATCCTGTGAGCTGCTAAACCAATTTTGGGACGGAGCGGCTGTACGACACAGAATTTCTGTATTAGCGACATGGACATGGGGCGGCAGAAATGTAATCATTACAGGCGTGTGAGACAATTGAAAAAAGCCCGTCCCAGACTAAAGACAGTAGGGAGAAGGAGGATGGTGAACACAGTAGAGCTGGAAGATAAACTTGGCCAGACTGGTCATTGTATATGTTTGTGTTATGATATGTTTTAATTAGGATTGCGCTGATGTAGAACTGATATAACACATTCTTGACTTTCTTTCAAGCTCTCACAAGGAGCACCTATGTTATAGATCTCAAGACTAGAGACTACTGACTAGGAGTGTCAGGACTGACAGGATCGTCAGAATACCGGCAAGCTGTTTTTCTTTTTGTGTCTACTGGAGAGTGGGGATCTGGACCACAGATCCAGATAGAGCAAGTAACAAGTAAAGTTACGTAATATTTGTCATCAATATCAATATGTATATGATTTCATCATCCTCATATTGAACCATCAGATGTCTATGATTATGATTAATAAATAAATGTTGTAGTATTGTAACTCATAGTTCGGTCGTTATATTTTAATTCCAATTGTGCATACGTGTTGTGTGTGTACATTGGTGGGGGTTCACTTACACACCAAGGAAGGGAGCAGTCAGGGAGAAAAACCTGTACTGAGATAGTCGTCTATATTCATATATTTAGACTTAAACATCTATCTTAGCTAAACTTCTCTTTCCTATTCCTTGGCGAATATTCAGCACAGTTCATTTCATTTTGTAACGAGCCACTTAGAGCTGTACGTTGGATATTCATGGGCCTAATCTATAGTTCAGCCATATAGATTTTGTCCCTAGTCAGTTTCTGACTATTTGGGGTTGCTCGCCAGTGAATAATACGTTCATCAAGCCGGTGGGGCACCCCGACTTCTGACAGATTGGGCTTCTCGTACGGTATTTGAATTCGGACTTCTCGCTTTCAATAGACTCCGGTACTAGACCCTAGACATACGATTTTAAAAGTTAACTCTTGTAATCTTCAGTCATCAAAATAGACTATCGTCAAACGTAGCTAATTTTAGTTGAGGAAGTTACAGAGTATAGAAATAACTTTTCAAAAGTATAACAGATAAGAACTTATGAGAAAAATACCATCATCTATCATTTAGTGTTATCATTAATCATTTACTGATAATTGAACACTTTAATCATATTTACATTGATGTGTTTGATGATTTAACTGCTTGACTGATTTGCAATTTTATGCTAATATATGCCATGTTCATTTTGACATGTATGCAGTACATTTTAATGTTTATTTAGATAAATATTACTGTTGATTACTGTGTAGTATACCTCTCACACTTACTTCACTGCTGTCGCCAGGTACTACTTGAATATTATTTTCAGTTGTCTTTCACTGCTGAGGCTAAACTATACACATTGGATAGCGTAGACTGTCAGTAGTTAACTCTTGTCTTTCTAGTAGATCTGATTTTTGATATATACATAGGAGCTAACCTGAATATAGTCATTAGCAATTATGTTCTTGCTTTACCGGAATCTTGAAGAGGATCTGAAGGCGTGCGCAGATTTCTCAGAGACCGCGAGAGGGTGGGGCATAAGAGAAGGCTTAGAGGGAGAGCAACTAGAAACATATATCATAGCTGAGTTAGAATGGTGGGACCAAGAAGAAGAAATTATGTTTAAAGAAGATGATGAGTTCTTTGAAGCACAAGAGCGTAGCAAAACTGAAGGAGTAAAGATGGAGAAAACGCATATGGAAGCAGTCAATGCGGAGAAGCTAACCTTTCTAGCGGAACATAAGGTAGGAGATATGGATGCTCACCCAACCAGGAAGGAAGGGACATCTTTGCCACCCACCGCAGAATCAGAGGTAGTGGACCGGGAACTACAGGTTCTCATTCGACCCAGTCCTAAACGGAAAAGAGGGAAGAAAAAACGTGCCAAGGGCATTTCAAACAGTCACAAACGTGATAACTGTTTGCACCACGGCAATAGTCGTTTGACAGTAGAGGACCTTCAGGAAAACCACTTGACTGCTACGAGAAATGAATCTCGAGAGAAAGAAGAACTGAAGACAACCTTTAATGAGGTCGAAGGCGGAGACCTAGCCGATTCTCACATTCCCTTCTGGTCACAGAATCACGAAGTGGAATTACATCTGACTGAAATAGGGAGGAAGGAAGGAACAGAATCCCAGGTGAATTTCACTGCTGCAACGCGGGAAGAGTCACTAATTATCAGTTCAGATAATTTACCTAGTAACAGTTACCCAGAGGACAACTGTTTGCACTACGGTTTGCCAGTACAAGACTCCCAGGAATCTCATTTTACTTCAACGAGAGGTGAAACTCAAGAGGAAGATGACCTGAGGACATCTTTTAAGGAGGTCGGAGATCGAAAGGTAACCGACTTTATTATTCCCTTCAGCCCAGACGAGGAAGAAGTGGGATTAAATTTGACTGACAGTGGGATGAAGGATGACCCGGAACCCCTTGTGATCTTGGAGGCTGCAGCTCAGGACAAGACACTAGATCTCAGTTCAAATCATTTACCTATTGTGATGGATTGCTTAGACAGCCCACCACAGGATTTACCTCAACTGGACTTAGCCCATGAAAGCATGACCAGAGAGGAACATCCAGACCAGGAAACATTTCCAGTTGTTATCTCACAGTATACCAGTTCGGAGACTCAGGAAACACAGGGAATTGTCATGAGCCAAAATATGGACTCTGATATTGTGCAGACAACATTGTCTGTAGTTGCTAAAGAAGAAAATTCTTTGCACAAGATGGAGGAAGAAACGCCTATCATCTCATTAGCTGAAGTTATCAGGGAATTCCAGCAACAGGGACCTGAAGTAACAGAAGTCAAGAGTGGTTTGGAATCAACACTCTTAGGACTCAATCTACCCTTCAGTCAGGTCAATTTGATAGGAGTAGATCAGCTATTTGTGGATACTTTATTCAAAAGTAACACCACTTTATCGCCCTGGAGTAACTATGTTATTTCTCAAGGCTGGACAACTTGGCACACTAAATTTCCAAATTCTAGCACGGTTTGTACAAGAAACCCTAATGCAGAGAAACTCAGCCCATTAACTGAATATCAGGGGAAGAAACCGCGACACCGAGGAGGGACGATTGTTACGCCCGACTTTGAAGGAGGAAAGCGCCAGTTGAATTTACATCATGGGACCATGATGTGTAGCATTATTCCTTTCAAAAGGAAGCTATTGATGGATCAGTTAAAAATCTATAAAGGACGGAGGAAAATCACGGAGACAAGCTTTGCTGTGGCCAGCTTATGCGAGACTTCACTACGGGGACATCCTCGGCTGAAAGGATTAAATCACGTGAGGGAGTGGACTAAGACCGTTGGCCAGATGCGCCGAAGAATCCCTGTGATTGTGATCTTTCCCAGAAGGGTAAAATTACAACCTCCTGACAATTACCGGATTTTACCAAGCTATTGCATGGAATCCCGGCCGAAGACCAAGTACAAGGACCTATCCAGAGTATCCTGGGAGTATGGAAATGGAACGTCTTTATGCAGATGCATAACCCACTGCCACAAGGAATATTGGAAACCTTTAGGCAGACACAGAACGGAGAGTGCTTAGGCATTATTCTGGGATGTACGGCGTGCTTTGACAAAAGATTTCTGGCAGAAACTTTTTTTTTTAAGGGGAAAGCTCTGTCACGAATTGGCAGCCTTTACTTCCCAGAACAATTTTCGGTCCACTTTTGATAGGCCATGTAGAGAATCAACAGACGAACAAAACTGTTTTCTCTATATTCAAGGCTATACCGTCTTGACGTAAGCTTGCAAAACCTGCAAGTAAACAAACCACCAGGAATGGCTTTCTATTTGGGAAGTTAATTTGACACCAGTACCGGTCACCCCCAGAGGTTATCAATCCAGCCAGACGGGAGGGCAGACTCAGGGGACTGAATAGTAATTAAAACCAACCAGGCATGACGCAAGCAAACCTAGTTTACCAACAGAGTTGTAAACTGGCTGTTGACCATGAGAACCTAATTGTTCCGTTGACATGACACCTGATAAGAATAGCTAAGAAATCGCCCAACCGCGATGGCTGACCCCATCTGGTAGAGACTAGAGGCGCAAGGTGTGAAATCACTGATAAGACTCAGTGGGCTAATAATTGTCAGACCCACAGGTATGAAGGCTAGTGTGCATGCAGAAAGAATTTTTATGACTGGACAGACTTGGAGTTAATTGCAATTAACGTCAGGGAGAGATAAGAAGAATTTATGATGGGAATGCCAAGGAGATAATACTGTCTGCTTGACTCAGCTTAAATAAGGGTCCCTAGCCTGTTTTATGTTAGATTAAGTCTGACTTCAGAACAGGTAGGCAGCCAGCTCAATGTTTGGTAGTCATATGTATGATTCTTATGTTGTTAGATTTAACTAGGAGAATTATTTCTTAGTAACTAGTCAGTCCTATATCGGACATAGGTTATTTCAATAAATATCATTGTCTAAGTATACTTTTAGGTGTCTTGGTAGATGCTTGTCATTTCTTGGTACACTATCATAGTTGCTTGTTGGTGTGTGCATTTCTTGTAAAGAATATATTCAACTTACTATTTATTTAATTCTTACAACAGCAGTAACTAAGTGGTGATTAAACCGGGCAGCTCAGCAAATATGGCTGGTCTGTGTGGTAACTTCAATTAGACTTGTTGTATATCGCATTTTGTAGCTATACAATATTAGTACTCATTAATAATGCCTGATGCTATTATGTTGAGTATCATTAGATGTCCATCTTGAAGTAATATAATGTTTACGGATATGTTGGATGTATGTATGTGTAATTTCATAAACTAACTAGTGCATTATGCTATGATGTTAAAGTATCATAATATGTCTAGTTTAATCAATATGTTTATGTGTATTGGATGTTTGATATATTGATTTGTCATATGCAAACCTACCAATATGAAGTGTTATGCTATTGTCTGCGTATTGGCCCATTGGCCAATGATTGTGTTGGAAGCAGAGGTGTAATGGTACAGACATTACCCACAATTGGTATAGGGTGCTAAACTTTCTCAGTGTATTGTGGGCGTGCGTCCACGGTAATGCATGGAAACCTGGCACAGCTACTGGTCACGCTTGTAAGCCCGAATGATCAGGCATTATTATAATACCATTACCGATCCTGTGAGCTGCTAAACCAATTTTGGGACGGAGCGGCTGTACGACACAGAATTTCTGTATTAGCGACATGGACATGGGGCGGCAGAAATGTAATCATTACAGGCGTGTGAGACAATTGAAAAGCCCGTCCCAGACTAAAGACAGTAGGGAGAAGGAGGATGGTGAACACAGTAGAGCTGGAAGATAAACTTGGCCAGACTGGTCATTGTATATGTTTGTGTTATGATATGTTTTAATTAGGATTGCGCTGATGTAGAACTGATATAACACATTCTTGACTTTCTTTCAAGCTCTCACAAGGAGCACCTATGTTATAGATCTCAAGACTAGAGACTACTGACTAGGAGTGTCAGGACTGACAGGATCGTCAGAATACCGGCAAGCTGTTTTTCTTTTTGTGTCTACTGGAGAGTGGGGATCTGGACCACAGATCCAGATAGAGCAAGTAACAAGTAAAGTTACGTAATATTTGTCATCAATATCAATATGTATATGATTTCATCATCCTCATATTGAACCATCAGATGTCTATGATTATGATTAATAAATAAATGTTGTAGTATTGTAACTCATAGTTCGGTCGTTATATTTTAATTCCAATTGTGCATACGTGTTGTGTGTGTACATTGGTGGGGGTTCACTTACACACCAAGGAAGGGAGCAGTCAGGGAGAAAAACCTGTACTGAGATAGTCGTCTATATTCATATATTTAGACTTAAACATCTATCTTAGCTAAACTTCTCTTTCCTATTCCTTGGCGAATATTCAGCACAGTTCATTTCATTTTGTAACGAGCCACTTAGAGCTGTACGTTGGATATTCATGGGCCTAATCTATAGTTCAGCCATATAGATTTTGTCCCTAGTCAGTTTCTGACTATTTGGGGTTGCTCGCCAGTGAATAATACGTTCATCAAGCCGGTGGGGCACCCCGACTTCTGACAGATTGGGCTTCTCGTACGGTATTTGAATTCGGACTTCTCGCTTTCAATAGACTCCGGTACTAGACCCTAGACATACGATTTTAAAAGTTAACACTTGTAATCTTCAGTCATCAAAATAGACTATCGTCAAACGTAGCTAATTTTAGTTGAGGAAGTTACAGAGTATAGAAATAACTTTTCAAAAGTATAACAGATAAGAACTTATGAGAAAAATACCATCATCTATCATTTAGTGTTATCATTAATCATTTACTGATAATTGAACACTTTAATCATATTTACATTGATGTGTTTGATGATTTAACTGCTTGACTGATTTGCAATTTTATGCTAATATATGCCATGTTCATTTTGACATGTATGCAGTACATTTTAATGTTTATTTAGATAAATATTACTGTTGATTACTGTGTAGTATACCTCTCACACTTACTTCACTGCTGTCGCCAGGTACTACTTGAATATTATTTTCAGTTGTCTTTCACTGCTGAGGCTAAACTATACACATTGGATAGCGTAGACTGTCAGTAGTTAACTCTTGTCTTTCTAGTAGATCTGATTTTTGATATATACATAGGAGCTAACCTGAATATAGTCATTAGCAATTATGTTCTTGCTTTACCGGAATCTTGAAGAGGATCTGAAGGCGTGCGCAGATTTCTCAGAGACCGCGAGAGGGTGGGGCATAAGAGAAGGCTTAGAGGGAGAGCAACTAGAAACATATATCATAGCTGAGTTAGAATGGTGGGACCAAGAAGAAGAAATTATGTTTAAAGAAGATGATGAGTTCTTTGAAGCACAAGAGCGTAGCAAAACTGAAGGAGTAAAGATGGAGAAAACGCATATGGAAGCAGTCAATGCGGAGAAGCTAACCTTTCTAGCGGAACATAAGGTAGGAGATATGGATGCTCACCCAACCAGGAAGGAAGGGACATCTTTGCCACCCACCGCAGAATCAGAGGTAGTGGACCGGGAACTACAGGTTCTCATTCGACCCAGTCCTAAACGGAAAAGAGGGAAGAAAAAACGTGCCAAGGGCATTTCAAACAGTCACAAACGTGATAACTGTTTGCACCACGGCAATAGTCGTTTGACAGTAGAGGACCTTCAGGAAAACCACTTGACTGCTACGAGAAATGAATCTCGAGAGAAAGAAGAACTGAAGACAACCTTTAATGAGGTCGAAGGCGGAGACCTAGCCGATTCTCACATTCCCTTCTGGTCACAGAATCACGAAGTGGAATTACATCTGACTGAAATAGGGAGGAAGGAAGGAACAGAATCCCAGGTGAATTTCACTGCTGCAACGCGGGAAGAGTCACTAATTATCAGTTCAGATAATTTACCTAGTAACAGTTACCCAGAGGACAACTGTTTGCACTACGGTTTGCCAGTACAAGACTCCCAGGAATCTCATTTTACTTCAACGAGAGGTGAAACTCAAGAGGAAGATGACCTGAGGACATCTTTTAAGGAGGTCGGAGATCGAAAGGTAACCGACTTTATTATTCCCTTCAGCCCAGACGAGGAAGAAGTGGGATTAAATTTGACTGACAGTGGGATGAAGGATGACCCGGAACCCCTTGTGATCTTGGAGGCTGCAGCTCAGGACAAGACACTAGATCTCAGTTCAAATCATTTACCTATTGTGATGGATTGCTTAGACAGCCCACCACAGGATTTACCTCAACTGGACTTAGCCCATGAAAGCATGACCAGAGAGGAACATCCAGACCAGGAAACATTTCCAGTTGTTATCTCACAGTATACCAGTTCGGAGACTCAGGAAACACAGGGAATTGTCATGAGCCAAAATATGGACTCTGATATTGTGCAGACAACATTGTCTGTAGTTGCTAAAGAAGAAAATTCTTTGCACAAGATGGAGGAAGAAACGCCTATCATCTCATTAGCTGAAGTTATCAGGGAATTCCAGCAACAGGGACCTGAAGTAACAGAAGTCAAGAGTGGTTTGGAATCAACACTCTTAGGACTCAATCTACCCTTCAGTCAGGTCAATTTGATAGGAGTAGATCAGCTATTTGTGGATACTTTATTCAAAAGTAACACCACTTTATCGCCCTGGAGTAACTATGTTATTTCTCAAGGCTGGACAACTTGGCACACTAAATTTCCAAATTCTAGCACGGTTTGTACAAGAAACCCTAATGCAGAGAAACTCAGCCCATTAACTGAATATCAGGGGAAGAAACCGCGACACCGAGGAGGGACGATTGTTACGCCCGACTTTGAAGGAGGAAAGCGCCAGTTGAATTTACATCATGGGACCATGATGTGTAGCATTATTCCTTTCAAAAGGAAGCTATTGATGGATCAGTTAAAAATCTATAAAGGACGGAGGAAAATCACGGAGACAAGCTTTGCTGTGGCCAGCTTATGCGAGACTTCACTACGGGGACATCCTCGGCTGAAAGGATTAAATCACGTGAGGGAGTGGACTAAGACCGTTGGCCAGATGCGCCGAAGAATCCCTGTGATTGTGATCTTTCCCAGAAGGGTAAAATTACAACCTCCTGACAATTACCGGATTTTACCAAGCTATTGCATGGAATCCCGGCCGAAGACCAAGTACAAGGACCTATCCAGAGTATCCTGGGAGTATGGAAATGGAACGTCTTTATGCAGATGCATAACCCACTGCCACAAGGAATATTGGAAACCTTTAGGCAGACACAGAACGGAGAGTGCTTAGGCATTATTCTGGGATGTACGGCGTGCTTTGACAAAAGATTTCTGGCAGAAACTTTTTTTTTTAAGGGGAAAGCTCTGTCACGAATTGGCAGCCTTTACTTCCCAGAACAATTTTCGGTCCACTTTTGATAGGCCATGTAGAGAATCAACAGACGAACAAAACTGTTTTCTCTATATTCAAGGCTATACCGTCTTGACGTAAGCTTGCAAAACCTGCAAGTAAACAAACCACCAGGAATGGCTTTCTATTTGGGAAGTTAATTTGACACCAGTACCGGTCACCCCCAGAGGTTATCAATCCAGCCAGACGGGAGGGCAGACTCAGGGGACTGAATAGTAATTAAAACCAACCAGGCATGACGCAAGCAAACCTGGTTTACCAACAGAGTTGTAAACTGGCTGTTGACCATGAGAACCTAATTGTTCCGTTGACATGACACCTGATAAGAATAGCTAGGAAATCGCCCAACCGCGATGGCTGACCCCATCTGGTAGAGACTAGAGGCGCAAGGTGTGAAATCACTGATAAGACTCAGTGGGCTAATAATTGTCAGACCCACAGGTGTGAAGGCTAGTGTGCATGCAGAAAGAATTTTTATGACTGGACAGACTTGGAGTTAATTGCAATTAACGTCAGGGAGAGATAAGAAGAATTTATGATGGGAATGCCAAGGAGATAATACTGTCTGCTTGACTCAGCTTAAATAAGGGTCCCTAGCCTGTTTTATGTTAGATTAAGTCTGACTTCAGAACAGGTAGGCAGCCAGCTCAATGTTTGGTAGTCATATGTATGATTCTTATGTTGCTAGATTTAACTAGGAGAATTATTTCTTAGTAACTAGTCAGTCTATATCGGACATAGGTTATTTCAATAAATATCATTGTCTAAGTATACTTTTAGGTGTCCTGGTAGATGCTTGTCATTTCTTGGTACACTATCATAGTTGCTTGTTGGTGTGTGCATTTGTTGTACAGAATATAGTCAACTGACTATTTATTTAATTCTTACAACAGCAGTAACTAAGTGGTGATTAAACCGGGCAGCTCAGCAAATATGGCTGGTCTGTGTGGTAACTTCAATTAGACTTGTTGTATATCGCATTTTGTAGCTATACAATATTAGTACTCATTAATAATGCCTGATGCTATTATGTTGAGTATCATTAGATGTCCATCTTGAAGTAATATAATGTTTACGGATATGTTGGATGTATGTATGTGTAATTTCATAAACTAACTAGTGCATTATGCTATGATGTTAAAGTATCATAATATGTCTAGTTTAATCAATATGTTTATGTGTATTGGATGTTTGATATATTGATTTGTCATATGCAAACCTACCAATATGAAGTGTTATGCTATTGTCTGCGTATTGGCCCATTGGCCAATGATTGTGTTGGAAGCAGAGGTGTAATGGTACAGACATTACCCACAATTGGTATAGGGTGCTAAACTTTCTCAGTGTATTGTGGGCGTGCGTCCACGGTAATGCATGGAAACCTGGCACAGCTACTGGTCACGGCTTGTAAGCCCGAATGATCAGGCATTATTATAATACCATTACCGATCCTGTGAGCTGCTAAACCAATTTTGGGACGGAGCGGCTGTACGACACAGAATTTCTGTATTAGCGACATGGACATGGGGCGGCAGAAATGTAATCATTACAGGCGTGTGAGACAATTGAAAAGCCCGTCCCAGACTAAAGACAGTAGGGAGAAGGAGGATGGTGAACACAGTAGAGCTGGAAGATAAACTTGGCCAGACTGGTCATTGTATATGTTTGTGTTATGATATGTTTTAATTAGGATTGCGCTGATGTAGAACTGATATAACACATTCTTGACTTTCTTTCAAGCTCTCACAAGGAGCACCTATGTTATAGATCTCAAGACTAGAGACTACTGACTAGGAGTGTCAGGACTGACAGGATCGTCAGAATACCGGCAAGCTGTTTTTCTTTTTGTGTCTACTGGAGAGTGGGGATCTGGACCACAGATCCAGATAGAGCAAGTAACAAGTAAAGTTACGTAATATTTGTCATCAATATCAATATGTATATGATTTCATCATCCTCATATTGAACCATCAGATGTCTATGATTATGATTAATAAATAAATGTTGTAGTATTGTAACTCATAGTTCGGTCGTTATATTTTAATTCCAATTGTGCATACGTGTTGTGTGTGTACATTGGTGGGGGTTCACTTACACACCAAGGAAGGGAGCAGTCAGGGAGAAAAAGCTGTACTGAGAGTGTCGTCTATATTCATATATTTAGACTTAAACATCTATCTTAGCTAAACTTCTCTTTCCTATTCCTTGGCGAATATTCAGCACAGTTCATTTCATTTTGTAACGAGCCACTTAGAGCTGTACGTTGGATATTCATGGGCCTAATCTATAGTTCAGCCATATAGATTTTGTCCCTAGTCAGTTTCTGACTATTTGGGGTTGCTCGCCAGTGAATAATACGTTCATCAAGCCGGTGGGGCACCCCGACTTCTGACAGGGACACCTTGCTCCAACATCATCATTTTGCTTGTTTGTCCTTGTACTTTTGTCCTGACAGTTCTGTTCTCAAGGTAGTGGCTGATCCATTTATACATTTTCCCACAAACATGCATTTTATGCAGTTTTACTTTCAGTCCTTCCTTCCATAATTTATCACATGCTTTTTCTAAATCTATCCAGACCGCTAGTGTGTGCTTTTTCTCTTGGAAGGCATCCTCTATTTCCTGAGCTATATAGGTTATTTGATCTTCAGTGGATCTGTACTTTCTGAATCCTGCTTGGTGTGGTGTTAAGAGTTTGTTTTCTTCCAGATGCCATGTTAGCCTGCCATTAATAATGCGTTCCATTAATTTTCCTACACAGCTAAGCAGACTGACAGGTCGATAGCCATTTGGTTCTTCCAGGTCTTTTCCTTTCTTTGGGACTGGTATTAGTATAGCTTCCTTCCATGCCTGTGGGACTATTCCTCTCTTTCAGCTGTAATTTAGGACTGCTAGTAGTTTCTTCTTCGCCTTGGTGCCTAGTCCTATTAGCATTTCATTTGTGATTCCATCCTTTCCTGGTGATTTCTTCTTTTTTAGGGTATTCATTGCCTGTTCCATTTCTTCCATTGTTAGATTTGCCATCATATATGCTGCTGCTGTCTCTGTATTTCTATGATGTATCTGTTTGTCTTTGATTGCTTTCTTCTGTTCGGTTGTAATATCAATGTGGTTTGCATTTGCATAGTGTTCCATTAGTGCATTTGCTGCCTTTTTTTCCCTGTAAGCAAGGCATTTCCTTGTTTAATTGTTATTTGTTTGTTTCTATGTCCTTCATTGTTCATGGCTTTCACTAGTTTCCATAGTTTGTTTCCATCCCTGTCAAAATTCAGGTTTTCTGTTTTTTCCCTCCAACAATCTCTTGTTGTTTGATGTACTGTTATTTTATATTTTGCTGAGATGGCTTTGAGAGAGATGTTCACTTCAGTTGTTTGTTCTCTCTCTCTGCTGTCTTCCTGGCATCTTCAACTTTGTCCTCCAAACTTTGTAGTTCTTCAGTCCAGTATGGTTTGTAAGTTTTCCTCGCTCCTCTTGGAATAGACTCAGTGGCTGCCTGTATTATCGCTCTGTTTAGACTTTCCACCATTTGCTTCATGTTGCCATATCGTGTATTTATGTTTTCACAATATGTGTCTGTTAGTATGGCAAATCTGTCACAATCTGTTCGTTTGTAATTCCAGCGGGGCAAAGGCTTTTGCTCTTGTGGAACATACTCCACATTCATTACAAGCTTGATTGGTCTGTGGTCACTACATGCTTATTGGTAAAGCACATGGCGATCAATTTTGTGGAGGATGTCTCCTGTGCAGAAAGCTAAGTCTGGAGTAGAAATGGTAAACCATCTTCTGGAGTAGAAGCTCGGTGTGTCATCCGCTTTGTTGAGTAGATGGAGATTTGAGTCTTTTTCCCAGTCCTCCAATTCATCTCCTCTTTTGTCAGTATCTAGGTATCCCCATCTTTCTGAACGGCTATTAAAGTCTCCGATAATAATGCAGTTTGTGTCAGTTATTTTCATGTTTGAGAGTGTAAGGTCCTTATCTGCTGGGCTATACAGATTGTAGATTCTTATTTTCACGTCCTTTATCATTATATCAACACCTATAATTTCCGTTTGGTTGTCAGAGATCACAGATACTTCGCTGCAAGGTATTGTATTTCGTGTAAGTATTAGAACTCCTCCTTTGTGTCCTTCGCGGTCGAAACGTGTGGCCTGATATCCTCTGACTGAGAATTTGCGATTGGCGTTGAGGTGTGTCTCTTGAATGCATGCCATTAATCGTTATGGTGCTAATCCCGTGAAGTCCCATCAGGCGGCGATAGTGCAGCGCCCCGTGCTGCACTGGGAGGGGGGGGGCACCACCCATGACTACTGGTGGTCACCTTCCCCTGTGCTGTGGAGTTAACGCACAGAGGAGTAGGTTAAGAGCTATTGACCAAATACCCCGGACACTCAACATACTACAGTGGAATGCCGAAGGAGTTTACAAGAAGAAAGACTCCCTAACACAGCGTCTTCATAAAGATAGAATAGATGTGGCATACATTCAAGAGACACACCTCAACGCCAATCACAAATTCTCAGTCAGAGGATATCAGGCCACACGTTTCGACCGCGAAGGACACAAAGGAGGAGTTCTAATACTTACACGAAATACAATACCTTGCAGCGAAGTATCTGTGATCTCTGACAACCAAACGGAAATTATAGGTGTTGATATAATGATAAAGGACGTGAAAATAAGAATCTACAATCTGTATAGCCCAGCAGATAAGGACCTTACACTCTCAAATATGAAAATAACTGACACAAACTGCATTATTGTCGGAGACTTTAATAGCCGTTCAGAAAGATGGAGATACCCAGATACTGACAAAAGAGGAGATGAATTGGAGGACTGGGAAATAGACTCAAATCTCCATCTACTCAACAAAGCGGATGCCACACCGAGCTTCTACTCCAGAAGATGGCTTACCACTTCTACTCCAGACTTAGCTTTCTGCACAGGAGACATCCTCCACAAAATCAATCGCCATGTGCTAGACCAATTAGCAGGTAGTGACCACAGACCAATCAAGCTTGTAATGAATATGGAGTATGTTCCACAGGAGCAAAAGCCCTTGTCCCGCTGGAATTACAAACGAGCAGATTGGGACAGATTTGCCATACTAACAGACAAATATTGTGAAAACATAAATACACGATATGGAAACATAAAGCAAATGGTGGAAAGTCTAAACAAAGCGATAATACAGGCAGCCACTGAGTCCATTCCAAGAGGAGCGAGGACAAATTACAAACCATACTGGACTGAAGAACTACAAAGGTTGGAGGACAAAGTTGAAGATGCCAGGAAGACAGCAGAGAGAGAACAAACAATTGAAGCGAACATCTCTCTCAAAGCCATCTCAGCAAAATATAAAAGAACAGTAAATCAAACAACAAGAGATTGTTGGAGGGAAAAAACAGAAAACCTGAATTTTGACAGGGATGGAAACAAACTATGGAAACTAGTGAAAGTCATGAACAATGAAGGACATAGAAACAAACAAATAACAATTAAACAAGGAAATGCCTTGCTTACAGGAAAAAAAAGGCTGCAAATGCACTAATGGAACACTATGCAAATGCAAACCACATTGATATTACAACCGAACAGAAGAAAGCAATCAAAGACAAACAGATACATCATAGAAATACAGAGACAGCAGCAGAATATATGATGGCAAATCTAACAATGGAAGAAATGGAACAGGCAATGAATACCCTAAAAAAGAAGAAATCACCAGAAAAGGATGGAATCACAAATGAAATGCTAATAGGACTAGGCACCAAGGCGAAGAAGAAACTACTAGCAGTCCTAAATTACAGCTGAAAGAGAGGAATAGTCCCACAGGCATGGAAGGAAGCTATACTAATACCAGTCCCAAAGAAAGGAAAAGACCTGGAAGAACCAAATGGCTATCGACCTATCAGTCTACTTAGCTGTGTAGGAAAATTAATGGAACGCATTATCAATGGCAGGCTAACATGGCATCTGGAAGAAAGCAAACTCTTAACACCACACCAAGCAGGATTCAGAAAGTACAGATCCACTGAAGATCAAATAACCTATATAGCTCAGGAAATAGAGGATGCCTTCCAAGAGAAAAAGCACACACTAGCAGTCTGGATAGATTTAGAAAAAGCATTTGATAAAGTATGGAAGGAAGGACTGAAAGTAAAACTGCAAAAAATGCATGTTTGTTGAAAAATGTATAAATGGATCAGCCACTACCTTGAGAACAGAACTACCAGGACAAAAGTACAAGGAAAAACAAGCAAAATGATGCTGTTGGAGCAAGGTGTCCCCCAAGGAGGAGTTCTTTCACCAACATTATTCCTAGCATATATAAATGACATCACAGAAAATTTTCCAGCCAGAGTACACACATCCTCCTTTGCAGATGACCTAGCCATATGGACATCTGAAGAATATATTAGTACAGCTAACAGCAGAATACAGCAAGCCGTATTAGCGCTAGAGGACTGGTCAAAATCATGGCTAGTGAAGATAAGTGAGGAGAAAACAACATGCACAGTGTTCTCCCTCTCAAATAAAACTCAGCAACCTAAGCTGGTATTGAATGGAAAAATATTGTGCCATGATGTCGTGTTAAGTACTCACTCTCTACTATAGTGTCTTGAGAGATATTACTTCTATAGTGTCGTCCCTGGAGTGAGGGGAATCAACACCCACATTTTTTCCAGTTTCAATATCACTATTCTGGAGATATCCACCAGACTCGTCCACAACACTCCCTCAGTCCAAGGACACCGTCTTCTCACTCTTGCTCACCCCTTGATCATTCTTCCCCAACATAACATACTTGACAACTCTAGCCTCAACAAATAAATACAAGAAATTTATTAAAGCTAAGAGTATATGTGGGAGAAGTGTGTGTGTGTGTGTAATGTGTAGAATGTGTGTCGCATATTCTAGGTGTATATGTAGACATTAGACCACGAAGCTCCGGATCACATTTTGATCATCATTGTACGAGTTACAACACATCATCACGGGTCAGTAAACAAAAACCTCACCACACGCCGTGTCCCTCTTGTGCGATGTTGACTCTCTCCGGTAGCCCCTTTGATAATCCAGATTCCTGGTCACCAATCACGAATATAGTCCGTTATTGATCTGACAGCGATCATACACCCTGTTAATAAATGTCTACATGGTTCCGAACCATAAACCTTCCTTGCCTATTGAAAACAAGCAACACGGTTCCTGGGAATAAATGACTCATCCTTACAAGCCCTACCGTTTTCACTATTACACTGTTCTCGTTCTTTGAATTAATTCCTATTAATATTTCACATGGTGGTGTGTAAATGTTACAACACTCTAATGTTATGTCACTTGTAGTGTGAAAAGCAACACTCTACTGTTATTTCACTTGTGGTGTGAAAAGCAACACTCTATTGTTATTTCTCTTGTAGTGTGAAAAGCAACACTCTACTGTTATTTCACTTATAGTGTGATACTCAACACTTTAATGTTAGTTCACTTGTATTGTGATAATCAAACACGATATTGTTCTTACACCCGTGGTGTGACATAATAAACCCTTTTCTCATGGGCCAAATGCACAGGCCACTGAACAGATCTCCTCGTACCAAGTTCTCCATGATACAAACAATTCAGCATCTGTTCTTTGAAAACCCGAGGGGAACCTGTGAAAGAGACACAACAGACTCGGTGAGGGCAATCTGATACTGACTCCTATTAGATGAGAGTAGGTTTACAGTCTTACTCAGATCCATGACAGTGAACCAATCTCTGTCATGTCAGAGGAGCTCCTCCCCCTGGCCTGAGTTAGGGCAAGATAAGGAAATACCAATATACGAAGTGTAGAACCCCAGTAGACCCCCACTGGAATATCCCACCCTTGGACATTTCCCCTATTCCCCCCCCCCCATTCCCAATCACACTAAATATCATCCCCTTTCACTAACCTCAACTAGCTGAGCTAATTTACATCTCACACTAGTTAGTTTAACACTGCGACTGTCTATTGTCGTCGACACTGTTTTTATACCTGACTACAAAGCAACCACTACGTTAAATTTCTAAACTCTAACTATCATTTTACTATTCCACATTATTAACATTTAAATGTTAATTGTAGATACCCTATAAATTCCTAGCTCATAATCCGAATTGAATCTCCAAATTGCCATGAAAGACACATGTTTTATTCTCCAATACACTGGTAGTAACATGCGGGATTCTTTTCACTACGAACACTGAGCTATTCAACACCTGAGCCTAGGTCAACTTTATTTTGCACTCCCGACAACAAGCTTGTTTTTATATAATCTGGGATTGACCTCGTGACTTCATTCTCCTGTCAACAAAATGTGGCAACCAAATCATGGTGGCGCTTTGCCTTTTCATCTTGAGTCTGTTTTAAGTCAATCGGGAAACTCTTTTCCCGTTTCTCCAGGGAATCATCATAGCCCAGCGGCGCCTTTGAAAATTGTAAGTTCGAATATAGCCTGCCTCTATTGTTTCATCATATATCGTGATTATAGTGGGTTCATGACACATGAAGAAAATCCAAACTATCTAGGAGTCACCTTTCATCGTCGCCTGACATGGAAGACACAGGTTGAGAAAAATCGAACAAGAGCAAGGCAGAGAATGGCAATCATGAAAAAGCTTGCTGGTACAACGTGGGGAGCAGATGAGAAAGTTCTCAAGAAATTATATACTGGACGGGTTAGGCCAGTACTGGAATATGGCATTGCAGCTTAGGCAACAGCAGCTAAGTCAAACTTTAACAAAATAAGTAGAGTCCAAAACCAAGGAATGCGAATCATAACTGGAAGCCTGAAGACAACACCTATTAATGAACTAGAAAAGATCACTTGTTTACAACCAATGCAGGATAGAAGAGATAGCAGAGCCCAGCAACAAGCAGAAAAATTTAGAAGATTGACAGACCACCCTATGTATAACAGGTTTAATGGTTTTGGAAAAGGAAGACTGAAGCGTAGCAACTTTGTAGAAACTGCAAAACGAAAGATTAGGGCAGATCCCATACTTAACATATCAACAGTCAAGCCCATTTACAATGCACACAACTTCCCAGCTTGGCGACAGCAGCAACTGCCTGAGATGATAGAAAACATTCCTGGTATTGAGAAAAAGAACACTCAGAATGAAACCGAAAGAAGAAAAATAACCCTCAACTACATAAAAGAACATTACCCAAGCAGCAATTGGACCCATGCATATACAGATGGATCAGCCAAAGATTCAATTAAAAATGGAGGAGGAGGAACTCTCTTTAATTTAAAAAATGGAGCGATAAAAACACAGTCAGTGGCAACTGGAAAATTTTCAAGTAACTTCAAAGCGGAGGTAGAGGCTTTGAAAACTGCAGCAGAAATTCTCTTGATGGAAGAAAATAAAGAGAAGCAAATAGCTATCTTCACAGATGCAAAGTCAGCTGTCTCAATACTGAAGAGCAAAAACAGCACAGAACTAGCTGACCTAAACGCAGCATCCATGGTCTATGCCAGAAATCCAAAAAAGTTGTAATACAGTGGATCCCATCACATTGCAGTATACCTGGAAATGAAGAGGCTGACAGACTAGCAAAAGAGGGTGGACGATTACCACAGTCTGACATAGACATAACCTATAATGAGGCAAAAAGGTTTATAAAAAGCACTTATAGAACGAAATGGGAATCAGAGCATCCAGGCCACCAGAAGGATGATGCATATTACAAACTCGACCGAAGAGAACAAGTAGCAATCTTCAGACTCCGCACAGGACATAACAGGCTGAAACACCACTTGTTCAATAAACTAAAGATAGGAGATACCGATGAATGTAATTGTGGAACTGGTAAAATGACAGCTAAACATTTGCTGCAGGAGTGCCCAATATATGCAGAACAGAGAAAGATCTTTGGCCCACGCCTGCTTCGTTTGAGGACAAGCTCTATTGAGATATCAACAAGCTCAAGTTGACTACAGCTTACTTTAACTACATTCAGGTTGTCATCTAAAGGTGCATGAAGATGTATTTAGACTGCCACACTTCATACCACAGGTATGTCGGTTACAAAAGCGTCCCAGAGGCATGAAATGGAATATTGCTTGGATAGCACATCCATTACGTGGAAAGTCCGAATCAAAAGCTCACTGTGTGGGCTTCGTAAATGGTGGAAAAAGTGTCCTAGTGACACGAAATGGAATATTGCTTGGGTAGCAAATCCATTACGTGAAAAGTCCGAATCGAAAGCTCACTGTGTGAGCTTCATAAAAGGTGGAAAAAGTGTCCTAGTGGCACGAAATGGAATATTGCTTGGATAGCAAATCCATTATGTGGAAAGTCTTAATCGAAAGCTCACTGTGTGGATGTCATCTGCAGACTGCATTCTTCTGGTTTCCGGAGGAACAGCCTATGGTGAACGGAAGGCCCAATATACGGAAGTGAGGCTAAGCAGCCATGTGCAGGACGTGACGATTCCTTGGGTGAGCCCAGTACCAGAGCGCTGTGTGATGGCTCTGCAAGTATGGAAGCCTCCTTGGATGGCGGGGAATGCCCATGGTCTGCCCCTGCCTTCCCTTGAGGGTTGACCAGGATGTCTTTGGCTGTTCTATATGGGCCAGCTAGGATGGGGATAACACCACAACAGTGAGATTCAAACGTCCTAAGAAACCCCCGGGAAGGTTAACCCGGTCAACAAATGCCCGCAGAAGTCGGATGTGTCGGCCTAACGGCGCAAGAACGCAGCTCTGCTGTAAACAGGCACAACGCAGTCACATTCGAAGAAAAAAATCCGGATTAACGCAGAAGAAGAAGAAGAAGAAGAATGCATGCCACATCTATTCTATCTTTATGAAGACGTTGTGTTAGGGAGACTTTCTTGTTGTAAACTCCTTCGGCATTCCACTGTAGTATGTTGAGTGTCCGGGGTATTTGGTCAATAGCTCTTAACCTACTCCTCTGTGCCTTGACTCCACAGCACAGGGGAAGGTGACCACCAGTAGTCATGGGTGGATCCCCCCCACCCCCCTCGAGGCATGGGGCCCGGCAATATCACCGCCTGATGGGACTTCGCGGGATTAGCACCATAACGATTAATTTTGATTTGTGACATCATGAATTAAGTTACGTTGCACTGCTTTGTCAAGCCTGTGGCTCAGTGCATCCGATTTCGACAAGCATTTTTTCGGGATGCTTTCCCTAGCCTTTGATTATCCCCAGTCTACCTACAAGGCAGCAGGTTTGTGTCTCTTCGTCTGGTCCCTCTCCCTTGACCTATCCGACATGGGTGACCCTACCAGTAGCTGTGCTACCGTCGGCATAGCACTTGGGGTCATTGGAACGCGCAAGCCCCTCTACCTCGTCAAGGTGGACACACAGCAGAGGGGGGCTGTCAATACAACCTTAACTATTAAACATACGACAATCTGGACTGTCAATACAAATACAACCTCAACTATTACACATACAACAATCTGGACTGTCAATACAAATACAACCTCAACTATTACACATACAACAACCTAGTCTGTCAATACAAATACAACCTCAACTATTACACATACAACAATCTGGACTGTCAATACAAATACAACCTCAACTATTACACATACAACAACCTAGTCTGTCAATACAAATACAACCTAAACTATTACACATACAACAATCTGGACTGTCAATACAAATACAACCTCAACTATTACACATACAACAACCTAGTCTGTCAATACAAATACAACCTAAACTATTACACATACAACAATCTGGACTGTCAATACAAATACAACCTCAACTATTACACATACAAACAACTTGGACTGTGAATACAACCACAGATACAATCACATAAGAACTACATGGGACACACATACTTCTTCTGCTTTCATTAGGAGAGTTATTTGGACGTGATTGCGTTGTGCCTGTTTACAGCAGGGCTGCGTTCTTGCACTGTTAGGCGGACACTAACATAACATAACATAAGGACAACATGGGACACAAATACAACAACATAGCACATAAATACAACAGCATAGAACATAAATACAACAACATATATCATAAATACAACAACATGGGACACAAATAAAACAACATAAGAACAACACTGGACATCAATACAACAACGTAGAACATAAATACAACAACGTAGAACATCAATACAACAGCATAGAACATAATATGATAACATAGAACATAAATACAACATGGAACATAAATACAACAACATAGAACATAAATACAACATAGACCAAATAGCATGAAGACAACATGGGACATAAATACAACATAGACATAGATCAAACAACATGGGGAACAATTACATAAGAACAACAACATGGGACACAAATACAACATAAGGTCAACAACATGGAACACAAATACAACAACATGGGGCACACATACCATGACATAGGCCAAACAACACGGGGACAACAATAGGGCCACAGATACAAGACAACAATCCTGCAGACGTGAAGCAGTCGTCCTTGAACTCCGCTGCTAACCCACACCTGACATTGTTATCTGGTGACCTTCACACACAGCTCCCTTTATGATGACAACATGTCAGTCAACTGTCACAGTGGTCACAACATAAAATCTGATGTATGACCCCACACAGTACAGTATATATATATATATCTTATATATAAATTAGGATGTGCGTATCTCTGTCTGTATGTATGTATGGCCTTTATTTGTTCGCGAACGGCCCATCCGATTGAGATGAAATTTTCTACACGCCTTCCTTTCATTCCAGAGCTGTCAACTGTGATATTTTGTTAGTGTGAAATCGCCTGCTTACTCAGTATTATTTCATTTTTCATTTTTCATCATAATTTCATATATCTCAGGGGACCTAACTCTGTAAAAGTTATTTCAAGGGGCATAACTTTTCTGTATAACTTATAGTCATATTGTGGCATCGTTTTCAAAGATTTATAAACTCTTTGTCCATAGTTATGTACCGGCATATGAGTTATAATAAATAATGATACAATCTGTAAGGCATTTTCAAAGTTTTCATAAAAATGATGCACAATGCATAACATTGTAACTCATCTTTTTTTGCTTAAGAAGTTACTGTAGTCATGCAGGTGATTATAAAGAGTTTTCATTAAAAATAATGGATGGTATGTGGTAGAACGTTCTTTTAAGTTACATTTTTTTTGTTGTATGAATTTAATGAAGCCGGACAGGGTCAGGCAGACAGATAGACAGACAGACAGACAGATAGACAGTCGGGAACAGGAACTTATATGACTACTTATATAAATTAAATGAGATGCTTCACACCAGGAGCTGGGCGATGTCGGGCCGGGTCAGACAGACAGACAGACAGACAGACAGATAGTCGGTAACGGGAACGGGAACTTATATGACTACTTATATGAATTAAATGAGATGCTTCCCACCAGGGACTGGGCGAAGCCGGGCAGGGTCAGCTAGTACAATATAAATCGTGCAATCTATTGTTTGTGTCTTCGTTATTCAAATTCACTACGGGAAAACATTGTTTTGAATATATATATATATATATATATATATATATATATATATATATATATATATGAGTGTGTGTGTGTGTGTGTGTGTGTGTCACCCATTCTGGTGAAGAGAAACAACAGCGAGGAGCAGCAATTATAATGGATCAGAGAGATCAAAATCGATCAAAGGATATTTGACTGTATCAGACAGAGCTGAGCGAAACACAACTTGGATTTAGGAAAAACAAAGGATGCACAGATACCATTTTTGCTCTTAGACAACTTATAGAAAAATCAATCGAATTCAATGAAACCCTTTACTTAGCCTTTGTGGACCAAGAAAAGGCATTTGAGAGAGTAGATAGAAAAAAGCTGTGGGAAATCCTTAATCAATATGGAGTGAGTACACATCTAACAAACCTATGTAGAAGTTTATACAACAACAGTGAATGCATAGTGAGAGCAACTGGAGGACACTCAGAACCCTTCACCATAAGATCTGGAGTACAACAAGGTTGTGCCCTGTCCCCTCTCTTGTTCATAACATGTATAGACAACATATGTAAAGAAACCAGCCAAACTGAGACCGCAAGAATACTGCATGACGAGAATACAGAAGAAGAACCATCTGCATATCTAACCATTAGAGAACTCCTGTTTGCGGACGACCAAGCATTAATAGAAAAATCAGAAGCTGGATTACAAGACCACATGAATAGTCTAAACCAGTGGTTCTCAACCTTTTTTGGCCCATTCCCCCCTTCACCATATTTTCAGAACGCCATTCCCCCCCCCCCCCCTTCCTATCAAAAATTTGGCCCGTTCCCCCCTTCACCGTATTTTCAGAACGTCATTCCCCCCTTTCATATTTCCTATCTAAAAATCCCCTCACCCCTACACAGTATACATAAAAGTGGAAGGCAAATGTAATCGCATATACTAAAACAAGTCTAGACATCCACATAAAACATGATTTGTGGGTCTACTTACTTTATAAAATGAATTTTAGAAGGACGAGACATACATAACTATAAAGTATGAAGGGGAAAACTATGTCAAGTAATCGGTTCTTGTATTAACACGATCTTGAAATGGTCTTCATTCCCCCCCCCCCCTGGAAACCATGAAATTCCCCCCTGGGGAGGAATTCCCCACCGGTTGAGAACCACTGATCTAAACGAAATGTGTAGGGAACATAACATGAAAATTAGCACAAGCAAAACAGAGGTAATGACTATAACTAAAGAAGAAAAAAACAACAATTCACCTAAACGAACATCCCTTGGAACAAGTAAAGAGTTTCAAGTACCTAGGAAGTATAATATCATCAAATGGCAGATCAGTAGACGAGATCGAAAATAGATGAATTAAGGCAAATTAACTCATTGGACAAATGGCACCAATACTAAAGAACAAACATGTATCAATAACTACTAAGAAAGCACTTTACAATGCAATCTTCCTACCAACTCTATGCTACAAATGCCAAACCTGGACAATGACAGAAAAAGAGAAAAGAAACATCACAACAACAGAAATGAGATTCCTGAGAAGAATACTCAACGTATCAAGAAGAGATAAGATCAGAAATGAAGAAATCAGGACTTAAGTGGGGGTTATAGCAGCACTAGATTTTATTAGAAAGCAGAAAGTCAAATGGTTTGGCCATGCAAGTAGGTTACCAGTCAACAGCATACCACAACAAGCAATGATGTACAGACCAGATAGAAACAGAGGAAGAGGCCGACCACGTAAACGTTGGACGGAGGGAATAGCAGAGTCCATGGGAATATCGATATATGAAGCCCATAAGCGGGCACTCTCACGATGTTTATACTTCACCTTGACACCGCAAGGTACAAGTGGAACATGATGAGATGAGATGACATGAAACAGTGTTACTGGTGAAGTTGAGTGGAAGACTTTTTGATGTCAACACCATACAAGTTTATGCACCAACAGCAGACAGTAGTGATGACAGCATTGATGAATTTTATAATGATTTAGATAATGCCTTCACAAAATGCAAGAATTCTGAAGTAAATATCATAACAGGTGACTTGAATGCCAAAGTTGGAAATCAACAGGACGGATGCATAGTAGGCAAGTATGGACTAGGGGAACAGAATGAAAGAGGTTGCAGACTTGTACAGTGGGCAAAAGAGCTTGATGTGATTATGGAAAACACCAAGGATATTATGGACAGGGAGAAGTCCTGATCATAAGATCAGAAATCAGACTGATTACATTCCCATCAACAGAAGATTTTGAAATGCCCTAAAAGTCACAAAAACTATACCAAGCGCAGACTGCTACAGCGACCATAGATTAATTTTAAGCAATATAAATATAAAATTAAAGAAAGTCAAATATACACCAAGAAACACAAAAATCTATGGGCACTGAAGAGTGAGGAGATAAAAGATAAATTTAATGTAGAGGTAAAGAACAGATTCGATGAGTTCTCTGCAGAAACAACCATCCCAAAAATAAAGATAATAGCACACAAGAAATGGATGATGGAAGACATCTTAAAACTCATGGAAATAAGAAGAAATAATAAAAATAACAAGGAAAAATAATGAAGAGATTCACAGGAAAATTAGGAAGCTATGCAAAGAGGCAAAAGAAACATGGCTTGAGGAAAATTGCAAGGAAATTGAAAACCAGCACAACACCCGGAATACCAAATTAATGCACAAAAGAATTAACAACATCACTAACAAAAGAACACACACACCAATGGGTTGCCGAAAAACCAAAGATGGCAAAATCATAATAGAAAAAGATAAGATTTTACATGTGTGGTCAGATTATGTGAAAGACTTTTATGATGATACAAGAGAAGAACAATATGATCATCTGAATAATAATGAAGGACCATCGATTTTGAAGATGGAAGTTCAGAATGCTCTTAACCATATGAAAACTGACAAGACCCCAGGTACAGATAACATCACAATAGAAAATGATCAATGCCTTAGAAGAATATGGAATAGACCAAGTTACCACCCGGGAAGGTTAACCCGGTCAACAAATGCCCGCAGAAGTCGGATGTGTCGGCCTAGCGGCGCAAGAACGCAGCTCTGCTGTAAACAGGCACAACGCAGTCACGTCTGAAAACAAAATCCGGATGAGCGCAGAAGAAGAAGAAGAAGAAGAAGAAGAAGAAGAAGAAGAAGAAGAAGAAGAAGAAGAAGAAGAAGAAGAAGAAGAAGAAGAAGAAGAAGAAGAAGAAGAAGAAGACCAAGTCACCAGACTGCTGAACGCAATATACGATACTGTAGATATACCTCCTGAATTATGTAATTTTATATTTATTGCAATCCCGAAGAAATCAGGAGCCTTGGAATGTGATCACCATCGAACAATTAGTATAATGAGCCACATCACGCAAAGAGTTAGGAAGAAAATACAACCTGAAATAGGAGAAGAACAATGTGGGTGTGTAGAAGGTAAGGGCACAGTAAATACTGTGTATATACTGAGAACAGTAATTGAATGTTCTATAGAAATAAACAAAGATCTATATCTTTGCTTTATTAACTACACAAAGGCTTTTGATAAAGTGAGACATAGTGACATGATAAGGATGTTTGAAGATCTACAAATTAATGGAAAAGACCTTAGACTTGTAAAAAAACAAATATTGGAAACAACAAGCTGCTATCAGAATTGATAACGATGTAGGTCAATATCAACCTATTAAAAAAAGTGTGAGACAGGGATGTGTAATGTCTCCAGATCGTTTTTCGTTGTACAGTGAAAATATTTTCAGAAATATACAAGATATGGAAGGAATCAACATTGGGAGACGATACATCAATAACATCAGATGTGCAGATGATACAATATTGATTGCAGACAATGAACAGGACATGCAACATTTAGTAGATGCGGTTGTTGCACACAGTGAACAACTAGGGTTATAATTAAATAGTAAGAAGACACAAATTATGGTCGTCACTAGGAAGAAGGAAATACCACAATGTGAAATAGGAGTTCTTCTTCTTCTTCTTTCGTTCGCTTGAAATATGTCTATAACTGCAATGCTGTCTCTTGTATGAATTAAACTGTCTTTTTCAGTCCACACAGCAGTCCATAGAGTTTATCTTCCACTGTCGTCTCTCTAGGCCAGAAGGTTTGCCTAGATATGTTATATTTTGGGCAGTCTTCGAGTATGTGCTCTGCTGTCTGCGACGCCAATCCACATGTGTACATGGCTGTTTCACCAATCTTGAATTTTGTATACATGTGGTTGCGTAATCTATTGTGCCCTGTTCTGAGGCGCAGAATAATGACTTGTTCTGGTCTATCCATAACGTGGTAGTCATCTTGAGCAGGTTTTGGTGGCTTTCTGACTGATTTGATCATTCTTTTCTTTTGGTGGTATGTAACGGGCACATCAGGCTGTTCTTCTTTGGCTCCTTCCTTAGCCAATTGATCAGCTCTGTCGTTTCCGGGTACTCCACAGTGGGATGGTATCCACTGTGTGGTGACCTTATGCTGACTGCTAAGTTCAGAAAGTAGTGTCCTTAGTACTGGCAATTTCCCAGACAGAAGCGCATCGAGTACTGATTTTACATCTGTCAATAGCACCACAGGTTGTGTACCATTGCTGGTATTTAGTAATTTCTCTGTTGCTATCTTGATTGCCTCAATTTCAGTATCGTAGTTATGGCAGTACTTTCCTGTCGGTACTCTAGCTGTGTCCCTAGTATTATTTGGGTATTCTATGTACACTCCCGCTCCTCCATTTCGAACAGCATTTTGTGCTGACCCATCTGTGTAGACTCGGATCCAGAGGTCCTGTGGGTATTCTTCATCAAGGAAGCTGAGAGTGGCTGTTCTGCGCTGCACACTGTTCTGTTCTTCCTTGTCAACTATTCCTCTCACTTTTGTCTGGATTTGTAATGATAGTCTATGCTCATCTTTCCATGGAGTTCGCTCTGGAATATTTGTTAGGGGGATACCAACTGTGGGTAGATCGGTGGTTTCTCTGCAGAGTCGTTTGGCCTGGTGGATAAAACTACTTCTTTTCAACCGCCCCATAGCTAGGTTTTCAAATCTGTTCTTCATAGGTGGCATGGCAAGCTGAGGAACTTTTCTGCTTGTATTAGCGTTTTCGTATCTCTGTGCTCACTCAGTGCTTGTGTCCTCCCCATTTTCTCCATTCCCACTATAGGGGTTGATCTCATCCCTCCTGTGGTGACTCTAAGTGCTTGATTTTGCACTTTGTCCAGCTCTTGTAGTGTGGTTTTTGATGCCGAACACCACGCAGTTGACCCGTATTCCAGGTGTGGTTATATGCTCTGTTGATAAACTTTGCTAAGTATTTTCCCACTGGCTCCCCATGTGGTTCCACTTAGCTTTCTCAGGATGGCTATTTTCCTTCTGGCTTTTGCAACTGCTTTGTTGATGTGCTTTCTCCATGTCAGCCTGCCATCAAATGTTACTCCAAGGTATGTTGGTTCTTTATCTTCTCTTAGGGGTGTTCAATTTATCTGGATGGTCCCTGCCTTTTGTTTTGGAGAGAGGGTAAATAGGGTGGTGCTGCACTTGTCAGTGTTTATGCTGACACACCATCTATTTGCCCATGCAACAAATGTGTCTACAGCTCTTTGTAGTAATCTGGTGGCCACTGATGCATGTTCATTTGTGCCCCATAGAACCAGGTCATCGGCGTACATTGCCGCTTTAATTCCATGCGGTAGATTAGCAACGAGATCATTGATGAAGATTAGAAAAAGTGTGGGGGACAAGACTCCGCCCTGGGGAACACCGTGACGCAGTAGTACTTTCTTGCTCTTTAGTCCGTCTATCTGTACTCGGGCTCTTCTGTTGTGCAAGTATGCTTTCACCCATTTGTACATTCTTCCATTGACTTTGCAGTTTCTCAGTTTATTCATCAGACCTTCTTTCCAGACTTTGTCAAAGGCTTTCTTCAAATCTATCCACGTCGCAAGCACCAGCTTCTTCTCTTGGAACGCATCCTCAATTTCTTGAGAGAGGTAGGTTGTCTGATCTTCCGTAGAGTAGCACTGCCTAAAGCCAGCCTGCTGTGGCACAAGGATGTTTTTACTTTCAATGTACCACTGCAGTCTGTGATTGATAATGCGCTCCAGTGTTTTGCAGAGACAGCTGGTGAGGCTAATTGGTCTGTAGCTAGAGGCAATGGAACTATCTTTCCCTGATTTTAGGAGGGGTATCATGATTGCTTCTCTCCAGGCTTGTGGAACACTGCCTAAGGTCCAACTATTATTGAAGATCTGCAACAGCTTTGCTTTGGCCTCTGTTCCTAGGTTCCTGATCATTTCATTGGAGATACCATCATCTCCTGGTGACTTTCTCATTTTCAGTTTTGATATGGCTAGCTCCAGTTCGCTGATTGTGATGGGTGCCTCCAGAACCTCATGTGCTATTTTCTCCTGTCCTGTATGTTGCCGTTTCTCTCGAATCTCTTGTTGTTTCTCTGGACTAATTTTGATATTGTTATCTTGTGCGAATGAATCCGCAAAATGGTCAGCTGCTTGCTTTCTTGTTAAGATGTTTCCATCTTTATGTAGTGCAATTTTTGAGTTTCTCCCTGTGCCCTCATCGTTAAGTTGTTTTATTAGCTTCCACAATTTCCTTGTGTCTCTTTCAAAGTTCAGAGACTGTTTTTTCCTGCCAGCTTTTCCGTCTAGCCTGCAGCTTGGCCCTTTGAAATTTGGCTTTTGCATGCTGGAATTTATTGTGGTGCTCTTGGTTGGGTGTGGCCTCTGCTTGCTTTCTACATACTTCCACATCATTATGCAACTGTTCGAGTTCACTACCCCAGTAGGGTTTATATTGTTTACGGGCTCCTCTTGGTACTGTTTCTCGCGCTGCCTGTAGTATGCATTTCCCAAACTCTTCAACTACTTTATTTATGTCTTTCTCAGTGTTCAGGTTTCTAACCAGTATGCTGGTGCGATTTTTGTACATTGCCCAGTCTGCTTTCTTGTAGTTCCACCTCGAGAGGGTGCTGCTTTCACTTACAAGCTCATTTTCTAGTTAGAAAGACTGGCCGATGGTCGCTGCCACCAAGTTGTTTCCCAACAATTCGTGTAATGTTCCACTCCAGGTCTGGTGAATGAAAAGCCAGGTCAGGTGTAGTTGTAGAGTGCCATGATCTCGAGTAGAAAGTATGTGGGTCGGACGGCTTGTTAACCAAGATGAATCTATTCTCATCCTGCCAGTCTTCCTCCTCTCTGGTCCATGTGATCATAGCCCCAACTCTGCGAGTGGCTGTTGAAATCGCCATACACAATCATTTTTTCTGTTAATGGTAGTGTGTCCAGTGCCTGTGGACGGTCACTTGGACAGTAGTAATTGATCAGATGTAGGTCTGTATAGCCTGTTTTAAGTTTAAGTGTCTGATACTCAGCCCCTTCCATATAGACTTCGATTTGGGAAGCAGTGATGTTATTTTTTACAAGGGTAAGTATCCCACCTTTTCGCCTGTCCTTTCGGTCAGATCTGTAACACTGGTAGCCTCTGATTTTGAAGGCTATATCTTCGTTAAGGTGAGTTTCTTGCAAGCAACATATGCTTACTTTTTCTTGGTCCAGGATGTTTTCTAATTCTATTTTTTTGTTGCTGACTCCCTCCGCATTCCATTGCATTATTTTAAGTCTTTGTTTAGTTTAGCCAGCCGTTCTATTCTCGTGTCCCCTGGCTCCACAGGACATCTGAGAAGGACCTCCAGTAGTTGGGGTTGGACCCTTTCGAGACATAGGGCCCGGCACTGCACCTGCCTGGGCAGGGCGAGCATCATAACTTTTAGCAGTAGTCGACATATTCCATTTTGCGTAATTGCGTGGCATCCTGATTTCTGTGGTGCGCCTCCTGGCTGGTTGCCTCCGTCTTCAGCACCTTTCCTTTGCTAGAGCAGACTGTGGTATCACTCGAGTTTAGATGTGTACACACGCACACACGTGTCTGCACATGCATGTATGTGTATACACATCTAGAGCACACTGGTTATTTTCCGGCGCCAGATACTCGCCGTCGCCCCTTCTCCTGTTAGTAGAAACAGTTCCGCCAAGTGAAGGCCAGGAGTTGGACTTTTGCTGCATAGGTTATGTATTCACGAGCCATTGGGGTATTTAAGCAATGTTGGGCGCTCACCCCAACACTGCGCCCCGGCTACATACAGCAACATTTGGAACCTGAAATAGGAGTAAATGGGCATATTCATAAGCAAGTGAATCAGTACAATTATCTCGGAACAGTCGTAACATCTGATGGGAGATGCCCTGAAGAGATGAGAACAAGAATTGCCATTGCGAAGGTAGCCTTTTGCAAGATGAAAAACATACTGACCAATAAAAAGATATCAACTGAAACAATAAAAAGATATCAACTGAAACAAGAAAAAGAGTGTTGAAGTGCTACATAGAACCTGTACTTTTGTATGGATGTGAAGCGTGGTCAATGAGCAGTCAAGCTGAAAAACATCTGATGGCTGTGGAAATGTGGTTTCTGAGGAAAATGCAAAGAATACCATGGACAGACAGAAAAACCAATGAACAAGTCCTTCAACAAACAAATGAAGATCGTAAACTGATTAGAGTCATTAGACATAGACATAGCCAAAATTTTTTGGGCATGTTATGAGAAGAAATGACTTGGAGAGCTTGGTGACAGCTGGCAAGATCGAAGGTAACAGACCAAGGGGAAGACTGAGAAGTAAATACCTGGATGGCTTGACCACGTGGCATGGTCGAAACAGGAACACGGAGATGATCCACAATTCTGGTGATCAAGTGAGATGGCAAAACATGACCGCCCATGCTCACCGGCATGGCACATGATGGATGGATATATCACCCTGTTGTGTGACACCCCCATAGAGCACATGATGTATGACCCTCACACACAGTACCTGACGTATGACCCCCCTCCACCTTCCCCCAGCACCTCCTAATATATGACCTCCTTTTACAGTACTTGATGTATGACACCAATCCCCCGACAGTGCTTGGTGTATGACACCCCCTCCCCCGACAGTAATTGGTGTATGACACCCTTCCCCCAACAGTGCTTGGTGTATGACACCCTTCCCCCAACAGTACTTGATGTATGACACCAATCCCCCGACAGTGCTTGGTGTATGACACCCCCTCCCCCAACAGTAATTGGTGTATGACACCCTTCCCCCAACAGCACTTGGTGTATGACACCCTTCCCCCAACAGTACTTGGTGTATGACACCAATCCCCTGACAGTGCTTGGTGTATGACACCCCCTCCCCCGACAGTAATTGGTGTATGACACCCTTCCCCCAACAGTACTTGGTGTATGACACCCTTCCCCCAACAGTACTTGGTGTATGACACCCTTCCCCCAACAGTACTTGATGTATGACACCAATCCCCCAACAGTGCTTGATGTATGACACCCCCTCCCCCGACAGTAATTGGTGTATGACACCCTTCCCTCAACAGTACTTGGTGTATGACACCCTTCCCCCAACAGTACTTGATGTATGACACCAATCCCCCAACAGTGCTTGGTGTATGACACCCCCTCCCCCGACAGTAATTGGTGTATGACACCCTTCCCCCAACAGTACTTGGTGTATGACACCCTTCCCCCAACAGTACTTGGTGTATGACACCCTTCCCCCAACAGTACTTGGTGTATGACACCCTTCCCCCAACAGTACTTGGTGTATGACACCCTTCCCCCAACAGTGCTTGGTGTATGACACCCTTCCCCCAACAGTGCTTGGTGTATGACACCCTTCCCCCAACAGTACTTGGTGTATGACACCCTTCCCCCAACAGTGCTTGGTGTACGACACCCCCTCCCCCGACAGTAATTGGTGTATGACACCCTTCCCCCAACAGTACTTGGTGTATGACACCCTTCCCCCAACAGTACTTGGTGTATGACACCCTTCCCCCAACAGTACTTGGTGTATGACACCCTTCCCCCAACAGTACTTGGTGTATGACACCCTTCCCCCAACAGTGCTTGGTGTATGACACCCTTCCCCCAACAGTACTTGGTGTATGACACCCTTCCCCCAACAGTACTTGGTGTATGACACCCTTCCCCCAACAGTGCTTGGTGTATGACACCCTTCCCCCAACAGTACTTGGTGTATGACACCCTTCCCCCAACAGTGCTTGGTGTATGACACCCTTCCCCCAACAGTACTTGGTGTATGACACCCTTCCCCCAACAGTGCTTGGTGTATGACACCCTTCCCCCAACAGTGCTTGGTGTATGACACCCCCTCCCCCGACAGTAATTGGTGTATGACACCCCTCCCCCGACAGTAATTGGTGTATGACACCCTTCCCCCAACAGTGCTTGGTGTATGACACCCTTCCCCCAACAGTGCTTGGTGTATGACACCCCCTCCCCCGACAGTAATTGGTGTATGACACCCCTCCCCCGACAGTAATTGGTGTATGACACCCTTCCCCCAACAGTACTTGGTGTATGACACCCTTCCCCCAACAGTACTTGGTGTATGACACCCTTCCCCCAACAGTACTTGGTGTATGACACCCTTCCCCCAACAGTACTTGGTGTATGACACCCTTCCCCCGACAGTAATTGGTGTATGACACCCCTCCCCCGACAGTAATTGGTGTATGACACCCTTCCCCCAACAGTGCTTGATGTATGACACCCCCTCCCCCGACTACTTGATGTATGACACCCCCTCCCCCGACAGTACTTGGTGTATGACACCCCTCCCCCAACAGCACTTTGCGATACAAGGGGTCACAGAGCTAGGGTCAGAACACAGTCAGTGTTGATCTATGCAGTAGACGTGCTCAAGCACACTGACCTAGCCAGCGAGGCAACAACTCACCAAGTGACTGTCCCAGAACATCCACTTTCTCAAGCCCTGGTGACTCCCGATGTTCTTTGTGTTCCTCAACCTCAAATGGACATATCAAAGACTGCAGTGTACGGTTGCTGCAGATGTTAGCATCAGAGAATGTAGACCAGAAATCCAGTGTAGGGTTGCTGTGGATGTTAGCATCAGAGAGAGTGTAGTCAAGGAATCCACATTGTAGGGTTGCTGTGGATGTTAGCATCAGAGAGTGTAGTCCAGGAATCCAGTGTAAGGTTGCTGTGGATGTTAGCATCAGAGAGAGAGAGAGAGAGAGAGAGTAGTCCAGAAATGCACAGCTCATTATTGACACATGAGGGCAGTTGACAAGGGGCCACTATTGACACATGAGGGCAGTTGACAAGGGGCAACTATTGACACACGAGGACAGTTGACAAGGGACCACTATTGACACATGAGGGCAGTTGACAAGGGGCAACTATTGACACACGAGGACAGTTGACAAGGGGCCACTATTGGCACATGAGGGCAGTTGACAAGGGGCAACTATTGACACACGAGGACAGTTGACAAGGGGCCACTATTGACACATGAGGGCAGTTGACAAGGGGCCACTATTGACACATGAGGGCAGTTGACAAGGGGCAACTATTGACACACGAGGACAGTTGACAAGGGGCCACTATTGACACATGAGGGCAGTTGACAAGGGGCAACTATTGACACACGAGGACAGTTGACAAGGGGCAACTATTGGCACATGAGGGCAGTTGACAAGGGGCAACTATTGGCACATGAGGGCAGTTGACAAGGGGCCACTATTGGCACAAGAGGGCAGTTGACAAGGGGCCACTATTGGCACATGAGGGCAGTTGACAAGGGGCAACTATTGGCACATGAGGGCAGTTGACAACGGGCAACTATTGGCACATGAGGGCAGTTGACAAGGGGCAACTATTTTCACTGGATCGTTAAGAGGCCAGCATGCCCAACAGATAAGAGCCCTCATATTTAAACTCCCGATGAGCTGATGTTGAGGTAGTGGGTTCAACCCCTACAGGACTCCGCTGGACGAAAATATTGACTTCTCATCCTTGAACTGGGAATGTAAATTACAAGTACCTCTGAAGTCAGAGTGGGTTCACCTGATAGTTAGGGACACTTGTAATAGGGAAAGCTATTCCACATGCAAAAAAACCAGCCCAGTGCACTAGAAATAGCATGAGTATGGGATACGCTGGAGTTCAAAGCGAATGGGTGCTAAAAAAACAAAAACAAAAAACAAAGGACTGTTACATTTCTATGTACAAGATTCCAGGAACTGGTCAAAGCTCCCTTGTATGTGTGCATGTATACCAGTGTGCATTTCCTCACAGACAGACAAATACCATCAGAAAAAAGAATATCTTTGTTTAATTCCCCAATTTTTAAAATCACTGATACAAGGAACAAAGCGACACTGTCAACAATTTCAACAAATCAAATTAACAACTGACCACTGCCAACAGTTTGTGGCTTGGTGTTTGTGACAATGCCTATCTCTCCATGTCACTGAATGTTTCATTTGAAATGCCTATGGCATGCAATCCCATCCCAAAGACAACAAGGAATGATTGCTGACTTGATGAACTATCTGTGAACTGTCCAGGCAACAGGTGCAGGTCTGATAGCTCTCACTGAGAAAACATTGGTCAAACAAGACTGAAAAACTCAGCCATCTTGTTATTCTGGAGCAGGGGACACCACTCTATTACAAAGAACTTAACTTCCAAGTTTATGAAATGTACCAACTACTAACGCACACAGTTGTCCTGTATTCACGACTAATGTACTCGCAAGCTGTCAGGTGATGGCAACAGAAGACAAATATTCTCAAACATCACAAACTGCCCTGCCCACTGGCATTAGCGATCATGCCTCTCCACACCTCACAATTACCAATGTATCAGTTCGTGACTGACATTTTCTCTGCCATGAAAATTTGTCAAGAATCTTCTCTCATTGTCTTCCTCTATCATCATCATCATGTGCCCCATCAAATGTGGTGAAGGCATTCATGAATCTCCTAATCCACAAACTGTACCCCACTAATCCTGTCATGTGATGGACATCATTCATGATTTAGGATTCTACCTGACACTGTCTCAGCCACACTGAAAACATTCTGACCTGTTTTATCTGTGTGCTCCACAGCTGTGAAATGTATGCCTCCCCCTGACAACCCCAACTTCAGCACAGTGTGGTTGTGTCTCAGTTCAGGGTCAAGTGTCAACATCATGGTAATATCTTCAAAGTCTACATAATATAGTTTATTGACCCACACCTGGAGCACGTTCTGTCATTCATTCACAAATCATTTAATCAGGTCGCCCAGACACAGAAGCGCATACATCCAGGAGAAGGTAGAGGTCTGGGTCATAGTGAGACACAACCTCAAGCAGTCTCCTGTCACAGCCAAACATCATGTTTCTGTTCACCAGCCTCCAAGAAAACACGACACAACATGGCCACCTAAAATTATCTGCGTGCATTCTTGCTTCTCTTGATCAACGAATTCCTCAAGGCAACCTTGGAAAGGAAATAAATTGTACATTAGAGAGACAATAACCATGTGAGATATACAAGATGGAGGTTGAAAACATACAATGGGAGAAAGGTCAGATACAAGATACAGACATACAGTGGGAAAGATATCACATACAAGATAAAGACATACAGTGAGAGAGAGGTCACATACATGATACGTAACATACAATGGGAGAGAGGTCACATACAAGATAAAGATATACAGTGGGAGAGAGGTTACATACATGATACGTAACATACAATGGGAGAAAGGTCAGATACAAGATACAGACATACAGTGGGAAAGATATCACATACAAGATAAAGACATACAGTGGGAGAGAGGTCACATACAAGATACAGACATACAATGGGAGAGATATCACATACAAGATAAAGACATACAGTGGGAGAGATATCACATACAAGATAAAGACATACAGTGGGAGAGAGGTCCCATACATGATACGTATCATACAATGGGAGAGGTCACATACAAGATAAAGACATACAGTGGGAGAGAGGTCACATACATGATACGTAACATACAATGGGAGAGAGGTCACATACAAGATACGTAACATACAATGGGAGAGAGGTCACATACAAGATAAAGACATACAGTGGGAGAGAGGTCACATACAAGATACAGACATACAATGGGAGAGATATCACATACAATATAAAGACATACAGTGGGAGAGATATCACATACAAGATAAAGACATACAGTGGGAGAGATATCACATACAAGATACAGACATACAATGGGAGAGAGGTCACATACAAGATAAAGACATACAGTGGGAGAGAGGTCACATACAAAATACAGACATACAATGGGAGAGAGGTCACATACAAGATACAGACATACAATGGGAGAAAGGTCACATACAAGATAAAGACATACAATGGGAGAGAGGTCACATACAATGGGAGAGATATCACATACAAGATAAAGACATACAGTGGGAGAGATATCACATACAAGATAAAGACATACAGTGGGAGAGAGGTCACATACAAGATACAGACATACAGTGGGAGAGAGGTCACATACAAGATACAGACATACAGTGGGAGAGATATCACATACAAGATACAGACATACAGTGGGAGAGATATCACATACAAGATACAGACATACAATGGGAGAGAGGTCACATACAAGATACAGACATACAGTGGGAGAGAGGTCACATACAAGATACAGACATACAATGGGAGAGAGGTCACATACAAGATAAAGACATACAGTGGGAGAGATATCACATACAAGATACAGACATACAATGGGAGAGAGGTCAGCCAACACCAAGTACAACCAACCCCAAACAGGCAGTCAACCACCCCAGAAGCACCCACCTGCTTCTCCTTGAATGACCTCTTGACTTTCTTCCTGCGGATCTTGTGCTTGACCATGGTAAAGACTTTCTTCTTCATCTTCTCCTTGTTGGTGGTGCTGGCAAACGGGTTCATCTTCTGGGGGCCATGGGCAAACTTCTCCCGCCCCTCCCTGCCCGCCTGCAACCACATCAAACATGCTATATTTGTACACATGGAACAAGCTAGATTTGTACACATCAAACCTTCTATAGTTCTACACATAGAAGATTCTAGATTTGCATACATCAAACATTGTATAGTTGTACGGGTATCTATAACTGTCAACTGATGGAGTGACCTGGAGATGGGACATCCATCTCAGACTCAATTAAATTGGGTTCAAAACACCACTATGTCATTGGTTTGTGTTAGTGTTCATATCTGCCATATGACGGCACACGCCAACCAAAAGGTAAATGGGGTTTTCCAGTTACGCACGAAAATGGGCAAATAGAAAAGGAGGAACCCTTGGGAACGGAAAGAACGTCACAAGACAACAAAGGACAGTCTGTGTGTGATTCTGATAAGGAGAGGACGCATCTTCGAAGGAGCCGTATGGTGAAGCGCTGTCGGCGATTATTCCGAGCTTCGGCAAATAGATAATAGCAGGAACGATCGATTTGGCAAGGATATTCAATGCAGGACCCAAGCCTAGACATGCCTGAACTCAGAACAGCGAAATAGCAGGTTTACGCCTCAAGGTGAACATTTGAAATAGAATAGGGAGTTTCGTAAAATGTTAGATGATAAACGCCGCTCCTACATTCAGGGGCAGTTTTATAATATGCGATAATATCCACTATTATTTTCACTCAACACGATAATAAAGTGTGAGTAGTTCATTCATTGGATTGGCGTCAGTCTATTTGTCACACTTGTGACTGTTCAAGGTAAGTTCGTAACGAATTTATAATTTGATGTTCATTCCACCTTTAAATGGAGGAAGTAACCTCATGCCAATATCTCTTCACAGATCTCAGCCACAGATCTTCTGGATACATTCTATTGAATTTTTTGTTCCATGATGTTGACATCAGACCAGGAATCATCACTTTCTTATTCTACCTCTTCCATCACTGACCTTGAGCCTTCCATCACTGACCTTGGGCAGCTGCCTAATCTAAATTTAACAATTAGAAAAAAAAGATATCCTAAAAAAAGTGTGAAATCAGCCGTGGGCGATATGGAAGCAGAATGCGCGGCGTTGTTCTTGATGGCATGAAACCTCACTGTTCAGAAAGCAATGGCAAACAAGTGAAATAAAATATACCAGTAAGTCACAGTCAATAAATGCTGAGGTTGACTGCAAAGTCCTGTAACTAACTGTCAACCCTCAAAAAGAATTCTGATATCTGCATAATGGGGTTCTGGTTGGTGCTGAAGAGTTAGTGCAATGTGCTAAGAACAACAACTCACCATGACGGTGGCCAGCCGGGACTCCCTGTCGTGGGCCTTCTTCTTGTGCACCAGCTCAATGTCTCCAAGTTTGGGCAGGTCATGGCTGCAGACATGAAGGTCAAAGTTCATTCAACAGACTGTCTCAACCATCTAAAATACATCAATCAACATTAGCTGTGTTCACACACACAACAATCAGCATTAGTTGTGTCCACACAAACAACAATCAACATTAGCTGTGCCCACATGTAACAACAATCAACATTAGTTGTGTCCACGCATACAACAATCAAAATTAGTTGTGTCCACACATACATCAATCAACATTAGTTGTGACCGCACATATATCAATCAACATTGTGTCCACACATACAACAATCAACATTAGTTGTATCCACACATCACACAAACAACAATCAACATTAGGTGTGTCCATGCACATCACACATACATCAATAAACATTTGTTGTGTCCACACATGTAACCATCAACATTAGTTGTGTCCACACATGTAACCATCAACATTAGTTGTGTCCACGCAAATCACACATAACGTCAATCAGCATTAGTTGTGTCCACACATACAACAATCAACATTAGGTGTGTCCACACGTACAACAATCAGGTACTTTTAAGCATCCGTGATAAGAGAGACATATCAGCTTTTTAAGTCCACATCAGAACTGACGTGTGTCGTACCTGTGACAGAACTTACATGTGCCATCTTGGAGGCAGAAGTGGCATGTGTCATACGTGTGACAGAACTCATATGTACCATTTTGGAGGCAGAAGTGGCACATGTGGTTACCTATGAAAACTTGGAATGTCTAATCTGTCCCAGAACTGACCTATAATCAGATCCGAATGCCTCCTGTTGCTTCCTCTTCTTGGCTTTGCGAGCAGACAACCTTGATGAGCCAATCTCCTTGGCCACCTGTCGGGCACTGATGACCTTGAAGTCGTCGTCGGTCATGATCCTGGTACTGGAGATCATCTCTGCCAGCTTCTCCTTCTCCTCTACCTCTTCCGCTGTTGCCTTGGGCTCTTCCTGCAGCAAGAGTCAATCATAACGTGTGAAATACACATGACAGACAACATGTTACGTTATATCAAACCACAACATACATCACACCGCAACATACATCACACCACAACATATATCACATCATATCAAACCACACCATATATCACATCATATCAAACCCCACCATATATCACATCATACCAAACCACAACATATATCACATCATATCAAACCACAGCATATATCACATCATATCAAACCACAGCATATATCACATCATATCAAACCCCACCACTCCCCCGATGTGTCTCCACCTTGCCGTGGTGGGGGAGCTTGCGTGTCCCATCGACCCCATGTGCTTGCCGATGGGTGAAAACTACATATCGGACGGCTCGTGGGATAGGGACCAGACTAAGAGAGACACAACCTGCTGCTCTGCAGGTAAGACTGAGGATAGCAGTCAAAATAAGGCAAACGATCCCTAAATCTCAGTCCGGGCATAACCTCTAAGGTTCCCACCCGAGGTGTATGGCTGAACGTCTCTAAGCCATAAACTCTCGGAAGTGAGAGCCTGGCCGACACAAACCTACATCAAAATTGTGATGATGTGCTGACAACGCTACATGCTCAGCGCAGATTCGTTCGATGGCTCCTAGCTGGGGGATATGAAGTATCCCCGGATGAAAGGGCCTGACCGTTACTCGCCCACAGACGCACGGAGGTAAGGTGCTGAGCCGGCAGCACATGTAGCCTACCTCGTGAGTGAGTAAAAAAGGAGGAAAAACTCCTCGGTCGCACGTCTCGCAGTCGTCCGATATTCTGTAACCACACTCATGGATTGAGTGTAGTCAAAGGTGGAAAATTGTCTCGTTGACACGAAATGGAACGCCTGTCTTGCGAATCCATTATGTGGCAGCCCGAAGCGAAAGCTTGCTGTGTGGAAGCCGAAACAAGAGTCTCGAAACCCGAGGAAGGCTAACCTCATTAAAAAATGCCCTCCGGAAGCCGGAAGTGTCGTCCTACGGGTGGCAAACTAAAAATTGACACTACGCATTTACGTCCGAGTGAAACGTCTCGTCCGAATGTCTCTCGTGCTAGGAACAGCTCTGACTACCTAGTTTCCGAATGCCGCTCTTGTTCGGAACAGCTCTGACTAGGTAGTTTTCCGAATGTCTGTCGTGCCTGGAACAGCTCTGACGGGTGCAACGACAAGCACATGTCCGAAAACTCGCTGAGTGGATACCGTCTGCAAACCTGTCTGGTTTGTGCGGGAATGGCCCGGGGCAAACAAAATGACCAATATATTGAAGTGAGGATTTAAAGCAGCCATGAGCAGGACGTGACGATTCCCTCGGCTAGCCCAGAACCAGGGCGTTATGTGTCGGCCCTGCAACTATGGAAGCAACCTTGGATGGCGGAAAATGCTATGGACTGTCCCTGCCTTCCTTTGAGGGATGACCGTTGTCTTCGACCGTTCTAACTTGGCCAGCATGTTTGTAGATGGCACCACAAAAGTGAGAGTCTCCCAGGAATGCTACCTGGTCAAAAAAGCACGCTAAAGTCGATGTGTTGGCCTACGGGTTTCGGCCCAAGGGCGCATAACAGACACACCGCAATCACATCTGAAAAAACACTCCGGATGAACGAAAAGAAGAAGAAACCCCACCATATATCACATCATATCAAACCCCACCATATGTCACATCATATCAAACCACAGCATATATCACATCAAACCACAACATATATCACATCATATCAAACCACAGCATATATCACATCATATCAAACCCCACCATATGTCACATCATATCAAACCACAACATATATCACATCATATCAAACCACAGCATATATCACATCATATCAAACCCCACCATATGTCACATCATATCAAACCACAACATATATCACATCATATCAAACCCCAGCATATATCACATCATATCAAACCCCACCATATGTCACATCATATCAAACCACAACATATATCACATCATATCAAACCCCAGCATATATCATATCATATCAAACCCCACCATATGTCACATCATATCAAACCACAGCATATATCACATCATATCAAACCCCAGCATATATCTCATCATATCAAACCACACCATACATCATATAAAACCACAGCATATATCACATCATATCAAACCACAGCATATATCACATCAAACCACAACATATATCACATCATATCAAACCCCAGCATTATATCTCATCATATCAAACCACACCATACATCATATCAAACCACAGCATATATCACATCATATCAAACCACAACATATATCACATCATATCAAACCACAGCATATATCACATCATATCAAACCACACCATACATCATATCAAACCACAGCATATATCACATCATATCAAACCACAGCATACATCATATCAAACCACAGCATATATCACATCATATCAAACCACAACATATATCACATCATATCAAACCACAGCATATATCACATCATATCAAACCACACCATACATCATATCAAACCACAGCATATATCACATCATATCAAACCACAGCATATATCACATCATATCAAACCACACCATACATCATATCAAACCACAGCATATATCACATCATATCAAACCACACCATATATCACATCATATCAAACAACAACATATATCACATCATATCAAACCACACCATATATCACATCATATCAAACCACAACATATATCACACCATACCAAAACATACATCACATCATACCATAACATGCCACAGCTTCAAATCCATTCAAATTGATATATGTGATGTGATATATGTTGTGGTTTTATTTGATGTGATATATCCCCTGGTTCTCCCCATTGTCAAGGGTGGCCATGCGTGTTGTCAATGACGACTGCTGTGGACAGATCCATGGTTCCCCCACTTGTCTAGGGTGGCCACGCGTGTTGTCAATGAAAATAGATGCGGACTCACGCTTGTTGTCAATGACGACTGCTATGGACAGATCCATGGTCGCCCATTGTCAAGGGTGGCCATGCGTGTTGTCAATCAAAACAGCTGTGGACAGATCCATGGTTCCCCCTATTGTCTAGGGTGGCCACGTGTGTTGTCAATGAAAATAGATGCGAACAGATCCATGGTTCCCCTCATTGTCTAGGGTGGTCACGCTTGTCGTCAATGACGACGCTTGTCGTCAATGACGACTGCTATGGACAGATCCATGGTCCCCCATTGTCAAGGGTGGCCTTGAGTGTTGTCAATGAAAACAGCTGTGGACAGATCCATGGTTCCCCCCATTGTCTAGGGTGGCCACACGTGTTGTCAATGACGACTGCTGTGGACAGATCAATGCCATGAATGGCTGGTGTTAATGACAATGATTGTAAACGTGTTATCATTTGACTACAGTAAATGCCTGGTTGCTCACAGACTGACCTGGTTGGCTTCCTCGTCAGAAGAGTGACAGACATCAACCCACTCACTGTCACTGTCATCATCCTCCTCGCTGCAAGATTCCCACTCATCTGTACAGGAGAAACAAGACAGCAGTTAGTTCATGTGTGTGTGACAGGTAGCCACATGGCAGTTAGTTCATGTGTGTGTGTGGTGGTGGTGGTGGTGGGGGGCTGAGGGTTGGAGAGAGAGAGAAAGATGTAACAAACTAGCATGCATGCATGTGACAGGTAGTAACAAGGCACAATGTAACCAGCATACTAACATAACAGACAATATGGCAACAGTCACAGAGCACAATAAATTGTCCTCCAGGGCTCCCCCAACAACTGATGCGCCGGCACATTATGTAGAGAAGATGCTAGAGGACATACCTTGCTCCTGCTGGGTCTCCTCCTGCTTGTGTTCAATCTCAGAGATGACCTCAGCTCCAGGAATAAAAGACTTGACATTCTGCTGCCCGTACTGCATCACTTCCAGCTCCTTCCGAGCCTCAGTCGGCCGACCCTGCAAATGTAAACACTGTGGTTAATTCTCTATAAACAGTGGGTTTGTTTGTTCCCATATCCTTTACAGGACATCGCTGTCAACATCAGCATCTTTCAGCTGATTAATGATTTCTTGGAAAGATTACACTCAGTAGTTCGCTACTGCTTTCTGAGCGGCCGGCTCACATACCCCATAAGTCACCAACACGGCGAGAACCACTACTGATTCTCGCACAAGTTACGTTCCTCACATGGATATACAGGGTTATGGAGAAAGTCGCTAACCCCTAGGCCAGGGAGACCGGCATAAACAGTGTACACTACACATATAAATATCATGGTTATTTCTCTATAAACAGTGATAATAATTCTCTATAAACAGTGGACATAGACTACAAATATAAACATCATGGTTAATTCTCTGTAAACAGTGATAACAATTATCTATAAACAGTGGACAAACACTACTCATATAAACATACATAGTTAATTCTCAATAAACAGTGGACAAATGCTACAAATGCAAATATGGTAAATTCTCTATAAAGGACAGATGCTGCAAATGCAAATATGGTAAATTCTCTATAAAAAATGGACAGAAGCTACAAATGCAAATATGGTTAATTCTCTATAAAGAATGGACAGATGCTACCAAAATTAAGCATCATGGTTAATTCTCTATAACCAGTGGTCAGACCCTAGAAGTACAAACTTTGTGGATTAACTCTCTATAAACAATTTACTATCCATGCTAAGAAAAAAGTGTTTCCACATCTGTGGTACAACTAAGTGACCACTAGCTTGAACAAATAGCAGGCTAAATATACCTGTCTACTAGAGGTGTGACTGTTAGCTAGCTCATCTAGACAGAGGATGAGCTCTCACTCACCCCCAGGACAAGTACTCACCCTGTCCCTGCGGTGTAACAGCTCTGGGTTGGTTCGTCGGAATAACTGCACGAGAGACCTGGCCGCCATCATCACGGCTGTGGACAACAAACAAACATAAACAGTTGTAGAAGATGTCATAAACAAGAGAGTCAGTGACAGCACACACAACACAGCTCCAGCTCACATGGCACATATCTGATATGGGACATATCTCACATGGGACATTCTTCACACAGCACATATATCACATGGGACATTCTTCACACGGCACATTTAACAATCTCACAAAGACCTTACACAGCACAGTTGCAACTCAACAAAGAATACAGTTGCAACTCATGCTGCACAAACAACTCCATCTCAGCACACAAGATATACCTCACCACACAAGGTAAACATTACCATGCATAATATATACCTTACCACACAAGATATACCTTACCACACAAGATATACCTTACCACACAAGGTAAACATTACCATGCATAAGATATACCTTACCACACAAGGTAAACATTACCATGCATAATATATACCTTACCACACAAGATATACCTTACCACACAAGATATACCTTACCACACAAGGTAAACATTACCATGCATAATATATACCTTACCACACAAGATATACCTTACCACACAAGATATACCTCACCACACAAGATATACCTCACCACACAAGGTAAACATTACCATGCATAAGATATACCTTACCACACAAGATATACCTCACCACACACAAGCTTTTGTCTCACAGAAAACATCCCTCACTCAGCACAAATATCTTTATCACACAATCGGCATACCCCCACCTCATACATCCATGTCACTCCTGTCTCACACATAACATACCCCAACCTCACACTAGTGACGGCATCCTGACCTCGCAGATAACACACCCACCTCACAAGATATGTCATCCATGCTCCACACAGAATGTACTCTGCACCTCACACAAGACACATTAACCATGTCTCCCACACGACATACCCTCACCTCACACATGTCATTCCCTCCCCACACACAATGTACCTTTATCTCTGTGTGTCTTGTACTGGACCAAATCCTGCAACAAGTCGTCTGACATGGCCAGCGGGCACCTGGCACAGATCTCACGCACGGCATTCAGACCGACGGCCATCACTTCACTGGAGTTGCGTTCTGCGATAAAGTTGTTGGCGATAGTCATCAGCACCTCCTCCACGGCGTCCGGGGGGACTACTTCATGGCTTCCTTGTGCAATATATAGCAGTAGTCGGGTCACCTGCAGACACCAACCAACACTTACAGTCCAGCAAATATGTCATTTATTTATGTCAACCAACATTCAGTCCAGCAAATATACATTTATGTCAACCAACACTCACAGTCCAGCAAATATGTCATATATTTATGTCAACCAACACTCACAGTCCAGCAAATATGTCATACATTTATGTCAACCAACACAGTCCAGCAAATATGTCATACATTTATGTCAACCAACACAGTCCAGCAAATATGTCATAAATTTATGTCAACCAACACTCAGTCCAGCAAATATGTCATAAATTTATGTCAACCAACACTCAGTCCAGCAAATATGTCATATATTTATGTCAACCAACACTCAGTCCAGCAAATATGTCATACATTTATGTCAACCAACACAGTCCAGCAAATATGTCATAAATTTATGTCAACCAACACTCACAATCCAGCAAATATACATTTTTGTCAACCAACACTCACAGTCCAGCAAATATACATTTATGTCAACCAACACTCACAGTCCAACAAATATGTCACACAGAACAGGTAAACACAATGTAATAATTCTCATAACTCTGGTGTCACACAGATTTGAATAAATAGTACAGAACCATCAATCATCATTGGAACACATCAGACAAGACACAAAGCAGAATCACCACTGGAACACATCAGACTAGACAGGAGGCAGAATCATCATTGGAACACATCAGACAAGACAGGAGGCAGAATCACCATTGGAACACACCAGACAAGACAGGAGGCAGAATCATCATTGGATTACATCAGACAAGAGGTAGAATACATCAGAGAAGAGGGAGAATACATCAGACAAAAGGGAAAATACATCAGACAAAAGGGAAAATACATCAGACAAAATTGGAGAATACATCAGACAAGATGGAGAATACAACAGACAAGTAGGGGAATACATCAGGCAAAAGGGAGAATACATCAGACAAAATTGGAGAATACATCAGACAAGATGGAGAATACAACAGACAAGTAGGGGAATACATCAGGCAAAAGGGAGAATACATCAGACAAAAGTAAAAATACATCAGACAAGACGGGAGGCGGAACCATCAATGAAACACATGCTGACCTCTCTCTGGTGTGGCTGGACAAATCTCTTCATGAAGGGGTAGAAGTTCAGCAGCAGCAGTTTGTGTATGCCGATCAACCGGGAGATGAGGTCAATCATCAACAGCTTGACCTCAAACCTCTCAGTGGTCTTCTCCAGCTGCTGGAAGAGCTTCTCGCAGAAATCCTGCGGGTCGTAGATGAGACGAAGGGCCGAGAAATTGAAAGCTTCAGGGGCCGTCTTCTTCTTCTTGTGTTTATTGACTGCCTGCAGGGCCCTCTCCAACTTCTTCTTTCGCTTCTTCGTCTTTTTGGCAACGCGGTGTCCAAGGACTAGTTCTTTCGCAGACTTCTTTGGGGCATCATCGTCAGAGTCGCTGTCATCTTTCTCTTCTAATTCATCCTTGCCTGCAGAGAGCAATCCCAGAAAGCATCAGTAAGTACATGCAGCACAAAGTAATCATGTCAGAACAGGGACAGTAACAAGACAGCAGCAGGAATGAGCTATGCCAAGTGGCAACTCAAACACCCGACCAAACATTGCCAAACTATGAGTCTTTAATGTGTTCTGCCAGGATTCCTCCTTCTTTGTTCCTGTTCTGAGGATAGCATCACAGTTTTGCCCCTGACAGGTCAGTTTGTCTGTGGATAGCGCCACAGTTTTGCACATGACAGGTTAGAGATCAGGGAACATGTGACTACATTGGAGATTAGGGGACATGTGATTACATTAGAGATCAGGGAACATGTGATTACATTAGAGATCAGGGGATATGTGATTACATTAGAGATCAGGGGACATGTGATTACATTAGAGATCAGGGGACATGCGATTACATTAGAGATCAGGGGACACGTGATTACATTAGAGATCAGGGGACATGTGATTACATTAAAGATCAGGGAACTGATGAACCGTCCTGGCTGGAAGACTGTTGACCCATCCTGACTGGAAGAATGATGACCCACCCCTGCCAGTCAACGATGTGATGGTGGTAATTGTTATACCAACTCTAAACCCAAATGCTCAACAAGATAAATCGCCAAAATACAACAACCACACTCTAATATGATTCACTCACACACACAATTTAACTGTCTTCCCCGAATGATGACCACACCTCACTGAAGGAACAAGTGTACTTTGATGCAAGACAATAGACCATAGAAAATCTGTCTAGACAATAAGAGAAAATTGTCTTCTTTCTAATTCTTCAGTGATCAACATTTGCTATGCATCCAGTCTAACACGGGCTGCAGGCCATTGAGACAAGAGGAAAGAAAGATAAGAAAACTATATATATATATATATATTGTAACAACTGACAGGATAGAGAGCGACAAGAGAATGAGAGAGAGAGCGAGAAAGAGAGAGAGAGAGAGAGAGAGAGAGAGAGAGAGAGAGAGAGAGAGAGAGAGAGAGAGAGAGAGAGAGAGAGAGAGAGAGAGAGAGAGACAGAGAGAGAGAGACAGAGAGAGAGAGACAGACAGACAGACGGTGGCGGACACTCACCCAGGAAGAACTTCATGGCAGCGACCATGACCTTGGTAATCTTGGAGAAACAAGCCGATGCAATCATGTTGACTGTCTTCTCGTCAGCCCAGATGCCCCTCTTGTACAACTCGATCATAATATCCACGGCTGTCTTAACGGTGACCCCGTTGTTCTCCTGCAGCATGGTGAACATATAGTTCTGCAGAACGCTGTTCATCTTGCCGTTCTTGTGCCTAGCGTTGATGCTTTTGATGTCAGAGACCACATACTGGTAGATTGTCTTGCGCAGTAACTTGTCCTCACATCGCAGCAGCTTGAAAAACAGCTGCAACACCTCAGCCGCTGATATCAGCTCTTTGTTTCTCAGCATGATGATGGCTTTGATTAAAGTCTGTCGGAGAAAATTAGTCAGATATTTCACTAAAGTCTGTTGGAGAACATTAGTCAGACATTATACTAAAGTCTGTCGGAGAACATTAGTCAGACATTTCACTAAATTCTGTCATAGAAAATTAGACATTTCACTAGTTAGTTAGTCGACAGATCATCCTCATTGCACATCGAACCATTCAGTACATAAGAGCTCGGATCCCCTCCTCAGCAAATCCTGCAGCGTGTAGCGGCTAACGACACCAGTTCTGTGTTGGTTTATCAATCTTCTTTGACTTCCTGCGTAGTGTTCTTGTTTGGCCACCCCTCTTTTAATTTGCTGTTCTTGCAGTCTGGCCATGGTTGTAGATTCACAGCCATCACTTGGTTCTCGCAAGTCTTACTTCTCGTAGAGCATTCAGAATGTCAGCCTGGTCCATGGTGCGTCCGCCCTCCACAGTAGCCTTAACTGCGAGCTTGTCAGCCCGCTCATTTCCTTGTACTCCCGCATGCCCTGGCACGAAGATAAAACTAATCTTTGCCAGTTGAGACCACTCCAGAGACAGCAATCATTCTCTTCGGATCCAACCCATCTCTATCCTATTGAGCATCTTGAGCACTAAGACATTATACTAAAGTCTGTCAGAGAACATTAGTCAGAAATTCTACTAAAGTCTGTCAGAGAACATCGTTAAGACATTTCACCAAAGCCTGTCAGAGAACATAAGCCAAGACATTTCACTAAATTCTGTCAGAGAACAATGGTCTGACATTTCACCAAAGTTTGTGAGAGAACTGGTTGACATTTCACTAAATTCTGCACCCTAAAAAGTGGGTATGCAATGCACATTTATTTTGAATTAGAAAAGCAACAAGACACCGTATCTCATTCCACAAGATGCAGCTGTTTTACAATAAAGAATAGGCAGGGTCTGTGCAGCAAAGGGGAGAAGGCGGATGAAGAAGGAAGAAGAGGACAGCACAAGAAGATGCCCTCACAGACAGACATCTGCTGCCCTGAACTCACCATCCTCATGGTCCTGTCCAGGACGGTGCTGTGGTTCTTCAGGACGGAGCCCAGCTGCTCCGGCAGCTCCAAGACCTCATCCTTGTAGCAGTGGCTGACCTGAGCAGGCGGAAGGAAGGGCATTATTAGCTTGGAGTGGTGGAAACAAACACATGGATGGATGCACAAATGACTGAACCATATATGCACTTTACCTGTGAGATACATCTAATATCACAAAAAAAATTCTATGTTACCTTTGTGATTCATCTAATATCACAACAAAATTTCTATATTACCCAGTGATACATCTAATATCACAACAAAACTATATTACCTGTGTGATACATCTAATATCACAACAAAAGTTATTTACTACCTGTGTGATATACCTAATGTTACAACAACATTACCTGTGTGATGTACCTAATGTTACAACAACATTACCTGTGTGGTGTACCTAATGTTACAACATTACCTGTGTGATATACCTAATGTTACAACAACATTGCCTGTGTGATATACCTAATGTTACATCAACATTACCTGTGTGGTGTACCTAATGTTACAACAACATTACCTGTGTGATATATCTAATGTTACAACAACATTGCCTGTGTGATATATCTAATGTTACAACAACATTGCCTGTGTGATATACCTAATGTTACAACAACATTACCTGTGTGATATATCTAATGTTACAACAACATTGCCTGTGTGATATACCTAATGTTACAACAACATTACCTGTGTGGTGTACCTAATGTTACAACAACATTACCTGTGTGGTGTACCTAATGTTACAACAACATTACCTGTGTGATATATCTAATGTTACAACAACATTGCCTGTGTGATATATCTAATGTTACAACAACATTGCCTATGTGATATACCTAATGTTACAACATTGCCTATGTGATATACCTAATGTTACAACAACATTACCTGTGTGGTGTACCTAATGTTACAACAACATTGCCTGTGTGATATATCTAATGTTACAACAACATTGCCTGTGTGATATATCTAATGTTACAACAACATTGCCTGTGTGGTGTTCCTAATGTTACAAAAACATTACCTGTGTGGTGTACCTAATGTTACAACAACATTGCCTGTGTGATATATCTAATGTTACAACATTGCCTGTGTGATGTACCTAATGTTACAACAACATTACCTGTGTGGTGTACCTAATGTTACAACAACATTGCCTGTCTGATGTACCTAATGTTACAACATTACCTGTTAGATATATCTAATGTTACAACAAAATTACCTGTGTGGTGTACCTAATGTTACAACAACATTGCCTGTGTGATGTACCTAATGTTACAACATTACCTGTTAGATATATCTAATGTTACAACAACATTACCTGTGTGATATATCTAATGTTGCAACAACATTACCTGTGTGATATATCTAATGTTACAACAACATTACCTGTTAGATATATCTAATGTTACAACAACATTACCTGTTAGATATATCTAATGTTACAACAACATTACCTGTGTGATATATCTAATGTTACAACAACATTACCTGTGTGATGTACCTAATGTTATAACATTACCTGTTAGATATATCTAATGTTACAACAACATTACCTGTGTGATGTACCTAATGTTATAACATTACCTGTTAGATATATCTAATGTTACAACAACATTACCTGTTAGATATATCTAATGTTACAACAACATTACCTGTGTGATATATCTAATGTTACAACAACATTACCTGTTAGATATATCTAATGTTACAACATTACCTGTTAGATATATCTAATGTTACAACAACATTGCCTGTGTGATGTACCTAATGTTACAACATTACCTGTTAGATAAATCTAATGTTACAACAACATTGCCTGTGTGATATATCTAATGTTACAACAACATTGCCTGTGTGATATACCTAATGTTACAACAACATTACCTGTGTGATATACCTAATGTTACAACAACATTACCTGTGTGATATACCTAATGTTACAACAACATTGCCTGTGTGATATACCTAATGTTACATCAACATTACCTGTGTGGTGTACCTAATGTTACAACAACATTACCTGTGTGATATATCTAATGTTACAACAACATTGCCTGTGTGATATATCTAATGTTACAACAACATTGCCTGTGTGGTGTACCTAATGTTACAACAACATTACCTGTGTGATATATCTAATGTTACAACAACATTGCCTGTGTGATATATCTAATGTTACAACAACATTGCCTATGTGATATACCTAATGTTACAACATTACCTGTGTGGTGTACCTAATGTTACAACAACATTGCCTGTGTGATATATCTAATGTTACAACAACATTGCCTGTGTGATATATCTAATGTTACAACAACATTGCCTATGTGGTGTTCCTAATGTTACAAAAACATTACCTGTGTGGTGTACCTAATGTTACAACAACATTGCCTGTGTGATGTACCTAATGTTACAACATTGCCTGTGTGATGTACCTAATGTTACAACAACATTACCTGTGTGGTGTACCTAATGTTACAGCAACACTGCCTGTGTGATGTACCTAATTTTTCAACATTACCTGTTAGATATATCTAATGTTACAACAAAATTACCTGTGTGGTGTACCTAATGTTACAACAACATTGCCTGTGTGATGTACCTAATGTTACAACATTACCTGTTAGATATATCTAATGTTACAACAACATTACCTGTTAGATATATCTAATGTTACAACAACATTACCTGTTAGATATATCTAATGTTACAACAACATTGCCTGTGTGATGTACCTAATGTTACAACATTACCTGTCAGATAAATCTAATGTTACAACAACATTGCCTGTGTGGTGTACCTAATGTTACAACAACATTACCTGTGTGATGTACCTAATGTTACAACAACATTGCCTGTGTGATATATCTAATGTTACAACATTGCCTGTATGATGTACCTAATGTTACAACATTACCTGTGTGGTGTACCTAATGTTCCAACAACATTGCCTGTGTGATGTACCTAATATTACAACAACATTACCTGTGTGGTGTACGTAATGTTCCAACAACATTGCCTGTGTGATGTACCTAATGTTACAACAACATTACCTGTGTGATATATCTAATGTTACAACAACATTACCTGTGTGGTGTACCTAATGTTACAACAACATTACCTGTGTGGTGTACCTAATGTTACAACATTGCCTGTGTGATGTACCTAATGTTACAACAACATTACCTGTTAGATATATCTAATGTTACAACAACATTACCTGTTAGATATATCTAATGTTACAACAACATTACCTGTGTGATATATCTAATGTTACAACAACATTACCTGTGTGATATATCTAATGTTACAACAACATTACCTGTTAGATATATCTAATGTTACAACATTACCTGTTAGATATATCTAATGTTACAACAACATTGCCTGTGTGATGTACCTAATATTACAACATTACCTGTTAGATAAATCTAATGTTACAACAACATTGCCTGTGTGATGTACCTAATGTTACAACATTACCTGTATGATGTACCTAATGTTACATTACCTGTGTGGTGTACCTAATGTTCCAACAACATTGCCTGTGTGATGTACCTAATATTACAACAACATTACCTGTGTGGTGTACCTAATGTTCCAACAACATTGCCTGTGTGATGTACCTAATGTTACAACAACATTACCTGTGTGATATATCTAATGTTACAACATTACCTGTGTGGTGTACCTAATGTTACAACAACATTGCATGTGTGATGTACCTAATGTTACAACATTACCTGTTAGATATATCTAATGTTACAACAACATTACCTGTTAGATATATCTAATGTTACAACAACATTGCCTGTGTGATGTACCTAATGTTACAACAACATTGCCTGTGTGATATATCTAATGTTACAACAACATTGCCTGTGTGATATATCTAATGTTACAACAACATTGCCTGTTAGATATATCTAATGGTACAACTACATTACATTTGTAACACAGTAATGTTACAACAGAATTACCTGAGCCAAGAAAGTGATCATCTCATCAAGGTTCTCATCGTACTTGGACGGCTGGAGTTGGAATGTCTGCATCAAGTTGTGATAGTACTGCCATTGTTTCATAAACTGCAAAACCACAACACAACCTCAATTAATGTGTCATCAATCTCTCAACACCACAAGCACAACATTCACATAACAGCCTCCAACACAAGCACAACATTCACATAACAGCCTCCAACACAAGTACAACATTCACATAACAACCTCCAACACAAGCATAACATGCACATAACAGCGTGCAACTAGTACAGCCTTCATACTATACTTATCTTGCAAGCATAACTTTTCTGTTGCGAGAACAACCTTCACGTGAGTACAACCTTCATGTATGTTGTGGTATATTGTGGAATGTTGGGAGGAGAATGCAGTACCCACCTTGGCCTGCCCCGTGATGAAGTCAAGCTACAAGGATGGAACTAATTTCGTCTGGAGGGGATGGGTCTTTGGAAGCCAAAATGCCCCATATTGGCTCAGGAAATCTAGGGGTTTCCCAGGAATATTGATGATTTCCCTCCAAACTTAGCCTTCCCAGAAAGGAGTTACTTATCTAGCTCGTGTCCCCCACTTGTATTCATTTTCTCATATAGGTGAAAAATGTGTAAGATTTTAAGTTCTCCTTTATGAATAACTTGGAACCTGGGTGCTTACAATAGAACAGGACTGTGCCGTCTATTCGTGGTTACCCAGCCACCTATCATTCCAAATTCTTCAAGTATGTGATTTAGTAATGTTAACTAAACACATAGAAAAGTTTTTGTCACATCACAACATACCCGACAAAAGAAGAAGTGAAAGTAAAATTAAGTTTATTTACTAAATATGCTATGGAGATAAAAGCATGTAGTGCATCTCTGAAACATAAATTACAATTCAGCACATCAATTAGTTAATGTTCATTTAACTTCATTGGATCTAGGCCCGTAATAGTTCAGATTGTCACTGTGCCTACCCGCATGTTCTTCCTAATAATGTCTCTGGATTATACCTGATGATGATGATTTTGGAATTTCCATGGATTCAGAATGTTTGTGAAATTAAACAGTCTCTACACACAAATATGACTTGAGGTTATTATTTAAATGTTCTCAGTCTATTGAAATTAGAACAAGAATTGCCATTTCGAAGGTTACCTTTTGCAAGATGAAAAACATACTGACCAATAAAAAGATAACTGAAACGAGAAAAAGAGTGTTGAGATGCTACATAGAAGCTATACTTTTGTATGGAAGTGAAGCGTGGACAATAAGCAGTCAAGCTGAAAAACAGCTAATGGCTGTGGAAATGTGGTTTCTGAGGAAAATGCAAAGAATACCATGGACAGATAGAAAAACCAACGAACAAGTCCTTCAAGAAACAAATGAAGATCGTAAACTGATTAGAGTCATTAGACGTAGACAGTCAACATTTTTTGGGCATGTTATGAGAAGAAATGATATTGGAGAACTTGGTGACAAGTGGCAAGATCGAAGGGAAGAGACCAAGGGGAAGACCGAGAAGTAAATACCTGTATGGCTTGGCCACGTGGCATGGTCGAGACAGGAACACGGAGCTTATCCACAACTCTGGTGATCGAGTGAGATGGCAGAACATGACCGCCCATGCTTACCGGCATGGAACATGATGGATGGATGGAGTCTATTGAATGTGATGTGCCTGTGGCAATTGTTCTCAAGTTTATGTAAGTTCAATTGAGTACAATTTGTTCAATTCAATTGAGTTGGTGGTGAGATGGTTCTGGATCTGACATGCTGGCTTTTAGAATGACACCTAGATAACACTGAGCACTAAATTTTCTGGGAGTTATTAGGTTGGCAGTTCCTCTATGAATTGTTTTCCAATAACAGATTCGGGGTAACTGTCCACTTGACGCAGTGCAAGAATCCCTAATTTGTTCTCCAGTTGATCATTGGCATTGGTTCTGGTTCAGTCCATTCCCTACTCAACAGTCTGTCCACCCATCTAATATGATCTTATCAACTTTTCTTCAATAATCTGCAGTAATCTGCGCTAGATCTGCGAACACTGTCTTCCTCACCTGACGTGAATAAACATGGTGATCCTATTTATATATATTCTCAACTGATGATAGTTCTCCAGTTGACAAGAATGAAAAGGGCTACAGATAGAAGTGATAGAAAGTAGAAGATTCAGAAGTTAAGAGCTACAGTACTGGTATCAGGCATCTGTCAATTCATCTGGCAAGCTACCTCCTCTTTTGCTCTTATACATAGTGATCTGTTTAGGCTGTTGTTCTCACAGAGGACACAGACACAGAGAATGACAAGACTAGTAGACGAGTGATGAAGAGTTCATGAAGGAATGCACACAGCAAGATCTGATCCTGACCAGCAATGGCACAGAACAGGGTGATGATGATGGCATATCATTCATATAAACTCATATTACCAAATCAGTATCTTCATTCATAAGTGATACAATTATTGTCATGTATAGAATTAAAATTAAAGTGCAGGTGAAGTACTCATTGTATATTCTCACACGCCTCTCATTCATTGACAACACCATATATCCATAGAGATAGAGAGATGAGATGACAAAGTACAGATCATCTCTCATTCTAACACCAATCTTCTTCCTCTTCGTTCACTGAAGTGCCTGGACTGGGTTGTTGGCCTGACTTCAGTTCGATCAGAGTGCCAGATGCAGTGGTGATCATTCTGCAACTTGGTTCGAATATATCACAGCAGTTTAAGACGCTGGACCTGTCATCAAGGCTAATCAGTCATGCAACACAATCTTTCTTCACACCACGGACGTATAAAGATAAGAGGAAGAAACCATGTATTCCTCCTTCTCTCATTCTCGTGTGTTGAAGATTGGCCGTGGATTTAAAAAGGGGCGGCGGTCGCCGCAGAGCCATAGCATGTCGTTTACTAAACCAGACTCTGAATTAATCAAGAAGCTATAAGGTTTTAGATGAGAAAGGCATTCTGGGCTTTAGACTTGCCTCTTCTCACAGCTCAAGATGCAGTGTACAGTAGAGCACTTCTTTTGGAAACAGAAGATAAGGATGGAGTTAGATATTTTATAGGCAGTGATGGCAGAATCGGCCATTGTCTGAACAGGGATAGAAGTTGGCGGCTATCTCCAGATGGAAGAATATATATACTTTCGTGCTGGAACCTTTGCACACAGAACTCACATACACAAAGCTTTATCTGATGCATATGTCAGTTACATATCCAATACATGAAGTACCCTGACACTGAATCAGGCGAGGGACACACAAGTATAAGATACTCCTTAAGAAAACACACCTGGCTTCCCTGAAGATCAAACTGTATGTGCGCATTCTTAGGCTCTTTCCAACCCAGCAGTCTTTGCGAGACGCTACCAAGGCTAGGTCGACCAATAGATGTATAAGATTTGAACACCTGACCTGTCCATCATCAAGTGACACCACTATTTTTAGACATGATACAACATTCCTGACATTCCGATGCGGAATAGCATAGGCACTTTGAAGAACTATGAATTTTGGAACTGTGGCGTGCAACTTTGTAATGTAATGAGGTGCGCAAAATGCGACAATGTACAACCTTCATGTATGGACAACCTTCTCATAAGTATAACTTTCACACAAAAACATCTGCACACCTCGAAACACAGATTGTTTAAAATACATGTCAGTTTACAAGCCAATCATGGACAATGAGCAGACAAGTGGGGAATGATGTGGAAGCTGTAGAGAATGATGAGAACACCATGGATAGGTAGAGTAATTAAGGCATCTTGAAAGAAGTTAGCTCTCAAAGAGAACAGGTTGCTCACATCAGAAGAAAACGATCCATATTCTGTGGATATGTTATGAGAAGGGGAAAGCTGGAGTATGTCATGACAATGGGAAGGTTGGAGTACAAGCAAGACAGAGGGAGACCATGAGGGAAGCTGCTGGACAGTCTGACATCATGGCATGGAGGAACATCAGTATCAGAAATGATTGGCAGTACACGAGACAGAAGGTTGTGGACAGACATGATCACCAACACCACATGGCATGGACTTACAAGACTGGCAGCCCATAAGACAAGCTGTGGACAGACATGATCACCAGCACCGCAGAGCATGGACTACAAGAAGCTTGGCAGCATACGAGACAAGCTGTGGACAGACATGATCAACGCCACTCTGCATAGACTAAAAGAAGATTGGCAGCACACAAAACAGAATACTGTGGACAGACATGATCAATGCCACACAGCATGGACTAAAAGAAGGAGGATTATTAGAGCCTGAACACAGCTTGAATTGTTCCTGGTGACTGTAAAGGCTGGCACTGTTTACACAGAACCATTGTCATCTCAGGGAAACGTGTCATGACTCACGTCTAACAGACAGACAAGAGAACAAGTCATAGGACAGACAGACAAGAGTGGATCAAGTCTTAGGAAAAATAAGAAGACAGCATCGATGCAGGTAATAGCAACTAATTATAGGAGTGAGAGCGGAAGGGGGGTGGGGGTGGGGGCATAAACATAGAGATAGAGCAGAGGGAGAACATAAACATAGAGATGTGGGTTGTATTAGACAGGTTCATCATCATCATGTGGTCTGCCAGCCAGTGTAGGTGTTCATGTCCCTCCACAGATCTCTGTCCTTGGTGTTGATGATATCCCTCCATGCCAATGTCTCATTCCATCCAGAATCATTTCTCTCTGTCTGACTCTTCTCCCACTGATCTTTCTGGTCATCAATAGTGTTTTCCAAAGTCTCTCTTCTCATTACATGATAATGATAGGACAAATATTGGAAGAACTGCAGGTTGTGACAAAACAACAATGAAATATGAGACTATCACTCACGATGTCACGGAATACACTGTAAATCAGAACAATTCAACAAATCATTCAATGTCTGCCACTGTTCACGTCATGTCATATTATTTGTGCAGTTAAGTCACTAGTTAAGAAAGTTTAGTTTATGCCTGTGAATCGGAAGTGTATTAGTTCATATCAATTATTTAAAGATCTGTACACTGACTTCCACAAGATATATGTCTATCCTGTACTAAGGCAACTGCTGGTTTTTTTTTTTTGCACATCCTATTTACGGGACGCCAGTCTCCCTGGCCAAGGTTAACGACATTGTTCGTAATCCCATATATCCACATGGGGAAAACAGCAGCTGCGAGAATCGGCAGTGGTTCGCGCCGTGCTGGTAACTTACGGAGGTATGTGAGCCGGTTGTTCAGAAAGCAATGGCAAACTACTGAATGTAAAACTTGCCTAGTACATCAACAGTGGCTGAAAAATGCTGGTGTTGACTGCAAATTCCTGTAAGGGATATGCAACATTAAAAAACAAAAAAATTTACAGTATCAATCGGACTAGGCTCAAACGTGCAATTTGAACTACTAAAGTTAAAGAGAATACAAGTTTAAAGATTATTAATAATTTATTTGTATACTTTTACTATTTTTTTTTTATCATTTAACATGACGGAACATATTTTTTAAATCAGTTTTCATATCCGTCTCTGAACCATTTGAGACAATCTCATATGAACTGGCAGTGGAGGTAATGAGACACACAGAAGAGCTCTGAAGTTAAAGGAATCATTAAAATTTTTTTGCCAGAGATACAGACACTCAAATGTGAATATCTCCACTTAGAATTGATATACAGGCATCATTGAGGTACCATTAGATTTGGTTTTTCAAGGCCTATCTATCTGTTGTGGTCTAATTACAAAATAATTTGAAAATCATGATCAAACCTGTTACTAGTGCAAGCAAGCCACTTTAACATAATCATAATCACACTGTAAACTGTAAATAGTAGCCTATTCAGCTGTGCCACGACCCGAACTGAAAACGGAAGTGATATACCGCGCCACCCCGCAATTATCCATGGTGTCCCCAAAAAATATCATTTATGCTTTCGACGTCATTCATTCATTCAAATATCACGTGGCAATAACACGCGTCATGTTGGCTTCAGCAGAAAAGATCCCCCTAATATTCCGTGCACAGCGATTGGTTTAAATTATCATGACTTTGAATAACGAAGACACAAACAATGGATTGCACGATTTATTGCCTGGCATATTTCGCTGCATCTCGTCAGGTACATACTGCAGAAATCACACAACTTACGTGAATTAACTAGATAAATCCTTCAAGTTGAAATATACACATATTCGCACAGTAATGTCCTCGAGAAATCTCAATCGACAATCCTGTAACGATATTTTACACTTCAGCTTGAGTAATCCATCTAATCGCTTCACAGTTGGTAATGGGAGGCATCATGACTTGTAAATATAATTCATTATTTGCCACAAAGTAAGTAATTTTATTTTTTAAGTGCATGTCTTAGAAATTCACTGATTTCATGAAGGCTAATAGACTACAATGGCTGGGGCATATAGAAAGAATGGAAGATAATAGGGAAACAAAACTCGCTTACACTCAGGAAATAAATGACCGTAGACCCCGAGGTAGACCAAGAAGACGGTGGAGAGATAATATATATACAGACCTACAAGCACTTGGAATCAACGATTGGCAAGAGAAGGTCAACCAGAGAGACGAATGGAGACGGATTGTATCTGCAGCAAAGAACCTCAATGGCTCGGAACGCTGAAGAAGAAGAAGAAGAAGAAGAAAAAGAAGAAGAAGAAGAAGAAGAAGAAGTCTTAGAAATTATAGATTAATTTTAGATGCATTTTCGAATTATGCATGCATTTTTATATCAATTTGGAGACTTTCATCGCGGATGGTCATGGACTGGTGATAGAAAAAAATAATCTCTCCCGACATGTGAATGGAAACTCAAGATGGCGACCGACGCGAATATTGATCGGAATCGGCTTACATCATGCAATTTGAACTATTAAAGTTAAAGAAAATACAAGTTTAAAGATTATTAATAACTTATTTGTATACTTGTACTATTTTTATCATTTAACATAACGGAACATATTAGTGAAGTCAGTTTTCACATCCGTCTATGACCCGTTTGAGACAGTCTCGCATTGGACCGGAAGTGGAGATAAAATGGACACACTTTTTGTCCCCTGAAATTAGGAAAATCATCTCAATTTTTATACGGATTCACCGATACTCATATGTGAATATCTCCGCTTAGAATTGACATACAGGCATCATTGAAGTACAATTAGATTTTGTTTTTCAAGGCCTATCTATCTGTGGTGGTCTCATTAGTTTAGTAAATACTCAATTTTAAAACGAAGTGTCTATTCGCAACCAAGTTACGAATAAATGAAGTCTCTATTCGCAACCAAAGGCTAGTCACGTGACATAGTGACGCCATCGAGACATGTGTTTGACTATATTATACATTTGTGTTAAGTTTACGTCGTGGTCCCATAGCGGCAATTATTACCCATATTATTACCCATAGCATAGCGGCAATTATCTCCGCCCTGAAACGCAGGAGACCGTGGTTCGATTCCCCGCAGGCGAAATTATTTTTTTTTTCATTTTTCAGAAATTAAGTAAAAGCGACAAGATAACTATGTACAAAGACAGTTATTCGGCATTTTGACAAAATTAGCTAACTTATTGGTAACTGATAGTAATTATTTATCCGGTAAACAGGTAGGAAACTGGAGGAAAGGCGCTAGTCACAGGCACTGGAGCTTTAATTAACCTTCTCCACAACGCCTAATGGCGTAAGTGGAAGGCAACAACAACACCAACTTCTGGAATAAATGCCGTGATTGATTTTGATGTCCTGTAAAAGACATCCAACTAACTGTACCTTCTGAAACAAACATGAATAGTCGCCGGGTCTGTAGTGAAGTGGTCATGAATGCATTTCGTAATCCTGCATACAGTGTTCGAAACCTAGCTGCGGCGAATTGGAAGCAGACCGCCTTGCGTTGGTTTTCATACAGAGGTATGAGTGCCGGTAGTTCAGAAAGAAATGGCAAACTACTGAACGTAAACATGCCCGGAAATTTAAAAAAACAAACACACATTCTGTTGATTTGCCAAACCAAGCCATACATCACAGTGTCAGGATTAATTCATGGAAATGTCAAATATCTCATGAGGTTTCTGAATTCATATCTGAATTTGATGTTCTTGTTTGTTCGTTCGCTTTGAACGCAAGCGTAGCAAATATACGTACTACTACTAATAGCTGCCACTACTGGAGTTCACTGGACTGATATTTGCATGTGGATTATTTTTCCTATTACCATTGTCCCTCACCATCAGGTACACCCACTCACAGGGGCAGACTTGGACATTCCCCGCACATGGTTACTTAATTGTATAAGTATAAGCTTCTACACTGTTTTGTTAGATGTGTACTCGCTCCATATTGTTTAAGGATTTCCCACAGCTTGTTTGTATCTACTCTTGGTCGCGAATAGAGACTTCGTTTATTCGCAACTTCAACTTGGTTGCGAATAGAGACTTCGTATATTTGCAACTTGGTTGCGAATAGAGACTTCGTATATTCGCAACTTGGTTGCGAATAAACTCTCCCATTTTAAAATCATGATCGAAAATGCTATAAAATAGTAGTAAATATTAATGAATATTGTTTTGTAGGTTTTTTAAAAACCCTTTTACTCCGACCGGGCCATGTTATTTAATAACATCATAATATTTTGTAATAAAATACATTTTTTTAAAATGGTACTCACCTAATATTTCATCACTGAATACCTTCACCACTTTAGAATAATTTTGAACACTTATGTTTAGAAAAACAACAACCGTGAAGTCCCTTTTGACATTTGTTGCACCTTGAACCAAACCCACCCATGTTGAGAATTATGGCTATGAAGGTCTTCATTTCATTCGCAGTAACCTCAACCTCAACCCAACTGTGAGCCACAGACCTTCTAATATTGAGGATGTTATTAAATATTTTATTTTTCACAAAATGCAAATGAGGTCACCAAATCTGCATAAACATGAACAAAGTAACTTAATCATACACAGAAATAAACTTTAGTTTATCCTCTTTAAGAATATATATATTTGTATATACCTATATAGGGTTCTAATATTTTTTAAGGGGGAATTTATAAAATTGTCACTTCAGTCATTTCTGTACTCCAAAAAAATGGCTCCTTCTTTTTCGGAAGTGTCTATTCATAGGGCACTATGTATAAACAAAGTGTCTATTCATAGGGCACGGCTGGTCACGTGATTTAACGTAAGTTTGCGGCTATATTATACATTTTCGTTGATTGGAAAACGTGTCGTCAGTGGCATAGTTGATAGTGTCCCCGCCTGATGGGCGGGAGCTCGGGGTTCGTTTCCTTGCCGGACTTTTTTTTTTTAATTGTTCAGCAATTAATTGGATGAAAGTCAAATGTCAATCGTTCGTTTCCTTGCCGGACAATGTTTTTTTTAATTGTTCAGCAATTCATTGGGTGAAAGTCAATCCTTTATCTCTTTGGGTATTTAGAATTGTGTTGTTTAAAGTGAGTGTAAGTTAGTTAGTACCAGTTTCTCCAGTATTGGTCCTCATTGCTTTGCACTATGGCAATTCCAATACCCAACCCGTACATTTTTGAGTCCCAAACGATCCGTTTTCTTTCTACCCCTTCTGGCTCCAGCCCTCTTCTTCCTTTTCCTTCCCCCCTCTCCCCTACCTCTTCTCCTCCGCTTCATTCTCTCCCCGCTGGCTGTTGTCAAAAGTATCGAACACAAAGCACACACTCCGTTGCTTCTGCGATAATTCTTTGTATTATTCATAGTTGGTTAGGTAGGTGGGTAGTTAGACATGAAAGTGGTTAAGTAGGCAGGTAGGTGGGTTGTTAGACAGATGGTTAGAGAGGCAGATATGTGGGTAGGTAGTTAAGTAAGCAGGTATGTGGGTAGCTAGGCAGGTAGGTGGATGAGTAGGTACGCAGGTAGATGGGTAGCTAGATCCAACCCGACACTCGCTCGTCGATCATCTGTGTTCCACCATGCCAATTCATACATCTCTTTCAACCTCTCCCTGCAATACTCTGAACAGGCGGGTTGACCGGCCGAGCGATCGAGAGAGAGAGAGAGAGAGAGAGAGAGAGAGAGAGAGAGAGAGAGAGAGAGAGAGAGAGAGAGAGAGAGAGAGAGGCAGGCGGTCAGACGACCCTAATCATGTCTCTCTGAGGTGACGCATATTACTGTCAGCTTGGACCAGAATTATCAGGACATAAACAGTAGGAAATAGTAGGTCGGTAACGTAAACAAACATGGATGCCTGGTATTGTAACAGTAAGTGTACAGAAACGCAAGTTAACAATTCTTAAACTCGCCTGGGACACAATTATTTGTATTGGGGATACCAATCTGGAAAATTATTCTTGATATTTAAACAGCCATACTTCAACTAAGTATAAAGTATCGATTCATAGGGCCCTATGTATAAACAAAGTGTCTATTCATAGGGCCCTATGATTAAAAAAAGTGTCTATTCATAGGGCCCTATGAATAAACTTAGCAATGTCAGAGTCATCGGGTTTTCCCGTTTACTTTTCAGTTTCGTTTTCTTAATTTCGCGAACTTTTTGTAGCGTCGTCGAGTGATTACTTCCGGTTGGACATGTCCGAAAAAAAATTAAATAAACGATAGCGGTGTGGTACGATGAAAGGGGACGTTATTCTTATATATTCAGCATTGGGCTTGTGTTAGGCGCCAACTTATTTTTTGCCGAAGAAACGATTTATCTGGATTTTATTTGGTTCTGTTCACGATTAGTAAGGTAATTTGTCTTATAACTCCTTGTACATTAAAGAAAACTTAAATTTTTATTGCATTTTTGAGTTCCTCGTTCAATTGTACATAAATGTGGAGAGTTGCAACATCCCCCTATTAGTTCTTCTTAGGAAAAATTTTTTTTTAGTATACCGAATACCGACCGTCATAGCCAGTCAATGAGAATGAATAGACTGAATAGCGCATCCATGTAATTTGACTTATAACTCCTTGTAGATTAAAGAAAAGTGAATTTTTTATTGAATATTTGAGTTCCCCGTTTAATTTTACATACATGTGCACATTTGCAAACATCCCCTATTTGTTTTTCGTTACGAAATTTTTTTTTTAGTATACCAGCATAGCCAGTCATACTGAGAATGAATAGACTGAATAGCGCATCCATGTAATTTTACTTATAACTCCTTGTAGATTAAAGTAAAGTGAACTTTTTATTGCATATTTGAGTTCCCCGTTTAATTTTACATACATGTGCACATTTTCAAACATCCCCCTATTTGTTTTTCGTTAGGAAATATTTTTTTTAGTATACCAGCATAGCCAGTCATACTGAGAATGAATAGACTGAATAGCGCATCCATGTAATTTTACTTATAACTCCTTGTAGATTAAAGTAAAGTGAACTTTTTATTGCATATTTGAGTTCCCCGTTTAATTTTACATACATGTGCACATTTTCAAACATCCCCCTATTTGTTTTTCGTTAGGAAATTTTTTTTTTAGTATACCAGCATAGCCAGTCATATTGAGAATAGACTGAATAGCGCATCCACTTCACAAAACTCCATCTATGGCGACACCCACGCTATAGTATAGTAATACTACTATACTATTATAGGCAATCCTTTATTTCTTGTAAATTTATTTTTTTTTTTGGGGGGGGGGGGGGGGGGGGGGGGGTTTGATTCACAACCAATGTTAATGTAACTTTCATTTTTGCATCTTTCATTTTATGTTTTATTTACATTATGATAGTCTGTTGGAGACATTTTTATCTAACCCCACAATAGATGATAGAATCAGAATCAATTTTACTTTTACCTTTGACAATCACGGCCACGTTTCCTGAACATTTAGATGAATAACTAGATGATGTTACATGTTGCACATATATATTCTGAAACATAAAAAGCATTTAACCAAACAATGGCCATCACTTGTGACACTCTTTCTTGAACCATTTCCTGTGAAATTCAAGACTCTGCCTGTCACACCTACTGTGCCACAGCCTGGACATACATCACCAACACAGCAACCAGAATCAACCTACACACCACCATTAAATACACTGCTACAATCAGGCATATCACAATCAGGACATTCTTCTTCATCACCTTCTGTTTCAGCGTCCTGTGGACAGTCACCAAAGAGACTAAAGAGAGACTGTGACAACTGTGTCCACAAGCAACGCACTATTATAATCATGACAAAGAAGATAAAATGTTTGCGTGAGCAGGTGAAAGGGCTTCTCAAAGCTCCACCCAAGAGGAAGACATCACAGTTGTCTGTGAAAAGGCTGAATGAGATGGTTAAAAGGACGAAGCAGTCAGCAATGCACTGGAGGTTGAAATATAAAGATGTTAAGGAAAAGCATGATGATAATTTGAAAAAACTGCAGGATCTGCATTATCTAAAGGAAAAAGTAATTGTCCTAAAACCAGCTTTAGATACCAGCCTGACAGAAAATGAGAGGGTATTGGCAATGTTTCCGGATCCGGTCAGGGATATGCACTACTGACGAGCTCAAATGAGGGCGAAACTCGAGTATAGTGTTTCCATATTGACGTGGATAGGCCTTAGGTTCATACCAGAATGCGATCGGCGTTGCCAGTAGTGGATTGTGCTCAATATTTAAATTTCAAATCTCGAAACAACCACATAATCAATATTCTTGTGTATTGTGCTATATGTATATATCTATTTCTAGGGTATTTTATGATTTATATTTTTCAGTTCAAGGGAGACCCTGCGTAGACCATCATCAGAGAAGACTCATTGAACGGCCAAGTAAACATCCAAGACCTGCAACAGGTAGCAGCGAACAGCCAGATCATGGAAATAAATGTAAGTACATTTTAATTTTGTTTGGAGGTAGAGAAGCTATGAAGCCATTTTAAATTGTTAATTAGGTCACGGCACATCCTATAAAAAAAATAAATAATACGTCAAGTTAGGCCTCGCCGCCCCGGACGCAACGAGATATGGCACAATGTTGTCCGTTTAAAAATAAACGCCACGGTAATAGAAGGCAAATAATAAACAGTTGGCGGCCATTTTAAATTGTTAATTAGGTCACGGCACATCCTATTAAAAAAAATAAATAATACGTCAAGTTAGGCCTCGCCGCCCCGGACGCAATGAGATATGGCACAATGTTGTCCGTTTACAAATAAACAAGCCACGGTAATAGAAGGCAAATAATAAACAGTTGGCGGCCATTTTAAATTGTTAATTAGGTCACGGCACATCCTATAAAAAAAATAAATAATACGTCAAGTTAGGCCTCGCCGCCCCGGACGCAACGAGATATGGCACAATGTTGTCCGTTTAAAAATAAACGCCACGGTAATAGAAGGCAAATAATAAACAGTTGGCGGCCATTTTAAATTGTTAATTAGGTCACGGCACATCCTATTAAAAAAAATAAATAATACGTCAAGTTAGGCCTCGCCGCCCCGGACGCAATGAGATATGGCACAATGTTGTCCGTTTAAAAATAAACAAGCCACGGTAATAGAAGGCAAATAATAAACAGTTGGCTGCCATTTTAAATTGTTAATTAGGTCACGGCACATCCTATAAAAAAAATAAATAATACGTCAAGTTAGGCCTCGTCGCCCCGGACGCAATGAGATATGGCACAATGTTGTCCGTTTAAAAATAAACAAGCCACGGTAATAGAAGGCAGAATTTCTCAAGTTTCCAATCTTCGGGCCGCGATAAATCCTGACTTATCAGTTAATTCATCATTGCGCTTCCTGTTATTAAATTACGTCACCATATAATTCATAACTCCGCTTAGAATCAACGTACAGTCTTCGTTGAGATACCGTTGGATTCGTCTCGTCAAGCTCTATCTAACTGGTATGATTTCATAAGTAAAAACCCAAATTTTAAATATTGACCAAAATACCTAATAAACTCTCCCTTCTTTTTCAGAGGGAAACCTAAATTTGGCCCAATGTTGTTCCGTCCTAAAAAGGTTAAATTGTAAAATAACAGCCTGGAGTGAAGTACATGGGTCTATTTGGCCTGCTTTTTTTGCTTTCATTTCCAGCTATCGAGTATTTTTAACGTGAACACGGATCCTCCAAGTGTGCCAATCGCGTCCAAGAATTTCATTAGCAAAAATGACAACAAACAAAACAGTCGACAACTATCAGAGATAGGCACTGAACTGAGAATTAGTGGATTTGACTTACGTCATCTTTGTAAGACTCCGGGTCTCTCTTCATCAAATTCTGCAACTGTGCCAAGTTTGAAGAGAATTGAACGACAGATCTGCCTGACATGATGGCAGTTGTAGAAGTAGAAGCCACACACAGGTTTTCTCTCACGCGTTAATCTAGCTTCTTGCCTGATCGTTTACTTCCTGCTTCTTTGTCACTGCAAAACTGTCCACACGAAAGCAATAGAACAATTATACACTCAACACGTTGAGTGAGTCAAGAACCTACGTCACTGCACTCGGGGCATTCCCATAAGCTCTCAGTCCTCATCTTCAACAGCCAGCGAAGAGTTCCAATGCTAATAGTGCCCGTTGCAATCTGATTATATGTCCGTCCTGCTTTACATCTGAGTGTCGACTGTCGACCAGATCCTCTAACCACCCACTGCTGCATTCTCTCTCTCTCTCTCCCTCTCTCTCCCCCCTCTCTCTCTCTCTCTCTCTCTCTCTCTATCTCTCTCTCTCTCTCTCTGGATACTCCTTGGCGAAGTGGTCAAGCCGTTTGACTCGGACTCCGAAGGTTGTTGGTTCGATTCCGGGCCGCGTCCTTCAGTTCACGAGTCAAATTTTTCGGAGACTCCTGTGGGTCGTCGCTAGAGCTACGGAGTTCGTGCTTTGTGCGACGCTTTCCGTGCTGCGGAAAGAGACCGAGCCATATGCGATAAAACCCGGTGCAATGAAGTCGACTTTTAAGAGACTTTTTAATGGGTCATTCTCTCTAGGCCGGGGGGGGGGGGGGGGTCGTCACCAAACTAGGGCCCGCGGGATGCATCCGGCCTGCGACGTCATTTGATCCGGCCCGTCGACGGTACTCGAGCTTGCTTGATACAATTTCGTATGGAACACGAGACGTTGTGATAAATTTAAACGTAAATATTATGTTTGGAATAATAGGAGATCTTCACACGTGTAGAAACCTCCAGGCTGCTACGTGTCTTAAATGTACTATTTTCAATTATAAATTATTGTATCTAGATTTTCTTGTTTATTGTAATGTTTGCTTCTTTCGCACCATCCCAAGTCATTCCCCGGCTCATGGTAGCGCCGCCTACGCTCTGGCGTTACCATGGTTTCCATGGCAACACACATACACACGCGTGCGCGCATCTTCCCCTCCCCAGATGTGTCCGGCGGTCAACACAGGTCCGATGCTCCAGAAATATTTACTTCTTTTTGCCAATCATCCATTTTATAGGTATGTAACACAGATTTAATTGTTTGACAGTGAGTGGTAAGTGAACTACAAGTGTGAACAGAGGCAATAAAGTAGCAAACATAGCATTAAAATGTCATAGAAGCCTTGCGCTATTACGAAAATATTATCCCCAGCTCAGAAGAATTCCCAGGTCAAGGTGTTAATCGAGCTGGTCTCTAAGCCAGTGTTTTTCAACCTTTCTGCTGGAGCAGATCCTTATGCAAATGTTTACGTTGCTCAAGGAACTCTATGCGATGATCTAAGTGATTGTCCTACTTTATATAATAAACTAGATGGGCAGAAATGTTGCATTTAGGCGATTTCGGTCTGTTTCGGCGGAACCCCTGGCTGCCACTCACTGAACCCCAGTTTAAAAACTCTGCGCCGGGCTGTTTATTTTAGGCCGGTTATATTTATATATTTTGCAAATCTTATTATGAGATATACTCTATTACCAAAGGTATCTATAAATTTTATATGTACCATTGGTGAGCCGTAGCTTCAGCAGTGACCCCTAGTCATCTGCTTTCCTTGTGTTTCAATAGGATTGTATAGTATGTTCCGATTTGAATGCCTTCATTCACGATCAATTATTTTGAAAACTGTCTGTTGCATCTTTATGACATTTTTCCAGCCGTCTTATATTTACCCCCACTCAAGGAATATGTCTTTGATAGGTCCAAAAACAACTTAAATCATCAAAAGCGGCGACATTCCTTTGATGTTTTGCTGAACAACTAGTGATTTCTCGCTAACGAAGTTATGTTTACAGTAATGGGAGACCTGCCAATTCAGATGACACACAAAGGTGTATCCGGATTCGTATGGGAGTGGGTGCAATGAAAGAAGTAGCTTACAGGGTCGGCTGCATTGCACCGGGTTTTTATCCCATATGGCTCAGCTTCTTTCCGCAGCGCGGAAAGCGTCGCACAAAGCACGAACTCCGTAGCTCCAGCGACGACCCTCGGGAGTCTCCGGAAAAAATGCACTCGTGAAATGAAGGACGCGGCATGGAATCGAACATACAACCTTCGGAGCCCGAGTCAGACGGCTTGACCACTTCACCACGGAGAATCTCGAGAGGGGTGCAATGTGTAATATTAGTAAAGACAGAGAATTTACAGAGGCACGGGGTAAATAATTTGTAAATTAACAGGAAAGTAGAAGGAATATATTTCTTACCTTATTTTTCATTTCCTTCTTGTTTCTTCAGTTGATGCTGTAATGTTTAGGGCCTGCAATTCGTCTGCATAGTTGGAGCAAAATATCCCAGTAAGTGTGTACGTAGATTAAGGTCTGCGATCTGCTCAGACCTTAATCTGTGTCGGACGATTCCAGTAGGTTGATGATTGCTCTCGGTTGCATAAAATTCAATCCATCCTTTCTCCAATAGTCCTCTTCCTCTTTCAACACATGGTCCTGACGTTTTTTCCAGTAACTTTTATCAATATTTAATAGCGCGGACAGACAGAGAGACAGACAAACAGACAGGCAGACAGACAGACAGACAGACAGAAAGGTAGGTAGGTAGGAGGCAGAAAGGTAGGTGGGTGGGTGGCTGGATGACTGGCTGACTGGCTGACTGGGGGGGAGGTCGGTGGGTGGGTGGGGGGGGGGGTCGGCCGGCAGGCAGGCAGATAGATTAGATAGATAGATAGATAGATAGATAGATAGATAGATAGATAGATAGATAGATAGATAGATAGATAGATAGATAGATAGATAGATAGATAGATAGATAGATAGATAGATAGATAGATCCCCACCAGGAGCCGGACCGAGCCAGCTAGTTTATTTATATAATCACGTTTCATGAAAGAACCCACAGTTTGACGACACTTCTGAACTATCCCATATAAATTCCCTCAGTCTGCCAAAACCAAAACCGCCAGACACAATTCAAAAAGAGCGGGGGTGTGTCTTGCTGAAGCTGTAATACTCTTTAAATGATGGAATGAATGCGGGAGCCATAAATTATATACCACATATAAACAAACATTGAAATCTGCTGTACAATCTCCAGAACAAAAATTTTGTTGTTGGGTGGACATAATGATAAGGTTATATGCTAAATCTCATCATTTTCCCTCAGTTGGTTACTGAGATATTGAACTTTATATTGAGGGAAAAAAAACAAAAACACACACACACACACACACACACACACACACACACCATAATTATGTTTCTAATTCAATGTCTTTCATTTTCAGATCCCCTGTACTTCACCCTTCTTTATGACTATTAATAAAAGAAAAGTGGCGCTGAGCGTCGCGTTTTCAATGAAGAATGGGGAGTAAAGTACTTCTTTGTGGAAACAAAGGACCAGAAAACCAATTGCGTAATATGCAGCGAAACTGTTGCCGTTTTGAAAGAGTACAATCTTCGGCGTCACTGCGAAACAAAACATCTATCAAGATATTCAAAGTTTTCTGGAAAGTTGCGCTCTGAGAAATATTAGTCCATGAAACGTGGTTTAAAAACACAAAGAAATCTCTTTAAGAGAAAGTTTGCTGAAAATTAACTGTCACTCGTACATGTTACAATATAGTGCACAAGATGGCAGAACGAAGAAAACCGTTTACTGATGGCAACTTCATTAGAGAGTTTATGATGGAAACAGCAAATGACTCGTGTCCTGAGAAAGCCGATGTGTTTGGAACTCTCAGCCTTTCGGCAAGTTCAGTTGTTCGAAGAACAGAAAAACTTGGAGAGAACATTGTGCTACAGATACGTGAGAAAACTAGGAGCTTGTTGTGGTATTCTCTGACGCTGGATGAGTCTACTGAATTTTCGAGTACGTCACAACTTCTCGTGTTCATTCGTGGTGTCAATTTGGAAGAGTTGGCATCCGTTTGCAGCACGCAGGAACAACAACTACAAAAGACTGTCATGGAAGTGCAAACAGTTTTGCAAGACTATAACCTTCAGTGGTATCAGCTTCGATGTGTTACAGTTGATGATGGGGGGGGGGGGGAAACATGGCTGGAGTGAGGAAGGGTCTGATGTGTTTCAGTTGGAAGATTTGCAAATTCCGGGTGCTTTGTTCATACACTGAATCTTACATCAGCAGGCACTCCAGTCGTTTCTGCTGTGAACGTCATTCGGGGACATGCACTCATTCACCGTCAGTGCCAGGCTTTTCTTGAAGAAATTGATTCTAAATTATGTGACTTGCCTTATCACACATCAGTGAGTCGGCTCAGCTGCGCTAAAGTCCTGTTTCGTTTTTACAAGCTACGAAACGAAATAGATGTTTTCCTCACTGAAAAAAGATAGAGCTGATCAACAGCTATCAAATCCTACCTGGCTGTCAAAGTTGTAAGTTTTGGTCGACATCACATCCCAAATGAATGAACTGAATTTTGAAAATTCAGGGAAAGGATAATCTCGTCTTTGATCTCTACAGAATCATCAAAGGATTTCGGAGAAAGCTGTCATTGTTTGAAGTACTACTGGAATGAGAAAACTTTTCTCATTTTCACTGTTTCAAAGAGGTTTGCGCTACAATCGCTAAAGATGTCAACCTCGATTTTCCGAAGAAGAAAAAAATGATTCGTGACTTGAAGAAGCATTTTCTGGAGAGATTTTAAGATCTTGACAGAATTGAGAGTGACATTCTTCTGTTCCAGAATCCGTTTGATTGTAACCTTAATGATGTGCCAGTTGAACTACAGTTGGAGCTCATTGATTTGAAAGCTAATGACTTGTTGAAAAAGAAGCACAGAGAAGGAAAACTTGTTGAAATTTACCGCTGCTTACCTGATGTTGAGTTTCCGAAACTGAAGAAATTTGCCGCTGGTATGGCATCAGTGTTTGGAACAACTTATGTCTGTGAGCAAACATTTTCAAAAATGAAGTATGTGAAGTCAACACATCGAACGAGATTGACTGATGAACATTTGAAAGCATTCTCTTGATTGAATGCAGCCCGGGAAGGTTAACCCGGTCAACAAATGCCCGCAGAAGACGGATGTGTCGGCCTAACGACGCAAGAACGCAGCTCTGCTGTAAACAGGCACAACGCAATCACATCCGAAAAAAACTCCGGATGAACGCGGAAGAAGAAGAAGATTGAATGCAGCAATTCCAAACCAAACATTGATGATATCTTGAAAGCCAAATATCAGTTTCACAAATCTCACTAACCTTTTTTTTGCTGCTTAGTTTGTGAGATTCGGATATCTGCACACTAGGTCTGATGTAACTATACTTTTGCTAACGTCGCCTTCTTTCATAAAATTTTTTAATAACTAAATATGTTGGTTGTCTTTGTTGTTTTTTTGTTTTTCCATTGCAAGTCACTCACCCATGATTTAACTTAGGTTTTTTGTCTCTTTTCCCAGAGCTTTCGTTCTGGCTTGCAAGTATTGTTAAAGTTAGTTGCATATCCTTTACAGGACGTTTGTAGTCAACACAAGCATTGTTTACTGTTGTTGATGTCTTGGCAAGTTTACGTCCAGTAGTTTTCCATTGCTTTCTGAACGACCGCACCATTACCATAGCGTAAAAAACCAGCGCAACACGGTCTGCTGCCAATCGCGTTCAGCAGTGTTTCGAACGCGGGTATATGGGATTACGAACCCCTCCCGTAAGACTTTCGCCACGGAGACCGGCGCAAGTATTTTACAGAATGAGTATGCGTTGACAGACGATAGTTTGTTACATTATGCTTCAAAATAGGTATAATGACTACAACCCATGACTGTAGCGAATGTGACTGATAAGGCTAATTCGCACTGTACATGTTCGTCCACAATGGATGCATATGAACACATGGTCATTTCCACCATCATGGACCATCTTACGTCTCGCACGCTCAGAGTGTGACTTATCTGCAATCATGTTCTCCTTTGTCTTTATTTCATTTCTGATATTTGCCCTCCATGCAACACGTTCAGAGGCGACTTGCTCCCAATGTGCATTATCAATGCCTGTATCAATCATGCCCCGCTTACACACATCTTTGTATCGTAGTAGAGGCCGATCCTGAGATCTCTTACCCATCTGTAATTCACCAAAAAAGATGTCCTTTGGTATTCTACCATCATCTATCCTCCTAACCTTGTCCTATCCATCTAAGTCTACGAAGACTGAGCATGGAACAAACCGTCACACAACCTGATCTCTCCAATACTTCAGTATTTGTGATTTTGTCTTGCCACTTAATACCAAGTATTCTTCGCAGTCACCGCATATGAAAGCTGTTTAAACTTTTCTCTTGGTGTGAGTAAGTTGACCAGATTTCACTGCCATAAAGAAGAGTACTAAGGACACAAGCTTGATAGACAAGGACTTTTGTCTTGGCAGTAAGCTTCCTGTTCTCCCAGACTCTTTTTGTTAACCTGTTCATTGTTGTTGCTGCCTTACCAATCATGATGTTGATTTCCTGATCTAGAGATAATTTGCTATTTACTTCTGGTCCTAGATATATAAATGGTCTACTATCTCCAGTTCGGCGTCGTCAATAAAAAGTGATGGTACCCCATGTGCACTTGTGACATAATCTGTATCTTCTTTTTGCTAATTGTTAAACCAAATTCAGAACAAGCATTGGAGAATTCAGATAGTAGACGTTGCAATTCTTCCTCAGAGTGCGTTGTAATTACAGCATCATCTGAAAAAAAGCAACTCTCTGATCAGTATCCTCCTAATTTTGGTCTTGGCCTTCAATCTCTGAGCATTGCAGAGTCCGCCATCTGATTGTGAGTGAATATGTACACCACCATCCTGATCACGAAAGGCATATTTCAGTAGAAGTGAAAAGTATTTTTCTTAAAAACCGTACACAACCTTGCCTCCACGCTTCTGAAGTTGCTCCATCAAACTTAATTATACCCTTCATGCCTGCATGGAACGTTTCCACAATGGACAGAAGAGTTAGTGGGCAGTCAATCTTCTTTAGTACATTGAATAGACCCTCACGACTGACCAAATCAAATGCCTTTGTGAGGTCGATAAGGCAATAAACAGTGGTTGATTCTGTTCACGGCATTTTTCTTGCATTTGTCGCAATGAGAATATCATATCAATGGTAGACCGGTTCTGTCAGAAGCCACACTGTGATTCGGGGTAGACTTGGTCTCCTAGGACTTGAAGTCTGCGCAGAACAATTCTGGCAGATACTTTCCCAACAGTACACAGAAGTAAGATACCCCTATAGTTGTTGCAGTCGCTCCGATCGCCCTTGTTCTTGTACAGTGTTATGATGCTTGAGTCTTTTAAATCCTGTGGGACTTGTCCTTCTCACCAGCATACCACTATTAGCTGGTGGATCTGTAGAGTGAGTGTGTCTTGCTCACTCCTGATAACCTCTATTGGAATCCGATCCTTACCTGAAACCTTGCCAGATGCAAGTTCATTTATAGCACACTTTACTTCTGTTATGGTGGGAAGTGTGTCCAGGTGGTCAAGAATTGGCAGGGCCTCTATGGCGTTGAGGGCATCATCCGCTAGTTTGATCTCACTTGAGTAAAGCTCCAAATAGCGCTCTACCCATCTATATATCTGTTGTTTCTTATCAGTGATGATTTCTCCAGTCAAGGTTTTCAGTGGTACATTTCTTTTGATCGTTGAACCACAGGCTTTCTTTATCCCTTCATACATGCTTCTGATGTTTCCCTTATCACTTGCATTTTGGACTCACATAACTTGATCCAATAGTCATTTGCACACTGCCTGGCAGCCTTTTGCACATCCTTTCAAGCTTGCTTCAGCTCACTCAGAGTGTTACGCGTTGTTCTTTACTTGTTTCTTAAGAGAGCGATCTTCTTTTTATCAGTCAAGGGCTGCAGTGTCTGGCTGTTTGCCGCAAACCAGTCCTGCCTCTTATAATCCACAGTGCCGTAAACCTCTATCGCTGTTTTATATATATATATAGTTTCTTTAAGTTTACCCCACTTTTCACTTGCTGTACAATTTTCTGATGTGTCAAGTGAAAGCGTCTTCAAGTTGCCGTTGTACTTATCAGGATCGTGGGCGTTAATAATATTAATCCTGGGGCTAGATTTGTGTTTAGCTGTGTAGATTCTCTTTGGTCTCAGTCTAACCCTTGCAACAACCAAAGAATGATCCGTATCACAGTCAGCACTGTGGTAACTTCGAGTTAATGACGTATCGTTCAGATGTTATCTCCTTGTGATGATGAAGTGCAGCTGATGCCAATGGCCGGATCTTGGATGTTTCCATGTGACCTTATGCCACTCTTTTGTTTTAAAAAAGGAGTTTGTAATACATAGGTCGTTTCTGGTGCAATACTCCATCAGCCTTTGCCCATTTTCATTCATGCGACCGATGTTGTATTTTCCAAGGCACACTGGCCATAAACTCGAGTCCTTGCCCAAACGAGCACTGAAATCACCGAGCCTATAAATGTAGTCGGATTTTGGAACTGCCTTGATCACAGAATCTGTCAGCAACTCACTTGCGACAGGCATACAAGGATTCCCTTCTTTTGCACTACACGAAAGTGACAACTCGTATTGTTTGCAAAAGGTTACATTTTTATTCGGAGCTGATCATACAAAAGCTCCACGAGCGGAATACCACATCGGTATTATACATCATAGGATGTGATGACGATAAGATGGAATGAGGAGATGATATTACTACTGTAACTACTGAAGCTAAGCTGAACTATTATAACTATTATACTGTCCTTAACAACTACAAAGTGTCCCCAGCGGATACACGTCTGATTCCTACGCCGTCCGGACTCTGTCTCAGCCCGCTGAGCGTGGCGTGTTCAGCCACGAGCAATTAGCTCAGCGTGCGTTCGTTGGTTTACGTGCTGGGCACTGGGCTGTGTTGACCAGAGTTACTTGGTCCTTCCCAGTCTCTTGGGTAACCCCAGCTCATCTGCACTGGTTGCCCTCCTTGTTGACACAAGTGTGTCCCGTTATAGCTGTTTATAGCGTTTGTGTCTCTCCTGTCTGGTCTCCTATCCTGTTACGTCACTTGCCCCCTTCCTAAGCTCTATTTTAGCTCTCCTTAGCTTAGAGCTCTCTCCTAAGTCTTTGACAGGCTCTCCTTCCTCCCCTGTTGTGTTACAAACTTTTAAGTTGTGGGGTTAACACAAGTAATCTTACAAAAATTGGCTGTTTAATTTTGTCAAAGACTTCGTGAGGTCTCTACTTCTCTTATGGGGATAGGACAAGATCTCTCCTTTCCTTCGTCACACTGTTGTATTACTTCACTTGGCTAATTGAGTAGCTCATCACACTAGTACAGTTGGCTATAAACTGTCATTATATTTCTGAGAATTGTGAGGTCCCGATGGAATCATCCTCTATTCCTTTGACAGCATTCTCTACACCTCTAGGCCTGTATGAGTAGCGCTTTCTTCCTTTCGGTCTTCGTAATGCACCAGCCACTTTTGTCCGACTCACTAGGGATCTTCTGCACGGAGTGACCAATACATCTACTTATATTGATGACATTTGCATCCATACAGCAGACTGGACAACACACTTACTGAAACTGCGACATGTCTTCGATAGATTGCGATTATTTGGTCTTACAGTGAAACCCACCAAAGTGGAGTTGGGAATGGAAGAAATTGATTTCTTAGGCCATACAATCACCAGAGGCCAACTAAGAACTGATGAGAAAATTGTGACCAAGATTCTCAATCTAACTATGCCTACGACCAAGAAACAGGTCCGTAGCTTGCTTGGTCTGGTCAATTATTACAGCAAATTTATACCCAATTTGGCTGAAATCACCAGCGTTTTTTCTAATGTGTTAAAAGCATCTGTAAAACTTAATGTTCAGTCTTTGACAGAATCTAACTCCTCATATCCTTCACATCATCAGAGGAAGTGAGTGTCGGTGCATATGCAGTGAAAATGGTGGCAAAACAACAAGAGGTTGCCAAGCGCAGGGATAATAGTCTTTAATTACCTCCAGCTGGAATTTCAATAATTCCCAGTAGCGAATTCTTCACTGCAAAGCCCACCCATGTTGCCTTTTTTTTTCTGCCTGCCCTCTACCTTTCCACACACACACACACACACACACACAAAGGTGTAATTGTTTTCCAGGAGTGACCCTTCCTCAGCGAAGCGATTCTCCTGCAGACCAGCAAAATCAATGTTAAGACGATCGAGTTCGGCATCAATCACAGCCGTTTTTCTCACATCGTCAGTTTTAATCAGGTCAGTGGAAAATCATGGACACATGGTTCTTACTTTCCAGGTTGCAATCCGTAGCTTGAGGTTTCTATTTTTCGTTTTAGCAGTATCTGGTGCATTGGTTTTACAGCCTGCGATTCTGATTTTGTCCTAGCCCAAAGCACCCATTGAAGCAGGCCGACTGTGGCGGGTAAAAACCCAATTGGTCGGGGGATGCCCAGCTTGAGGCGGGCGGTAGCTCATCAGTGACACCTGTAGGTGTCTCCCACCGTCAGAAGCAAACCGCGGCGCCCCATGTCTACGCCAATTGACAAGGACTTATAACTCGTAACTGCTACCTCTCGTTTTGATTCAGAGACCGGTTAAAACCAGGGATGGAGTTATACCTCTCCATAGCACAAAGCCTGGGCTAAAATATAGAGACCATGTGTTGCGCTTGCAGCATGATCCATCTCTCGGCCTGCCTAGTTCACTACAGAGGAATGGTAACACCAATACACCTGGAACAAGACAAGCTGCAGAAGCTGCCGAATCAGCAAAGCAATGCTCTAACTGTCCGTCGGTCGGAGCTTCAATCCTAGACCAGCTGCCAACCAAGGCTTAGGGCCTGGTCTGCCCTGCCATCACATTTAGTCTGTAGGCTGCATTTCCCCGCACCATGATAAGGCTTGTACCCTCCCATTTGCGCTTTTCCGCCCGAAGCCGTTGGCACATTGTGGGTGTCGGGTTTGGTAAGCGCCGCCCAACATTCGGCGCTAACAGAAAGCAGGTAGTACCGTCTACTGTCATAGGTAGCACAGCCATATCTAAGACCTGACACAAGTCCTGGAGATACACTCAACAAAAACAAGAAGTAATAGCTATTACAAAGGAACATTGTATACCTAGATGCAAAACTGTATGCAACATTTCAGCTCTGCGGGGAAAAAAAATCGGTACCACAAGATATGAGGAACGCAAACATTGTTACCATTTATAAAAACAAAGGTGACAGAAGCGACTCCAGCAACTCCAACTCGCGGCATTTCCTTACTCAGCATTACAGGCAAGATTTTCGTTCGAGTAATCCTAAAAAAGCATATACATTCTTGCTGAAAGAGTCTACCCCGAATCACGGTGCGAATTTAGACCCAACATGTCCACCATCGATATGATTTTCTCACTTCGGCAGCTCCAAGAGAAGTGCAGAGAACAGAGGAAGCCATTATATATTGCCTTCATCGACTTCACAGAAGCATTTGACCTCGTGAGCAGAGACGACCTTTTCAAGATCCTTGATAGGATGTTCACCCCCCTGCTAAGTTGTGTGAAATCATTTCACAAAAATATGCAGGTGACCATTTTATTTGATAGTTCAACATTTCAGGCATTCAGCATCAGCAGTGGAGTAAAGCAAGGCTGCGTGCTTGCTCCTACTTTTTGGTATCTTCTTCGCCGTTCTCTTAAGGCAGGCATTTGGGACTGCCACTAAAGGCGTCACGATATCACCATTATCTCCGGTACTGTTCAACGCCTACACAGTGAGAATCACCAGTGAGCAGATCACTGGACCTGGCAGGACATTGTCATATGCCGATGATGTTTTAGTGTATCGTCAGGGGAAGGATAGAGAGGAGGTTGCTGTGGAACTACAAACCGAACTCAATCGCATAAGTACTTGGTGTGATGAAGCTGGGGCAATGGTCAACCCAACAAAGGCAACAGTGACTTGGTTCTCGTTGAATAATCATATTGTCAACACTCCAACACCAACTGTAATGCTGTGTTCAGAGACGGTGGAAAGAACGCAGGCAATGAATTACCTGGGGATACGGTTTGATCGAAGCCTTGCTTATAATGTGCACATAGACCAGGTGATAACAAAGGCCAAGCGGGGTTTGGCAGCGATGCGGGTGATGGCGGCAGCAAACTGTGAGCAGCGCCATCTATGTCTTCTGTACGAGGGGTTGGTCATGTCTGTTTTGGAGTATGCAATGGCAATCCTGACTCTCAGCCATAAGCAGATAGAACGGATGGAAAGGATACAGAATGAAGCTATGCGCATTATTCTTGGATGTACAAGAGATACAGCATGCAGGGCGATGCGCTACCTTCTTGGGTTTCCAACCATTGAAGAGAGAATACAAGATTGCAGGGCACGCGCCTACCTCAGAATTAACGCAAACACACAACATCCACTGCATAGTGAAATTAGGAAGGTGAAGGGCAGCAGGTTAAAAAGAGGACGGTCGTGGATGGGTCAAGCCGAAGACATTCTTCAACAGGTGTGTTCACTTGAGGACTTAGAACCTGGCGAGGAGTGGGTGCAAGTGCCAACAGACTTCTGCACATCCTTTTCAGTTTGCATCCAACTTGACAGAAAATGCAGACAAGAAAATCCGGCTGCTGTTGAGGCTGAAGTACAAGCGTTGATTTTCGAGAATTCGCTAGACGGTGACGCGGTCATCTACACAGATGGGTCGGTCGTCCGACATGTGAGAAGCTCATGGGCCTTTACAGCTCGGGCCGGAGGGAGAATTGTGAAGGAGGACTCTGGTGCTTTTACTGAAACCACAAGTAGCCTGACCATGGAAGTCATGGCAGTAAGTAAATCAATAACATGGCTCGAGACACAGACATTCACTAGGGCTTGTTTCCTTAGCAACTCAATGAACATGATCAAGAGGATAGAGGAGGGGTCGATCCGAAGAGAATGGTCGCTGCCTCTGGGGCGGTCTCGACTGGCAAAGATTAGTTTCATCTTCGTGCCAGGGCATGCGGGAGTACAAGGAAATGAGCGGGCTGACAAGCTCGCAGGTGAGGCTACTGTGGAGGGCGGACGCGCCATGGACCAGGCCGACATTCTGAATGCTCTACGAGAAGTAAGACTTTTGCGAGAACCAAGTGATGACTGTGAATCTACAACAATGGCCAGACTGCGAGAGCAGCAAATTAAAAGAGGTGTGGCCAAACAAGAACACTACGCAGGAAGCCAAAGAAGATTGATAAACCAACACAGAACTGGCGTCGTTAGCCGCTACACGCTGCGGGATTTGCTGAGGAGGGGATCCGAGCACTTATGGACTGAATGGTTCGATGTGCAATGAGGATGATCTGTCGACTAACTAACTAACTAACTAACTAAAGGCGCATACCTCCACACAAGATCTGATGGCAAACTTTTTAACCCATCAAGACTCAAGGCAAAGACCAAAATAAGATCATGATGCAAACAATAGATTACACGATTTATTGCCTGGCATATTTCGCTGCATCTCGCCAGGTACATAATGCAGAATTCACCCAACATAAAGTAACATAACTAGATAAATCCTTCAAGCTGAAATATACACACGTTCGCACAGTAATGTCAATTGTCTACAAGAAATCTCAATCGACAATCTTGTACCGATATTTTACACTTCAGCTTGAGTAATCCATCTAATCGCTTCACAGTTGGTAATGGGAGGCGACGTTTCAGAAATTCAAAGCAATGTCCTGACGAGATGCAGGGAAATATGCCAGGCAATAAATCGTGCAATCTATTGTTTGTGTCTTCGTTATTCAAATTCACTACGGGAAAACATTGTTTTGAAGATCAAGATGCATAAGAGAACTACTTTTTTTGAAGACGACGAAGCACTGACAACTCATGCAGCAGATCCCCGACGGCTCATAGATCGTTTTGCAACCGCCTGCAAAGACTTTGGGTTCACCATCAGCCTAAATGTTGCTTGCTTGTGTTCATTGGCTTGAGCTCCAACGTGAAGTCCTGTATGTCGGATGAAGGCATCCTGTTGTCCAACATCAGTGTGATGTCATACAGGACCTGAGGTTTGCGTGAGTATCCGTTGTCCCATGCCTGGCTTATTGGTGTGCAGGCTGGTGGTTCCTCGCCGTACAGGCAGACACTCTCCGACTTCGGAGGAATCGGCGATCCTATTGACTTTAGCCAGGACCCCGAAGGGACCTGTTGCCCAGGACGCTCGACGAGGACGCGTCAATAGGTCTTGGCCAGTATATAACCCAGCCCTGGTCAGCCTAAATAAAACACAGGTGATGAAACAAGATGCTTGTGCGCCTCCATCAATCAAAATTTCTAATTACGAATTGAAGGTCGTCCATGAGTTTGCGTATTTGAGGTCGACAATATCAGATAATCTTTCATTAGAGACAGAAATCGACAGACACATTGGAAAGGCAGCTACAACACTTTCCAGGCTAGCTAAAAGTGTTTGGGAAAATAATAGACTAACAGAGCGTACAAAAGTTCGAGTATACAAAGCTTGTGTTGTTAGCACACTACTCTATGGGTCTGAATCCTGGACTTTGTACTCACGACAGGAAAGAAAGTTGAATTCCTTCCATACGAGATGTCTGAGACGTATTCTGAGCATATCATGGAAAGACCACATAACAAACAAACACATGATTGAAAGAGCAGATGTTACCACAGTGAACTCTCTCCTCAAGCAGAGACGCCTCCGGTGGCTGGGCCATGTATCTCGAGTGGAGGATAAACGTATTCCCAAAGATCTCTTATACGAAGAACAAGTACAGGGAAGAGGCCAACCGGAAGACCCCCAAATGCGATATAAGGATATGTGCTTAACGAGATATGAAAACCCCTGGCATAGATATAAACACCCGGGAAAGAGTTGCAACAGACAGATGTTCCTGGAGAAGAGATGTACGAAACGGACTGGCGCTCCTTGAGCACAGTCTGATCCAACAAACTGAGGATAGGCGGCACAGGCATAAAATGCAGCCACTTACCGTGAGACCTGCCTCGTCTTACAGATGCGGAAACTGTGACAGATACTATCATTCTCGCATTGGACTATTTATTATACTGTCACCAGCGGTGCTGTCAGGTACCTCCCCAGCGGCACAACTCTATAGTCCTTCAGGACTGAAAGAGGCCTAGTACTACAAGTAGTACCTGCGGCACAGGCATAAAATGCAATCACTTACTGAGGGACCTGCCTCGTCTTACAGATGCGGGAATTGTGACAGAGATTGTCACTCTCACATTGGATTGGATTATACAGTCACCAGGGGTGCTGTCAGGTACCTCCCCAACGGCACAACTCTATAGTCCTTCAGGACTGAGATAGGCCTACTAATAATAGGTGCAACATGAAAGTGAATGGAACCAGTCTTAGACAAGCGGATGTGTTTAATAATGTGGATACTTCAGTAACAGCAGATGGAAGATCTATTCATACAATGGAACCAGTCTTACAAGCCGATGTGTTTAATAATGTGGATACTTCAGTAACAGCAGATGGAAGATCTATTAATACAATGGAACCAGTCTTAGACAAGCGGATGTGTTTAATAATGTGGATACTTCAGTAACAGCAGATGGAAGATCTATTCATACAATGGAACCAGTCTTACAAGCCGATGTGTTTAATAATGTGGATACTTCAGTAACAGCAGATGGAAGATCTATTAATACAATGGAACCAGTCTTAGGCAAGCCGATGTGTTTAATAATGTGGATACTTCAGTAACAGCAGATGGAAGATCTATTCATACAATGGAACCAGTCTTAGGCAAGCCGATGTGTTTAATAATGTGGATACTTCAGTAACAGCAGATGGAAGATCTATTAATACAATGGAACCAGTCTTAGGCAAGCCGATGTGTTTAATAATGTGGATACTTCAGTAACAGCAGATGGAAGATCTATTAATACAATGGAACCAGTCTTAGGCAAGCCGATGTGTTTAATAATGTGGATACTTCAGTAACAGCAGATGGAAGATCTATTAATACAATGGAACCAGTCTTAGGCAAGCCGATGTGTTTAATAATGTGGATACTTCAGTAACAGCAGATGGAAGATCTATTAATACAATGGAACCAGTCTTAGGCAAGCCGATGTGTTTAATAATGTGGATACTTCAGTAACAGCAGATGGAAGATCTATTAATACAATGGAACCAGTCTTAGGCAAGCCGATGTGTTTAATAATGTGGATACTTCAGTAACAGCAGATGGAAGATCTATTAATACAATGGAACCAGTCTTAGGCAAGCCGATGTGTTTAATAATGTGGATACTTCAGTAACAGCAGATGGAAGATCTATTAATACAATGGAACCAGTCTTAGGCAAGCCGATGTGTTTAATAATGTGGATACTTCAGTAACAGCAGATGGAAGATCTATTAATACAATGGAACCAGTCTTAGGCAAGCCGATGTGTTTAATAATGTGGATACTTCAGTAACAGCAGATGGAAGATCTATTAATACAATGGAACCAGTCTTAGGCAAGCCGATGTGTTTAATAATGTGGATACTTCAGTAACAGCAGATGGAAGATCTATTAATACAATGGAACCAGTCTTAGGCAAGCCGATGTGTTTAATAATGTGGATACTTCAGTAACAGCAGATGGAAGATCTATTAATACAATGGAACCAGTCTTAGGCAAGCCGATGTGTTTAATAATGTGGATACTTCAGTAACAGCAGATGGAAGATCTATTAATACAATGGAACCAGTCTTAGGCAAGCCGATGTGTTTAATAATGTGGATACTTCAGTAACAGCAGATGGAAGATCTATTCTTCCAATGGAATTAGTCTGAGGCAAGCCAATGTGTGTGCGTTTTGTTGTTGTTGGTGCTCGCTCGCTTTGAACTCAAGTGTAGTCCACACACACTATTTATAGTAGTGTTGGACTGAATTTTGCGTGTGGATTAGCTGTCCCTCACCAACAGGCGAACCCACTCCGACTTTAGAGGTACTTGTAATTTACATTCAGACAGTGGGGAGCATTTTGTGTGATATTCACTGGCACAGGAACGGAGCATAAGGGGGACGACCCGTTGCCGTGAAGTTGGAACCTCGACTAACTGACTAACTTGTAATTTACATTCCCAAGTCAAGGACGACAGGTCAACATTTTAGTCCAGCTGTCCGGTGTAGGGGTTGAACCTCTAACATCAGCATCATCACAATGAATGTTTAAGAACACGCGTTCTTACTCATTCGACCATATGAGTTGCAGACGATGTGTTTAATTATTTGGATACTTAAATAACAGCAGATGGAAGACCTATTCATACAATGGAACCAGTCTGAGACAAGCCGATGTGTTGTTGGTGTAGTAGATGGATTAGGTAGGGGTTGTTGGTGTAATAGATGGATTAGGCAGGGTGTTTGTTGTTGGTGAAGTAGATGGATTAGGCAGGGTGTTTGTTGTTGGTGAAGTAGGTGGATTAGGTAGGGTGTTGTTGGTGTAATAGATGGATTAGGTAGGGTGTTGTTGGTGTAATAGATGGATTAGGTAGGGTGTTGTTGGTGTAATAGATGGATTAGGTAGGGTGTTGTTGGTGTAATAGATGGATTAGGTAGGGTGTTGTTGAGGGTGTTGTTTGTGTAATAGATGGATTAGGTAGGGTGTTGTTGGTGTAATAGATGGATTAGGCAGGGTGTTTGTTGTTGGTGAAGTAGATGGATTAGGTAGGGTGTTGTTGGTGTAATAGATGGATTAGGCAGGGTGTTGTTGGTGTAATAGATGGATTAGGTAGGGTGTTGTTGGTGTAATAGATGGATTAGGTAGGGTGTTGTTGGTGTAATAGATGGATTAGGCAGGGTGTTGTTGGTGTAATAGATGGATTAGGTAGGGTGTTGTTGGTGTAATAGATGGATTAGGTAGGGTGTTGTTGGTGTAATAGATGGATTAGATAGGGTGGTATTGGTGTAATAGATGGATTATGCAGGGTGTTTGTTGTTGGTGAAATAGATGGATTAGGTAGGGTGTTGTTTGTGGAGTAGATGGGTTAGGTAGGGTGGATCTGAGTGTTCAGGTCAATCAGAAAAGACATTTTTTAAATATGTGTCAGTACATGACCTGAATGCAGAGTTGGGGCTGTGACCACCAAAATGGCAAGTGAGCATTTAGCCACTACACTATGTGTGGCTCCCATAACATAATAACATAAGATAACAAAAACAAAACATAAGATAACATAACAAAACATAAGATAATATAACATCCAATGTAAACTGACAAAACACAAATGTTGTTCAACAATTTATGTACAAAATTAGATAAACTCAGAAGAACAATAACAATCTGTCATGATAACAGTTGCAGGTATGAGTTGTGGTATAGGTGTCCAGTCACCAAACATGCACACATCTAACATTCCAAACATAATATTCAACAACATATGAAAATACAGGTTTTCATCATAAGGTTCAATATAATTAATATTGTTTCTGATGTCATCATTACCATTATCATCATCATCACCACAATCATCATTACCATCATTACCATCATCAAGATCATCACCATTACCACCATCCAGATCATCATCATCACCATCATCAAGATCATCATATTACCATCATTGTCACCATCATCATTACTATCATTGGGGTCATCATCATTACCATCACCATCATCGAGATCATCATCATTACTGTCACCATCGTCGCCATCATCACCATCAAAAAGACCATCATCATCATCATCACTGAGATCATAAGCATTACCATGATCATCATCATTACCTCATTACTATCCATGAGTTCAACATCATCATTACCATCACCATGATCATCATCATTACTATCATTACTGTCACCATCATCAAGATCATCATCATCACCATCATCGAGATCATAATCATCATTGAGATCATCATCACTACCATCACCATCATTGAGATCATCATCATTACCTCATTACTATCATTGAGTTCATCATCATCATTACTATCATTACTGTCACCATCATCGAGATCATCATCATCACCATCATCGAGATCATCATCATTACCATCACCATCCTCGAGTTATCCTTAACTGCAACATAATAAATATCACCAATTATAATAATTGATAAAATTATAACAATAAAACTAAAATTAATATCACTCCCCTAGTAAATTAATACTATTAGTGATTTAACTATCACTCATCCGTTGCTTTTCTACCCAATACTGAAAGAATTTACATATTGTTTTTCTTTTCAGACTATAACACAAATAATTAAAGAACACGTCTAAATGTCGCGTTGCAACATCGTCGACTATCCTGTATCCATTGAATACAGCCTTTGCAGTCATCCTTGTCTATTTCCTCGTACATATGACTATGTGATCACACACTGGCGTACTTGTTTATCTTGCTATCTGCAAAATTAATAACAACAAGTGACTTATTTATTCTTCTTCTTCTTTCGTTCGCTTGAACTATGTCTATATCTGCAATGTCGTCTCTTGCATGAATTGAACTGTTTTTTTCAGTTCACACAGTGGTCCATAGAGTTTATCTTCCACTGTCGTCTCTCTAGGCCAGAAGGTTTGCCTAGATATGTTATATTTTGGGTAGTCTTGGAGTATGTGCTCTGCTGTCTGCTACGCCAATCCACATGTGCACATGGCTGTTTCACCAATCTTGAATTTTGTATACATGTGGTTGCGTAATCTATTGTGTCCTGTTCTGAGGCGCAGAATAATGACTTGTTCTGGTCTGTCCATAATGTGGTAGTCATCTTGAGCAGGTTTTGGTGGCTTTCTGACTGATTTGATCATTCTTTTCTTTTGGTGGTATGTAACGGGCACATCAGGCTGTTCCTCTTTGGCTCCTTCCTTAGCCAATTGATCAGCTCTGTCGTTTCCGGGTACTCCACAGTGGGATGGTATCCACTGTATGGTGACTTTATGCTGACTGCTAAGTTCAGAAAGTAGTGTCCTTAGTACTGGCAATTTCCCAGAGAGGAGCGCCTCGAGTACTGATTTTGCATCTGTTAGTAGCACCACAGGTTGTGTACCATTGCTGTTATTTAGTAATTTCTCTGTTGCTATCTTGATTGCCTCAATTTCGGCATCATAGTTATGGCAGTACTTTCCTGTCGGTACTCTGGCTGTGTCCCTAGTATTATTTGGGTATTCTATGTACACTCCCGCTCCTCCATTTCGAACAGCATTTTGTGCTGACGCATCTGTGTAGACTCGGATCCAGAGGTCCTGTGGGTATTCTTCATCAAGGAAGCTGAGAGTGGCTGTTCTGCGCTGCACACTGTTCTGTTCTTCCTTGTCAAATATTCCTTTCACTTTTGTCTGGATTTGTAACGATAGTCTATGCTCATCTTTCCATGGAGTTCGCTCTGGAATAGTTGTTAGGGGGATACCAACTGTGGGCAGATCAGTGGTTTCTCTGCAGAGTCGTTTGGCCTGGTGGATAAAACTACTTCTTTTCAACCGCCCCATAGCAAGGTTTTCAAATCTGTTCTTCATAGGGTGGCCTGGCAATCTGAGGAACTTTTCTGCTTGTATTAGCGTTTTCGTATCTCTGCGCTCACTCAGTGCCTGTGTCCTCCCCATCTTCTCCATTTCCACTATAGGGGTTGATCTCATCCCTCCTGTGGTGACTCTAAGTGCTTGATTTTGCACCTTGTCCAGCTCTTGTAGTGTGGTATTTGATGCTGAACACCACGCAGTTGACCATATTCCAGGTGTGGTCGTATGCTCTGTTGGTAAACTTTGCTAAGTATTTTCGTACTGGCTCCCCATGTGGTTCCACTTAGCTTTCTCAGGATGGCTATTTTCCTTCTGGCTTTTGCTACTGCTTTGTTGATGTGCTTTCTCCATGTCAGCTTGCCATCAAATGTTACTCCAAGGTATGTTGGTTCTTTATCTTCTCTTAGGGGTGTTCCATTTATCTGGATGATCCCTGCCTTTTGTTTTGGAGAGAGGGTAAATAGGGTGGTGCTGCACTTGTCAGTGTTTATGCTGACACACCATCTATTTGCCCATGCAGCAAATGTATCTACAGCTCTTTGTAGCAATCTGGTGGCCACTGATGCATATTCATTTGTGCTCCATAGAACCAGGTCATCGGCGTACATTGCCGCTTTAATTCCATGCGGTAGGTGAGCAACAAGATCATTGATGAAGATTAGAAAAAGTGTGGGGGACAAGACTCCGCCCTGGGGGACACCGTGACGCAGTAGTACTTTCTTGCTCTTGAGTCCGTCTATCTGTACTCGGGCTCTTCTGTTGTGCAAGTATGCTTTCACCCATTTGTACATTCTTCCATTGACTTTGCAGTTTCTCAGTTTCTTCATCAGACCTTCTTTCCAGACTTTGTCAAAGGCTTTCTTCAGATCTATCCATGCCGCAAGCACCAGCTTCTTCTCTTGGAATGCATCCTCAATTTCTTGAGAGAGGTAGGTTGTCTGATCTTCCGTAGAGTAGCACTGCCTAAAGCCAGCCTGCTGTGGCACAAGGATGTTTTTACTTTCAATGTACCACTGCAGTCTGTGATTGATGATGCGCTCCAGTGTTTTGCAGAGACAGCTGGTGAGGCTAATTGGTCTGTAGCTAGAGGCAATGGAACCATCTTTCCCTGATTTTAGGAGGGGTATCATGATTGCTTCTCTCCAGGCTTGTGGAACACTGCCTAAGGTCCAGCTGTTATTGAAGATCTGCAACAGCTTTGTTTTGGCCTCTGTTCCTAGGTTCCTGATCATTTCATTGGAGATACCATCAGCTCCTGGTGACTTTCTCATTTTCAGTTTTGATATGGCTAGCTCCAGTTCGCTGATTGTGATGGGTGCCTCCAGAACCTCATGTACTATTTCCTTCTGTCCTGTATGTTGTCGTTTCTCTCGAATCTCTTGTTGTTTCTCTGGACTAATTTTGATATTGCTATCTTGTGCGAACGAGTCCGCAAAATGGTCAGCTGCTTGCTTTCTTGTTAAGATTTTTCCATCTTTATGTAGTGCAATTTTTGAGTTTCTCCCTGTGCCCTCGTCATTAAGCTGTTTTATTAGCTTCCACAATTTCCTTGTGTCTCTTTCAAAGTTCAGAGACTCCGTTTTCTCCTGCCAGCTTTTCCGTCTAGCCTGCAGCTTGGCCCTTTGAAATTTGGCTTTTGCATGCTGGAATTTATTGTATTGCTCTTGGCTGGGTGTGGCCTCTGCTTGCTTTCTACACACTTCAACATCATTATGCAACTGTTCCAGTTCACTACTCCAGTAGGGTTTATATTGTTTACGGGCTCCTCTTGGTACTGTTTCTCGCGCTGCCTGTAGTATGCATTTCCCAAACTCTTCAACTGCTTTATTTATGTCTTTCTCAGTGTTCAGGTTTCTAACCAGTATGCTGGTGCGATGCTTGTACATTGCCCAGTCTGCTTTCTTGTAGTTCCACCTCGAGAGGGTGCTGCTTTCACTTACAAGCTCATTTTCTACGGTTAGAAAGACTGGCCGATGGTCACTGCCACCAAGTTGTTTCCCAACAGTTCGTGTAATGTTCCACTCCAGGTCTGGTGAATGAAAAGCCAGGTCAGGTGTAGTTGTAGAGTGCCATGATCTCGAGTAGAAAGTATGTGGGTCGGACGGCTTGTTAATCAACATGAATCTATTCTCATCCTGCCAGTCTTCCAGTCTCTCTCCTCTCTGGTCCATGTGATCATAGCCCCAGCTCTGCGAGTGGCTGTTGAAATCGCCACACACAATCATTTTTTCTTTTAGTGGTAGAGTGTCCAGTGCCTGTGGGCGGTCACTTGGACAGTAGTAATTGATCAGATGTAGATCTGTATTACCTGTCTTAAGTTTAAGTGTCTGATACTCAGCCCCTTCCATGTAGACTTTGATTTGGGAAGCCATGATGTTATTTCTTACAAGGGTCAGTATCCCACCTTTTCGCCTGTTCTTTCGGTCAGATCGGTAACACTGGTAGCCTCTGATTTTGAAGGCTATATTTTCATTGAGGTGAGTTTCTTGCAAGCAACATATGCTTACTTTTTCTTGGTCCAAGATTTTTTCTAATTCTATTTTTTTGTTGCTGACTCCCTCCGCATTCCAGTGCATTATTTTAAGTCTTCGTTTAGTATGGCCAGTCGTCCTATTCTCATGTCCCCTGGCTCCACAGGACATCCGAGAAGGACCTCCAGTAGTTGGGGTTGGACCCTTTCGAGACATAGGGCCCGGCACTGCACCTGCCTGGGGGTCCAAAGCAGGGCGAGCACCATAACGATTAGCAGTAGTCGACATATTCCATTTTGCGTGATTGCGTGGCATCCTGATTTCTGTGGTGCGCCTCTTGGCTGGTTGCCTCCGTCTTCAGCACCTTTCTTTGCTAGAGCAGACTGTGGTCTCACTCGAGTGTAGATGTGTACGCGCGCACACGCCTGTCTGCGCATGCATGTCCATGCATACACATCTAGAGCATACTGGTTATTTTCCGGCGCCAGAGACTCGCCGTCGCCCCTTCTCCTGTTAGTTTAAACAGGTCCGCCACGTGAAGGCCAGGAGTTGGACTTTTGCTGCATAGGTTATGTATTCACGAGCCATTGAGGTATTTGAGCAATGTTGGGCGCTCACCCCAACACCCCGCCTCGGCTACATACAGCAACATTTGGAACCCTGACTTATTTATATTTAAACAAATGTTTTCATACATGTGGTGTTTCAAAAGTAAGTTACAGTCATAATAAAGTAACATTATATTTAGACCTTATAATATTCCCATTTAACTTATTTACCCCAATACCAAAAATTAAAATTATATTTTATTCATACAATATGTTTATAATCTACTTAATAAATCTGCTAAGTTATTTTTACTTCCCGAAATATGGGCTACAGAACAAATCAAAAATCTGCAACCCCAATGTGTTTTTAGGAGAGTCATCTTTCAAGATTTTCAGAACTTTTTTCCAAAAGATATGTAGCAAATTTCTGACCAGAATTCACTAATGCTAGAGTAATTGCATACCGTTTATGCGATTCATATACCTTTCTCCTAGAGTCTAAGACCAGATGTAGTAATACATTGTACCCATGTGGTAGGATGTACACAATGGAAAACCAACAGGTACTATTTATCCTAACACAGCTATTTAATATAAGAATGATCCGAGAATTAAACAATTCTTGCCAAAGACTTTCAGATTCGCTATGTTGTGTTGTCAGGTAGACTTTTTCCACTAGCTGTACAGTACCATCATAGATATGTTTAAGAATGTACGCCTGATGTACTGTCTCAGTAGTATGAACACCGATGTAAGACGCGATGTCAGTAATATCTCTAAGTAGTTAACACATCACACGGATAGAAGATGACTGAAAATTCTGAAGACCAACAGGAAGATAAAGGAATTCATATACTCCCAGTGGTGTTGCGAATGTGGTGATGTGTATTGAATCTTCTGCCATTGGTATCTGGTATCTGATATTATTTATTTAGTGTTGGCAGATATGATTTAGAAAACTATGTAAACTTCGCCATGCCCGCCATTACAGGTCTATTTGGGATAAAGATATTCATTTATACACATCTAAAAAAAAAAAATGATCATGAATATGAACAAGACAATGAACACAGTAGACGACATAAAATCTTATAAAAATATTCATGATGACAATACGACCACAACATCGTTACATGTTTTACGCAAGGTTAGTAAAATTCATTCAGCAGAAAATATAAACGAAATGCATTGAAACCATGCTTCACTGTATCAATACTGTAGTCGTGTGTCATTACCCATACACACGCCAACAATAGAATTCCACTGTTGCATGATCTCCATGCTGTTATCAGTTTTAACTACTATTAATAATCACACCTACCTACAACAAAACCCTGTTATGTGTCAATAACCCATACCCACAACAGCGATTAGTTGTCTTTACTATCATATGTTCAACAATTCGCATCGGAAGACCTACACCACATAACAATTACCCATGTCATATGCCAGAGGGCTGCCAAACACGATAAGAACATATAATGGGCAGCGACTTCGTCGCCACACGTTGTAATCCATATATCATTTTGCGAATTTCTCTTCGCCAGATGTTTACACCAGCTGTTAATTTTCTACTGGACAAATCCCGACCAATTCTAGTGTAAAACCTTCTGAACAATATACATGTTTATATCAAAATTATTTCGGCTCAGGCCATTCCTTCTGATGTTATCCAACCTGCATCTATACCAATCTTGATGAAGTGCTGAAAAGAAGACATGTTGTCCATTTGTAATCTATCCTTTCTTTATCCGCGATCAATTGTGCTGCAATTCTGTCGTTTTCTGCAGTCATCTTTTCCTTCTCAAATAATCTTTGTTTCTCCTGTTCCTCTAATCGATCTTTCTCCAACTGTCTCATTGCTGCTCTTTCGTCCCGTTCATTGGCCTGTAAAATTGCAAATTGTTTCTCCGTCCACGCTATAAGCTCTGGTCCTGTCAAACCTGCATCCTTCCCAATTGCCACAAAGTCTTGTAACGACGACATGTTACTATGTTCCACCACTATTCAATCTAGTCACCTGTAGGAACTGTAGAAAGAAGTTCAGTACTAAAAATATACAGGCTTATAAATATTAGACACAACAATGACACAGTATTATTCTATCATACTTGTAGATCAGAAATATAGACAGAAATTTCGCACGAAAGTCCTGTAACTCACAAAATGAAAGTTCACGCCGACCACGTCAAAGAACGTAGCAAAAATTAGTTTGCTTACACGTAAGAAATTATCTACTAGAAAATAATTACCACAAAGTTTGCAGCACTATTTATAGAAAATAAAATATGCAATTCAATAAAGACAAAATAAACAGATTTAAGGATCTTTAAATAAACAAACAAATAAATAGCCTTTCGCACACCAAACTATTATGACTTATATACACCATGGAAACACCAAACACCAAAGAATTTAGCAAAGCAGAAAGACTTCAGCGCACAAGTACCAAAGCCTATACACACAAAAAGAAATCGTTGTAATAATTCTAAAGCCCTAGATAAAAAGATAACATTATTATAAAAATTAAGAAAAGTAATTCAGCAAAGAAAATATAAGCTGAGTTAACGTTCTTTAACTACGTCAAACTAAGAATAGAGAATATTCTTCTGATAACATCTAAAATAATGCGCACACACAATTAAGAAAGTCTCGCGCAATATCGCACCAAATTATGTACCGCGCTTATGACGTAATGGAAGACATGAGTGAATTAGAAAAGAATAAAATGTGTGTAATATTACAATATTAATGACTGCCACTTAACTAAATGAAAGACCACAAACGTTTACTTAGCTCATAAAACACCGCGATTCCTCCACTCAACGTATTAGACTGCAATGTCAGACAATCCTGCTCGTATCCAACATGAATTGTAGACCATCAAAATCCTCCTCAAACTCGACCAATGTCAGAAACGATTCTCCGGCTTTATACTTCTGACATCTTGAGGATTCCAGCGTTGACCAATAAAAATTTGCATATAACTGTCGTCCAATATTCCTCTGTATCGATCTGTCGTTGTCCAACAATCCTTCTTATCGATCTGTCGTTGACCAATATTCCTCTATAACGATCTGTCGTTGTCCAACAATCCTCAGCGTTGATTCCGCCGTGATGAGGCGTCGACCCGTGAATACTTCTCTGCTCAGTACAATGAGCTTGTACAGCTATGAAAAAAAATGGCCTTCAGTACCATAAGATGTCAGCAAGTCAACGTGTCGCTAGAACTGATGCCCAGACCATCTAGCAAAGATATCCCATCGTAGGCTTGAATAACAGGCTCCGAGAATCTTCCGAAGAAATCAGCACTCACTCATCGCCCATAGTCCCAAGTAGAGCTAGGTCTGTATCAAAACGAAACGGCAGCTTCCTAAACAAACGATGAAGCAATCTAAAATCACACTCCTGTGATCTGGATAACACGATGAGAACCGAGAGTTCTCTGGGTGGGCAACGATTGGAGCGATACTGTAATTATATATATGCAACGATAAAATTACACTCCTAACACTGAGTGCACAATTTACAGATGATCGAAGCTGGTACAGATGCTCTCTCCAACATGAAAAACTACTTCCCAATGCCCATGATTGGTGTTAACCTCTAACGGTTGACGACTGACAAAATGACGATACAAATGAACGACTGAGGATGCGCCATATGGTCACCAGCAACTTAGACCGGCATGATCCTCACAAACAAAGACCTGTATGTTGACTATGTATCTGTATGTTAATCGTATCCTCCAAGTGTTTGCTGTGTGAATGTAGCTGTTGTAATGTCCTTTACCCTTGACTCAATGACAAACGATCAACTGGACAAAATTCCGGTTCACCTCTCACGGACGAAAGCACCAGAGTTTACTTGAGTCCTTTTCACTGTGATGGTTGTCGTGTTGTTGTCGTCTGATGTGGGCACGAACCCACACACTCAGTGTATAGCTTACTCCTAGATCATACAACGAGCAAGAGCGCAGTTGAGCTGATCTGATGGCCGCGCTACAGTGACCTAGCGGCCGCTAGCGGTCAGCCCTGTGACATGGGTGCTTTCGTCCGTGAGAGGTGAACCGGAATTTTGTCCAGTTGATCGTTTGTCATTGAGTCAAGGGTGAAGGACATTACAACAGCTACATTCACACAGCAAACACTTGGAGGATACGATTAACATACAGATACATAGTCAACATACAGGTCTTTGTTTGTGAGGATCATGCCGGTCTAAGTTGCTGGTGACCATATGGCGCATCCTCAGTCGTTCATTTGTATCGTCATTGTGTCAATCGTCAACCGTTGGAGGTTAATCATGGGCATTGGGAAGCAGTTTTTCATGTTGGAGAGAGCAGTTGTACCAGCTTCGATCATCTATAAATTGTGCACTCAGTGTTAGGAGTGTAATTTTATCGTTGCATATATATAATTACAGTATCGCTCCAATCGTTGCCCACCCAGAGAACTCTCGGTTCTCATCGTGTTATCCAGATCACAGGAGTGTGAGTTTAGATTGCTTCATCGTTTGTTTAGGAAGCTGCCGTTTCGTTTTGATACAGACCTAGCTCTACTTGGGACTATGGGCGATGAGTGAGTGCTGATTTCTTCGGAAGATTCTCGGAGCCTGTTATTCAAGCCTACGATGGGATATCTTTGCTAGATGGTCTGGGCATCAGTTCTAGCGACACGTTGACTTGCTGACATCTTATGGTACTGAAGGCCATTTTTTTTTCATAGCTGTACAAGCTCATTGTACTGAGCAGAGAAGTATTCACGGGTCGACGCCTCATCACGGCGGAATCAACGCTGAGGATTGTTGGACAACGACAGATCGTTATAGAGGAATATTGGTCAACGACAGATCGATAAGAAGGATTGTTGGACAACGACAGATCGTTATAGAGGAATATTGGTCAACGACAGATCGATAAGAAGGATTGTTGGACAACGACAGATCGTTATAGAGGAATATTGGTCAACGACAGATCGATAAGAAGGATCGTTGGACAACGACAGATCGTTACGGAGGAATATTGGTCAACGACAGATCGATAAGAAGGATTGTTGGACAACGACAGATCGATACAGAGGAATATTGGACAACGACAGTTATATGCAAATTTTTATTGGTCAACGCTGGAATCCTCAAGATGTCAGAAGTATAAAGCCGGAGAATCGTTTCTGACATTGGTCGAGTTTGAGGAGGAATCACGGTGTTTTATGAGCTAAGTAAACGTTTGTGGTCTTTCATTTAGTTAAGTGGCAGTCATTAATATTGTAATATTACACACATTTTATTCTTTTCTAATTCACTCATGTCTTCCATTACGTCATAAGCGCGGTACATAATTTGGTGCGATATTGCGCGAGACTTTCTTAATTGTGTGTGCGCATTATTTTAGATGTTATCAGAAGAATATTCTCTATTCTTAGTTTGACGTAGTTAAAGAACGTTAACTCAGCTTATATTTTCTTTGCTGAATTACTTTTCTTAATTTTTATAATAATATTATCTTTTTATCTAGGGCTTTAGAATTATTACAACGATTTCTTTTTGTGTGTATAGGCTTTGGTACTTGTGCGCTGAAGTCTTTCTGCTTTGCTAAATTCTTTGGTGTTTGGTGTTTCCAGGGTCTATATAAGTCATAATAGTTTGGTGTGCGAAAGGCTATTTATTTGTTTGTTTATTTAAAGATCCTTAAATCTGTTTATTTTGTCTTTATTGAATTGCATATTTTATTTTCTATAAATAGTGCTGCAAACTTTGTGGTAATTATTTTCTAGTAGATAATTTCTTACGTGTAAGCAAACTAATTTTTGCTACGTTCTTTGACTTGGTCGGCGTGAACTTTCATTTTGTGAGTTACAGGACTTTCGTGCGAAATTTCTGTCTATATTTCTGATCTACAAGTATGATAGAATAATACTGTGTCATTGTTGTGTCTAATATTTATAAGCCTGTATATTTTTAGTACTGAACTTCTTTCTACAGTTCCTACAGGTGACTAGATTGAATAGTGGTGGAACATAGTAACATGTCGTCGTTACAAGACTTTGTGGCAATTGGGAAGGATGCAGGTTTGACAGGACCAGAGCTTATAGCGTGGACGGAGAAACAATTTGCAATTTTACAGGCCAATGAACGGGACGAAAGAGCAGCAATGAGACAGTTGGAGAAAGATCGATTAGAGGAACAGGAGAAACAAAGATTATTTGAGAAGGAAAAGATGACTGCAGAAAACGACAGAATTGCAGCACAATTGATCGCGGATAAAGAAAGGATAGATTACAAATGGACAACATGTCTTCTTTTCAGCACTTCATCAAGATTGGTATAGATGCAGGTTGGATAACATCAGAAGGAATGGCCTGAGCCGAAATAATTTTGATATAAACATGTATATTGTTCAGAAGGTTTTACACTAGAATTGGTCGGGATTTGTCCAGTAGAAAATTAACAGCTGGTGTAAACATCTGGCGAAGAGAAATTCGCAAAATGATATATGGATTACAACGTGTGGCGACGAAGTCGCTGCCCATTATATGTTCTTATCGTGTTTGGCAGCCCTCTGGCATATGACATGGGTAATTGTTATGTGGTGTAGGTCTTCCGATGCGAATTGTTGAACATATGATAGTAAAGACAACTAATCGCTGTTGTTGGTATGGGTTATTGACACATAACAGGGTTTTGTTGTAGGTAGGTGTGATTATTAATAGTAGTTAAAACTGATAACAGCATGGAGATCATGCAACAGTGGAATTCTATTGTTGGCGTGTGTATGGCTAATGACACACGACTACAGTATGGATACAGTGAAGCATGGTTTCAATGAATTTCGTTTATATTTTCTGCTGAATGAATTTTGCTAACCTTGCGTAAAACATGTAACGATGTTGTGGTCGTATTGTCATCATGAATATTTTTATAAGATTTTATGTCGTCTACTGTGTTCATTGTCTTGTTCATATTCATGATCATTTTTTTTTTTTTTAGATGTGTATAAATGAATATCTTTATCCCAAATAGACCTGTAATGGCGGGCATGGCGAAGTCTACATAGTTTTCTAAATCATATCTGCCAACACTAAATAAATAATATAAGATACCAGATACCAATGGCAGAAGATTCAATACACATCACCACATTCGCAACACCACTGGGAGTATATGAATTCCTTTATCTTCCTGTTGGTCTTCAGAATTTTCAGTCATCTTCTATCCGTGTGATGTGTTAACTACTTAGAGATATTACTGACATCGCGTCTTACATCGGTGTTCATACTACTGAGACAGTACATCAGGCGTACATTCTTAAACATATCTATGATGGTACTGTACAGCTAGTGGAAAAAGTCTACCTGACAACACAACATAGCGAATCTGAAAGTCTTTGGCAAGAATTGTTTAATTCTCGGATCATTCTTATATTAAATAGCTGTGTTAGGATAAATAGTACCTGTTGGTTTTCCATTGTGTACATCCTACCACATGGGTACAATGTATTACTACATCTGGTCTTAGACTCTAGGAGAAAGGTATATGAATCGCATAAACGGTATGCAATTACTCTAGCATTAGTGAATTCTGGTCAGAAATTTGCTACATATCTTTTGGAAAAAAGTTCTGAAAATCTTGAAAGATGACTCTCCTAAAAACACATTGGGGTTGCAGATTTTTGATTTGTTCTGTTGCCCATATTTCGGGAAGTAAAAATAACTTAGCAGATGTATTAAGTAGATTATAAACATATTGTATGAATAAAATATAATTTTAATTTTTGGTATTGGGGTAAATAAGTTAAATGGGAATATTATAAGGTCTAAATATAATGTTACTTTATTATGACTGTAACTTACTTTTGAAACACCACATGTATGAAAACAGTTGTTTAAATATAAATAAGTCACTTGTTGTTATTAATTTTGCAGATAGCAAGATAAATAAGTACGACAGTGTGTGATCGCATAGTCATATGTACGAGGAAATAGACAAGGATGACTGCAAAGGCTGTATTCAATGGATACAGGATAGTCGACGATGTTGCAACGCGACATTTAGACGTGTTCTTTAATTATTTGTGTTATAGTCTGAAAAGAAAAACAATATGTAAATTCTTTCAGTATTGGGTAGAAAAGCAAATGATGAGTGATAGTTAAATCACTAATAGTATTAATTTACTAGGGGAGTGATATTAATTTTAGTTTTATTGTTATAATTTTATCAATTATTATAATTGGTGATATTTATTATGTTGCAGTTAAGGATAAGTACATACTTATTTGTTTTGTGCTAGGTTTATATCATCATCAATAAAAAGAATTTAGATGTGTTATTTCATGACGGATGAATGTAGAGATGGATGAATGAAAAAGAGTTTATACAAATACACATACTTAAAATCAGACATAGTTAGAAAGTCAACAGTACATTACGAAGAACAGATAGGACATATAGTTATAGGATAAAGTTGCTAATATCGACTGTGGATGATGGAAAGAGATCTTAACTTGAGTTGACATGAGGGATCTCTGAAATTGATGGGGACCAGTTATTGATTTCTTTTGACTCAGAAGGTCGTTGGGTTCACAACATAGAAGTGCATTTGGTTTCACCGAAGATACTCAAGGGTTACAGAGGTCTGGGGTAATTTTTGTCAAGGGGTCAGCATGAAACGCGAAAACGGCACTTTAATTATAGTGTTCGGCGGTGTTTGAACCTTGCTTCTTTTGTTGCAAGTAGTCAATCATGATAACGCGAGAACATCTCGATGATCATTTCTTTGGAATGTATGAGGTGGCGGTGATTGGGACTTGTGGGTTTTAATTCAATGTCTGAAGTCCACACGATCTATATTGTCTTAAGATGACATACTGAGTTCCAGAGATGACAGATTTGTAGTCGATCATGACTTACAGTAACTTACATCATATACAGTATTGGCATACATGTCGAAGTAAAGTAAGAATATGAAAATGTAGGACATTTTCTTTTCTGGAGGGGGAATAGCTGTCATGGCCTGAATGACAGCCAGACAGAGTTAAAAGAGTAGGCAAGTGCACTAGAAGATGAAAGTAGAAGAAGAGCACCATATAGCACTTTGACGGAACAAGAGCGACGTCACAAGTGCGTAGATTAACAACCAAACGGTTGTCGTGAGCAGTTGGTGGCCAGCATTGACACGACTCACATCTAGCAGGCAGATTGGAAGATTGTACCTCCAAGGCACGCATGCACTCCACTCACATGAGGACACTGCACAATACATAGCAACTACTTACACGAGCCGGCATCGGACGAGGTGTCATGGATCAGGTTTAGCTTCTGACAGGCCTGAATGACAGCCAGACAGAGTTAAAAGAGTAGGCAAGTGCACTAGAAGATGAAAGTAGAAGAAGAGCACCATATAGCACTTTGACGGAACAAGGGCGACGTCACAAGTGCGTAGATTAACAACCAAACGGTTGTCGTGAGCAGTTGGTGGCCAGCATTGACACGACTCACATCTAGCAGGCAGATTGGAAGATTGTACCTCCAAGGCACGCACGCACTCCACGCACATGAGGACACTGCACAATACATCGCAACTACTTACACGAGCAGGCATCGGACGAGGTGTCATGGATCAGGTTTAGCTTCTGACACCCGAGTGGGATAGTGTAAATGCTTCTAGCATCGGGTAAGATAGCATGTAGGTAACCTCGACAGTTAAGACTGTAGCCGGGTCGACAGTGTGCATTGTGAGACTGATGAGGCAATGTTTGACGGGTGTGAGTGCCTGAAGGCATCAGCATCGTAGACATGTGAGTACTTCATTGATGTTTTGCCAACAGTCAATATACTGTTGATTGTCACTGCACCAGAGTTTACTTGAGTCCTTTTCACTGTGATGGTTGTCGTGTTGTTGTCGTCTGATGTGGGCACGAACCCACACACTCAGTGTATAGCTTACTCCTAGATCATACAACGAGCAAGAGCGCAGTTGAGCTGATCTGATGGCCGCGCTACAGTGACCTAGCGGCCGCTAGCGGTCAGCCCTGTGACAATCATCACTACCATCACCATCATTGAGATCATCATCATTACCTCATTACTATCATTGAGATCATCATTATCATTACCGTCACCATCATCGAGATCATTATCATTACCATCACCATCATCGAGATCATCATCATTAACATCACCATCATTGCCATTACCACCATTGAGATCATTATCATTACCATCAACCATCACCGAGTTCATCATCACCATCATCAAGATCATCATCATTACCATCACCATCATTACCATCATCGAGATCATCATTACCTTACCTCTTAAATCGAAGTGGATTCGCCTGATGGCGAGGGACACTTGTAATAGGTAAAGCTAATCCACACACAAAATTCAGTCCAGTGCTACTAGAAGTAGTGTATTTGGGCTACGCTCGAGTTCAAAGCGAGTGAGCAGCAACAAAAAATATAAAAAATCATCATTACCATCATCATCATCAAGATCATCATCATTACCATCATCATCAATATAACTTGTGTGCCTCCTCCGTGGGCTACTGACCAACACTGCAATGTTTGCTCACTTTGTGGAAGTCACAGTGATGCCAGGACTGAAATCACCGTGATGCCAGGACTGAAGTCACAGTGATGCCAGCTGAAGTTCACTGTGATGCCAGGCCTGAAGTCATGATGATGTCAGGATGCATCCATCAAGTGATGCCAAGAATGTAGTCATGGTGATGCCAGGACCCATCCATCAAATGATGCCAAGACGGAAGTCATGGTGGTGCCAGGACAAATCCATCAAATGATGCCAGGATGCATCCATTAATTGATGTAAAGAGTGAAGTCATGGTGATGCCAAGGCTCATCTATCAAGTGATACCAAAATTGAATCCATGGTGATGCCAAAACTCACCCATCAAGTCATGCCAAGATTGGACTGAAGTCACGGTTATGCCATAACTCATCCATCAAGTAATGTCAAGACTGGAGTCATGGAGATGTCAGGACACATCCATCAAGTGATGCCAAGTCTGAAGTCATGGTGATGCCAGGACTCATCTATCAAATGATGCCAGGACTCATCCATCAAGTGATGCCAATACTGAAGTCATGGTGTTGCCATTACACATCCATCAAATGATGCCAAGACTGAAGTTATAGTATTGCCAGGACTCATCTATCAAATGATGCAAGGACTCATCCATCAAATGACGCCAAGATGCATCCATGGATGGAATGATGCCAAGACTCATTCATCAGATGATGCCAGAACTCATCCATCAGGTGATTCCAGGACGCATCCATCAGATTATGCCAGGAATTATCGATCAAGTGATGCCAGGACTCATTGATCAAGTGATGCCAAGACCGAAGTTGTGGTGATGCCAGGAATAATCCATCAAGTGATGCCATGGCTGAAGTCATGGTGATGCCAGGACTCATCCATCAAACAATGCTAGGACTAAGTCATTGTGATGCCAGGACTCCATCAAGTTATGCCAGAACTCAGCCATCAAGATGCCAAGATTAAAGTTATAGTGATGCCAGGACTCATCCATCAAGTGATGCCAGGACTCATTCATCAGGTGATGCAAGGACTCATCCATCAGGTGATGCCAGGACTCATCCATCAGGTGATGCCAGGACTCATCAAGTGATGCCAAGACTGAAGTCATGGTCATGCCAGGACTCATCCATCAAGTGACACAGGACAGCGCCATCAACCCCAATCCCATGTTGATTTCCTAGGCACTAGTTTGCCATTGCTTTCTGAATGAGAAGTCAACACTGCAATCCAGCTGGCCGGTGTGTGGACCCTGCCACTAGCACACTGGTAGTTTACGGTCAAGCACATTTAGCCCAGCGGCCCCCTGATCCCTGCTGGCCCCCTGATCCCTGCTGGCCGGTGTGTGGACCCCGCCACTAGCACACTGGTAGTTTACGGTCAAGCACATTTAGCCCAGCGGCCCCCTGATCCCTGCTGGCCCCCTGATCCCTGCTGGCCAGTGTGTGGACCCCGCCACTAGCACACTGATAGTTTACGGTCAAGCACATTTAGCCCAGCGGCCCCCTGATCCCTGCTGGCCGGTATACCAAGTGGATAAGAACATGCATTTTTAAACATCTGGTGTGCTGATACTGAAGTAAGGGGTTCAACCCCTACACTGGACAGTTGGACTAAAATGTTGATTTCTTGTCTTTGACTTGGACACGTAAATTACAAGTATCTCTGAAATTGGAGTGGATTTGCCTGATGGCGAGGGAAATTGGTAATAGAGAAAGCTAATCCACATGCAAAATTAAATCCAGTGCTACTAGAAGGAGTGTGTATTTACTACGCTTGAGTTCAAAGCAAGCTAGTGCAAAAAAAACAAACAAACAAACAAATATACCTGCAGAAAACTACCAGAAATATAAACATTGTTCAATGGATAATGAATCTACAATCTCTTGACACATTCTGAGTATTTCCACACATTTCATATAAACATACAAGTCTCATTTGTAGAGTATGAAACGCTCTAAATTCCAGCACTGAGAATCATTTGCCGCAAAGTTTCTGGACACCAATCGTCAACAATAAAATAGAAACAAATATCGCAACAGAGTTCAACAAAACTCAATAAAAATTGTAGCAAATGATGTCTATAAATAGACCCGATACAGCACTGCCCTGACATAATTGTAGTTACAGGTGTCTATATATATAGATTTGATACAGAAATGCCCTGACATAACTGTAGCTACAGGTGTCTATATATATAGATTTGATACAGAAATGCCCGGGCAGATAAGTTTAATGTACGATGTTGCTACACATACAAATGTACACACACCCATGTGTGCACATGAACATACACATCAAAGAGACAAATATCTAGAACACACATGAGTATGTACACATACACACACATCTGTCATACAAGTCTATACATGCATACATATCCGTCAAACAAGTCTATACACACATATATCTGTTGCCTGAGTGTATGTACACATACACACATCTCTGACACAAGTGAATGTACACACACTCATCTGTCCCACAATTGTACGTACACAAGCATTAGACACAAAAATGTATGTACACACATCTAAGAGTCACATATAGCATACACCAGCAAATGTACACTTATATAGAACACAGACATCCATGCACACTCACATATAGAAGATACAAGTGTATGTACATGGATCTGACACACACAGATAAGATACAAGTGTATGTACATGGATGTAACAGACACATATACAGAATACACAAGCGCGCGCATGTGTGCGCACGCACGCACATAGAATATATAAACTACTATGACTATGCTACTGTCCATGTTCTTGTGTGACGTGTAGATGCTTGTGACTATGTCTGTGTCCATGTTCTTGTGTGACAAGTAGATGCTTGTGACCATGTCTGTGTCCATGTTCTTGTGTGACAAGTAGATGCTTGTGACCGTGTCCGTGTCCATGTTCTGGTGTGACAAGTAGATGCTTGTGACCATGTCTGTGTCCATGTTCTTGTGTGACATGTAGACAACTTCCACAATACTTCAGTCCCTGTGTCGTCTGTGAACTACTTGGACAGCCCTGCCAAGATGCCGCCAGAAGCCATTGCACCAAATGCCAGCAGCAGGATGAGGATGTTCTTCACCCCCTGAAAATGATGACACAAATGTCAAATTCTCAGAGAACAACATCAATACATACACAATATCATGACATATAGATATTCACAATATTTAGGCACAGGATCTCTTTTTTGGGGGAGACAATGGCTACGGTCATTGACCAGTATGGTCACTGCTAAGAAGGAAAGCAATGGTAAACTACCTTCTTTACAGATGTCAAGAAAATGTTTTGCGATTTCATCAAAATTCAGAGAAACAGTGTAAATGGGTGCTCCATAGGAGCAGCCTCACCCAGTAGATGTAGTCATGTGCACCAGGTGACTCCAGACCGTCAGTAGGCGACTGAGTGCAAAACTTTACCATCATTGAAAGTGGGAACTTGGAATGTTAGAACTATGAGCGAGGATGGAAAATTTGATAACATTAAGAATGAAACAAGAAGGATGAATATTAACATGTTAGGTATATGTGAGACCAGATGGAAAGGAATGGGCATTATAACATCTGAGGAATATAGTATAATCCATTCTGGTGGGGGAAAACAGCGAGGAGTAGCAATTATAATGGATATTTTTTTTCTTCACATATCCTATTACAGAACATCGCTGTCAACACCAGCATTTTACCACTGGATATAGAGATTAAAATCGATAGAAGGATATTGGACAGTATCAGAGAGAGTGTTACTGGTGAAGTTGAGTGGAAGACCTTTCGATATCAGCATCATACAAGTTTATGTACCAACAGCAGACAGCAGTGATGACAGCATTGATGAATTCTATAATGATTTGGAGAATACCATCAAGAAAGGTAAAGAACAGATTTTATGCATTGTCTGTTATGGAAATGTTATTTCAGGCTGTCAGCGACCAATGAGAAGTATTAAAGAAAACAGTCAACCAAGCTGCAGAAACAACTATTCCAAAAATGAAAATGATGGGACGTAAGAAATGGATGACGGAAGACATCTTAAAACTCATGGAAATAAGAAGAAATAACCAAAATAACTATGAACATATGAAGAGATTCACAGGAAAATTAGGAAACTGCAAAGAGGCAAAACAAGCATGGCTTGAAGAAAATTGCAGGGAAATTAAAAACCAACACAACACCCAGAATACCAAATTAATGCACACAAGAATTAATGACATCACTTACAAAAGAACACACATCAACGGGTTGCCTAAAAACCAAAGATGGCAATATCATAATAAGAAAAGATCAGACTTTACATGCATGGTCAGATTAAGTGAAAGACCTTTATGATGATAAAAAAAAGAACAGTATGATATTCGGAATAACAATGAAGAACCGTCAATTTTGAAGATGGAAGTTCAGAATGCTCTTAACCATATGAAAACTGGCAAGACCCCGGGTCCAGACAACATCACAATGAATTTATAGTAAACATTTTGTCACAGGATTTATCAGTTTATAGTAAATATATTGTCATAGGATTTATAAATTTAAGTGCTGCACCACCCTATTTACCCTCTCTCCAAAACAAAAGGCAGGGACTATCCAGATAAATGGAACACCCCTAAGAGAAGATAAAGAACCAACATACCTTGGAGTAACATTTGATGGCAGGCTGACATGGAGAAAGCACATCAACAAAGCAGTAGCAAAAGCCAGAAGAAAAATAGCCATCCTGAGGAAGCTAAGTGAAACCACATGGGGAGTCAGTGGGGAAAATACTTAGCAAAGTTTACCAACAGAGCATACGACCACACCTGGAATACGGGTCAACTGCGATGCTGAAATTGAGGCAATCAAGATAGCAACAGAGAAATTACTAAATACCAGCAATGGTACACAACCTGTGGTGCTATTGACAGATGCAAAATCAGTACTCGAGGCGCTCCTGTCTGGGAAATTGCCAGTACTCAGGACACTACTTTCTGAACTTAGCAGTCAGCATAAGCTCACCATACAGTGGATACCATCCCACTGTGGAATACCCGGAAACGACAGAGCTGACCAATTGGCTAAGGAAGGAGCCAAAGAAGAACAGCCTGATGTGCCCGTTACAAACCACCAAAAGAAAAGAATGATCAAATCAGTCAGAAAGCCACCAAAACCTGCTTAAGATGACTACCACATTATGGACAGACCAGAACAAGTAAATTTTCTGCGCCTCAGAACAGGGCACAATAGATTACGCAACCACATGTATACAAAATTTAAGATTGGTGAAACAGCCATGTGCACATGTGGATTGGTGTCGCAGATGGCAGAGCACATACTCCAAGACTGCCAAAAATATAACATATCTAGGCAAACCTTCTGGCCTAGAGAGACGACAGTGGAAGATAAACTCTATGGACCGCTGTGTGAACTGAAAAAGACAGTTCAATTCATACAAGAGACAGCATTGCAGTTATAGACATATTTCAAGCGAACGAAAGAAGAAGAAGAAATAAGTTTATAGTAAATATGCTGTCATTGCATTTATGAGTTGATGGTAATTATGTTGTCATTGAGTTTGCTGAATTTATGGTAACAATGTTGCCATCGAAATTGAATGAGTTTATGGTAGGCTATGCCAGTTTAAGGTTTTTGGTAAAACATGTCTTAACCATTCATACTTTGATTTAATGAAACACAATGACCCCCAGCCACCCCCTTCCCCCCAAACAGCAAGAGGTTCTGTTTTAACCAGTCTCACCTTGATTTCAAGAAACACAATGACAACCCCCACCCCTAGAACAGCGAGGTTCTGTTGTAAGTGGTCTCACCTTGATTTCAAGAAACACAATGACAACCCCCACCCCTAGAACAGCGAGGTTCTGTTGTAAGCGGTCTCACTTTGATTTCAAGAAACACAATGACAACCACCACCCCTAGAACAGCGAGGTTCTGCTGTAACCAGTCTTACCTTGATCTCATGAAAGACAATGACCCCCCAGAACAGCGAGGCAATGGCTGCTGGAGCAGTGCCAACAATGGGAAATGATACCGCTTGAGAGATCTCGGCGTTGGCGATGAACCAGCAGGTCGTGGCTATAGCCCACATGATCCCAGACACGATACCAGGCAGAATCACCTCAGGGTAAACCTGTGGTGAAGACACAGATCTATGTTACCACAGATGAAAGAACATCCTGAGATGACACAACATCCTAAGATGACACAATATGCTGACATGACACAATATGCTGAGATGACAGCACATGAACATCTTCTTATTCTGCCTTGCCTTTCATCCTCCAAAGGAGTCCAGTGTGGGGCACACAATGATACAGATGACACAACATCCTGAGACGAGAGCACAGGAACATCTTATGTCTTGCCTTTCATCCCCCAGTGGAGTCCAATACAGAATAAACAACACATATGTTATCCAAGTATAACACAGATTAGTAGTATAGTAGTAGTAAGCCTCTTTCAGTCCTGAAGGACTATAGAGTTGTGCTGCTGGGGAGGCACCTGCTGGTGACTGTATAGTCCAATGCGAGAGTGACCGTCTTTGTCAGTTTCTGCATCTGTAAGATGAGGAAGGTCCTGCAGTAAGTGACTGCGTTTTAAGCCTGTGCCGCCTATCCTCAGTTTATTGGATCAGATTGCGCTCAAAGAGCACCAGTCCGTTCCGTACATCTCTTCTCCAGGAACATCTGTCTGTTGCAACTCTTTTCCACGTGTCTGGGTCTATGCCAAGGGTTTTCATATCCTGTTTACATACATCCCTATATCGCATTTGGGGTCTTCCGGTTGGCCTCTTTCCTGTGGCTAGTTCTCCGTATAGGAGATCTTTGGAAATACGTTCATCCTCCATTCAAGATATGTGGTCCAGCTATCGGAGGCGTCTCTGCTTGAGGAGGGAGTGCACTGTGGTAATATCTGCTCTTTCGAGCACATGTTTGTTTGTTATATGGTCTTTCCATGTTATGCCCAAGATACGTCTCAGACATCTCATATGGAAGGAGTTCAACTTTCTTTCCTGTCTTGAGTATAGGGTCCAGGATTCAGACCCATAGAGTAGTGTGCTAACAACACAAGCTTTATATACTTGAGCTTTTGTACGCTCTGTTAGTTATTCTCCCAAACTCTTTTAGTTAGCCTGGAAAATGTTGTGGCTGCCTTTCCAATGCGTCTGTCGATTTCTGTCTCTAATATAACACAGATTAGATCAGGTATAACACAGGTAAGATCCAGGTATAATACAGATCAGGTATAATACAGGTAAGATCTAGGTATAACACAGGTAAGATCAGATATAACACAGATGAGATCCAGGTATAACACAGGTAAGATCAGATATAACACAGATGAGATCCAGGTATAACACAGGTAAGGTCAGGTATAACACAGATGAGATCCAGGTATAACACAGATAAGGTCAGGTATAACACAGGTAAGATCCAGGTATAACACAGGTAAGGTCAGGTATAACACAGATGAGATCCAGGTATAACACAGGTAAGGTCAGGTATAACACAGGTAAGATCCAGGTATAACACAGGTAAGATCAGATATAACACAGATGAGATCCAGGTATAACACAGGTAAGATCAGATATAACACAGATGAGATCCAGGTATAACACAGGTAAGGTCAGGTATAACACAGGTAAGATCAGGTATAACACAGGTAAGGTCAGGTATAACACAGATGAGATCCAGGTATAACACAGATAAGGTCAGGTATAACACAGGTAAGATCTAGGTATAACACAGGTAAGGTCAGGTATAACACAGATGAGATCCAGGTATAACACAGGTACGGTCAGGTATAACACAGGTAAGATCAGGTATAACACAGGTAAGATCAGGTATAACACAGATGAGATCCAGGTATAACACAGGTAAGGTCAGGTATAACACAGGTAAGATCCAGGTATAACACAGGTAAGATCCAGGTATAACACAGGTAAGGTCAGGTATAACACAGGTAAGATCAGGTATAACACAGGTAAGGTCAGGTATAACACAGGTAAGATCCAGGTATAACACAGGTAAGATCCAGGTATAACACAGGTAAGATCTAGGTATAACACAGATGAGATCTAGGTATAACACAGGTAAGATCCAGGTATAACACAGGTAAGGTCAGGTATAACACAGGTAAGGTCAGGTATAACACAGGTAAGGTCAGGTATAACACAGGTAAAGTCAGGTATAACACAGGTAAGATCAGGTATAACACAGGTAAGATCAGATATAACACAGGTAAGGTCAGGTATAACACAGATGAGATCCAGGTATAACACAGATAAGGTCAGGTATAACACAGGTAAGATCCAGGTATAACACAGGTAAGGTCAGGTATAACACAGATGAGATCCAGGTATAACACAGGTAAGGTCAGGTATAACACAGGTAAGATCAGGTATAACACAGGTAAGATCAGGTATAACACAGATGAGATCCAGGTATAACACAGGTAAGGTCAGGTATAACACAGGTAAGATCCAGGTATAACACAGGTAAGATCCAGGTATAACACAGGTAAGATCTAGGTATAACACAGATGAGATCTAGGTATAACACAGGTAAGATCCAGGTATAACACAGGTAAGGTCAGGTATAACACAGGTAAGGTCAGGTATAACACAGGTAAGGTCAGGTATAACACAGGTAAGGTCAGGTATAACACAGGTAAGATCTAGGTATAACACAGGTAAGGTCAGGTATAACACAGGTAAGGTCAGGTATAACACAGGTAAGGTCAGGTATAACACAGGTAAGGTCAGGTATAACACAGGTAAGATCTAGGTATAACACAGGTAAGGTCAGGTATAACACAGGTAAGATCCAGGTATAACACAGGTAAGGTAAGGTATAACACAGATGAGATCCAGGTATAACACAGGTAAGATCAGGTATAACACAGATGAGATCCAGGTATAACACAGGTAAGATCAGGTATAACACAGGTAAGATCAGATATAACACAGATGAGATCCAGGTAAGGTCAGGTATAACACAGATGAGATCCAGGTATAACACAGGTAAGGTCAGGTATAACACAGATGAGATCCAGGTATAACATAGGTAAGATCAGATATAACACAGGTAAGATCTAGGTAAAACACAGATGAGATCCAGGTATAACATAGGTAAGATCCAGGTATAACACAGACATCAGCAGTTACCTTGGGCTTGTTGGCCTTGACAGCACAGTAGAGGAACATGTAGACACAGCTGGTGGCATAGATACCGCTGAAGTGGGTGAACACGTAGTCCAGTCCTGGGGGAGACAGACACGGTTACAGTAGGCCTGGATAGCTGTCCCACACTTGATTCCCTTGTTCACCTGTCCCATACTGGTATATTACCCTGTATAACACTATCACATTACCCTGCACCATACTGTTACACCATTTTCTCACGTTTATCCTCTCAAATAACCTCACAAAATAAGCTTGTGTTCATGTGGCAATGATGTGTATTTTTATATTCACACTTACATCTTACCCCAATGACTTATGTTCAAACTATCTGGTAAACACTATCATCATTCTAGGCAAGAATAAATCTGCTTATGATGATTACTTTGTATTCTTGTACTTAATGGTAAGGTTTTCCTTTCATACAATGGTTTCAGAGTCTTAATAGGGTAATTCTCCACATACATGATTGATTGATTTAGGTACCGACATCAAAGCATTCGGGTCATTCCCATAAGCGCTCCGTCCCCATTCTCAGCAGCCAGCAAAGAGTTCCAACACCAATAGTTCCAGTAGCAATCTGATTATATGTCCGTCTCGCCTTTCCTCTGAGCGTCGAGCACCGGCCAGATCCCCTCGTCACTCCTCACTGCCTCATTCTTGCCAGACCATGGTGATCCATTTGCTCCTCCGAGGTGTACACATGCTCCCACAAGGCTGCAACCACGTCTGCCTTGTCATGCATCAATACTCCACCAAGTTTTGCAGAGCCAGCCAATCTGTCTGCCTGTTCATTCCCTAGCACACCGGCATGCCCCAGAGAAAAGATCCAGGTGATGCTTGCCACCCGTAACCTCCAAAGTCAGTTACAATCACGATGTGTGTATGTATCGTGTTTTCCATCCACATAAATCGTTCAAAGACTGGAGAGTAAGGTTTAGAGTCAAGTTCTCCCCATACATGCATCAATGACAGGAGAGTAAGGTTTAGACTCAAGTTATCCCCATACATGCATTAATGATAGGAGAGTAAGGTTTAGACTCAAGTACTCCCCACATGTGCATCAATGAAAGTAAGGTTTAGACTCAAGTTATCCCCATACGTACGTGCATCAATGACAGGAAAGTAAAGTTTAGACTCTAGTTCTCACCACACGTGCATCAATGACAGGAGATTAAAGTTTAGACTCAAGTTATCCCCATACATGCATCAATGACAGGAGATTAAAGTTTAGACTCAAGTTATCCCCATACATGCATCAATGATAGGAGATTAAAGTTTAGACTCAAGTTATCCCCATACATGCATCAATGACAGGAGATTAAAGTTTAGACTCAAGTTATCCCCATACATGCATCAATGACAGGAGAGTAAGGTTTAGACTCAAGATATCCCCATACATGCATCAATGACAGGAGAATAAGGTTTAGACTCAAGTTATCCCAATACCGTCATCAATGACAGGAGAATAAGGTTTAGACTCAAGTTATCCCCATACGTGCATCAATGACAGGAGAATAAGGTTTAGACTCAAGTTATCCCCATACATGCATCTATGAAAGGAGATTAAGGTTGGGACTCAAGTGAGGAGACACACATAGAAAAATAGTAAAAATATTTTGTAAATGCAACCTACCATTTTTGCTGACGTTGGCGTAATTCTCCTGTATATACGTGGCTGGTGTAAACTGGACTCCGTACAAGATGCCAGAAAACACTCCTAGGGCTGTACCTCTGGGAGAAGAGATTGCAATCAAACTGGTACCAGGGAAACATCGACTGATGCAATACATAATCACATCAAGTCTGCTTCGCATGTTGTCTCATGCTGGCAATCTTACATAAATATGTGATATTTCACATAAGATACATCACACACATGTGTCTGACTGTCATATATGTGATATTTCACATCACACAAATGTGTCTGAGTGTCATATATATGATGTTTCATAAGATACAACACACAAATGTGTTTGACTGTCATATATGTGATATTTCACATCACACAAATGTGTCTGAGTGTCATATATATATATATATATATATATATATATATATATATATATATATATATATATATAATATATATGATGTTTACATAAGATACAACACACAGTTGTGTCTGAGTGTCATATATGTGATATTTTTAAATAGGCCTTACCAGTCATCTTAGAACTCATGGCTCCAAACTCTCAACCCGACTGGATAAAATGAATGGTCATCATCATCATTCTTGGTGGACAAACACAATGTGATATTTAACATAAGTTATACCACATGAAAGTCAGGTCTTAGTCAGATATGACCGAGATGAGTTACTGTAAAACAGTAGACAGTACTACCTGCTTTCCGTTAGCGCTAAATGTTGCGCTCACCAAACCCGACACCCAACACTGTGCCGACGGCTTTGGGTGGAGGAATGCAATTGGTAGGAACCTTATCCCGGTGCGAGGAAATGCAACCTAAAGACTACACGTCATGGCAAGGCAGACCAGACTCTAGGCCTTGGTTGGCAACTGGCCTAGAAGTGTAGCTCCGACAGGCGGACAGAGTATAGCTTTGCTCCAGCAGCTTGTCTTGTTCCAGATGTATTGGTGTTACATTACTTGTGAGGTAAACAAGGCAGGCAGAGAGAGGGACCATGCTGCAAGGGCAACACATGGTCTCTACAATACAGCCCAGGCTTTGTGTTATGGAGAGGTTATTATACCTTTTACTGAAGCACAATGTAACAAACTATCACTTGTCAAGATGGCCAGGTGCCAGTGTTGTGTATACCACACAAATTTAACACAAGATATACCACACATATCTACCATGAGATATTCCACACACATTTAACACAAGGTATACAACACAAATTTAACATAAGATAAACCACACACATGTAATACAAGATATAAAATACACATTTAACACAAGATATACCACAAAAATTCAACACACAATAAACACAAGATAAACCACACAAATTTAACACAAGATAGACCACATACATTTAACACAAGATAAACCACACAAACGTGTTTGGCTATCATACATGATTTTCTTCTTGACCGGTGACACATTTTCGATGTACATGCGATCATCAGAATCTTGATTGTCTGGACCAGCAGTAGCAGAGTTCTGTAAGAGAAACATTTGGAGAGAGTCAACAATGAAGGACACAAGGCTAGGTATAATATCATGGAGACAATCTTATCATGAAGACAATCTCTGAGACAGTCAACAGTGAATGACGCAAGGCTAGGTGCACATGGAGACAATCTCTGAAACAGTCGACAGTGAATGACGCAAGGCTAGGTGCACTATCATAGAGACAATCTCTGAAACAGTCAACAGTGAAGGGCACAAGCCAGGTGAAATATCATAGAGACAATCTCTGAGACATTCAACAGTGAATGATGCAAGCTAGGTGCACTATAATGGAGACAATCTCTGAGACAGTCAACAGTGAATGATGCAAGCTAGGTGAAATATCATGGAGACAATCTCTGAGACAGTCAACAGTGAATGATGCAAGCTAGGTGAAATATCATGGAGACAATCTCTGAGACAGTCAACAGTGAATGATGCAAGCTAGGTGAAATATCATGGAGACAATCTCTGAGACAGTCAACAGTGAATGATGCAAGCTAGGTGCACTATAATGGAGACAATCTCTGAGACAGTCAACAGTGAATGACGCAAGCTAGGTGCACCATCATGGAGACAATCTCTGAGACAGTCAACATTGAAGGAACGAACGAACGAACAAACGAACGGACTTTATTTTAAAAGGGTAAAGAATTGGGCATGCGGGCTTGTCTTACATTCGGCCCTTCCAATCACTCATCTTTCGTTCATCAATAGTGCATAGGAAAAAACATTGTCAAATGAATTTTGTAAACATAAACAATGCATATTACCATGTCATGAGGCACATCCCCCACCCAACCACACACACACCTCAGGCACACATACATTCCCCCACCCATCCACCACATCCCCACACCTACACATCTCCCCATCCATACACACCTCCCTCCAACCACACATTCCATCCACCCATACCCCATGCACACATACATTCCCCAACCCACACATCCCCCACCCACTCACATATCCTCCACCCATCCCATTACCCACCCACACACCTCCAACCACCCAGCCAAGCACACATCCCTCAACCACACATCCCCCATGCACACACACATCTCCCCGCCATCTCACATATCCCGCACCTACCCACACACAAATTCTGCACCCACCTGCATAATCTCCCATCTCCCCCAGCCCATTCACAGATCCTGAGCCCACCTATACAAACATCCCCTACCATCTCCTAACCTACACACACTCACCCACCCACATATCCTCTACCCATCCACACATCCTCCACCCACCCATCCCGCATTCAAACATCCCTTAACCACATACCCTTACCCATATACAATCACCCACCCACACATCCTCTACCCACCCACTCATACATCCTCTACCCACCCACCCATCCCCCAGCCACACATCCCTTAACCACACGCCCTTACCCATATACACACACATCCCCACCCACACACACATCTCCCCACCCATACACACATTCCTCACACACATCCCCACCCACCAACACATCCCCCATTCACAAACACACACCTCCCATCCACGCACACCCAACCCACACACACATCCCCCACCCATACACTAATCCCCCTCACTCACCAACACATCCCCCATTCACTAACACACACCTCCCATCCACACAAACCCAAACCACACATCCCCCACCCATACACTCATCCCCCTCACACACCCCTTCACACACATACTTATCCCTCAACCACTAACACCCACACATCCCTCACTCACTCATCAACACAAACATCTCCCATCTACCCACCCACACTCACACACCCCAACCACACATCCCCCACCCACACACCCAACCATACCCCCACCCACCCACAAATTTATCCACACCCGTCTCCCCTCCCACACAACACCACACTCACACACATCCCCAAGACACATCCCTCACTCACACACACATCTCCACACACATCTCCTACCCAACCACACATCCCCCACTTACAATCATCCTCACCACCCACACATACATCCTCCATCCAGCCCCACACACCCCCACCCACCCAGACATATCCCCCTCCCACACACACATCCCCACATCCATCACCACACCCATCCCCCAACCCACACACATCTCCCACACACACATTCACCCACACACCCTCCCACCCACACTCCTCACCCATCCACCCAAACATCTCACACCCACACACATCCCTCACCCACACTCACAACCACCCCCACCTGCACACATCTCCCACCCACCACATATCCCCCATCCATCCCATAACCCACCAACAATCATCCACCCATATATCCTCCTCCACAACCGCCTAGCCAAACACACATTCCCCATCCACACACACATCTCCCCACCAACCCATACATCCCGCACGTACCCACACACAAGGCTAGGTGAAATATCATGGAGACAATCTCTGAGACATTCAACAGTGAAGGACACAAGATATATGTGGTGTATGGCATGGACGTGTGGCAGCCAGTGATGGCCATTTATATGTGGTGTATGATATGGATATGTGGCAGCCAGTGATGGCCATTTATATGTGGTGTATGATATGGATATGTGGCAGCCAGTGATGGCCATTTATATGTGGTGTATGGCATGGACGTGTGGCAGCCAGTGATGGCCATTTATATGTGGTGTACGGCGTGGACATGTGGCAGATAGTGATGGCCATTTATATGTAGTGTACGATGTGAACATGTGGCAGCCAGTTATGGCCATTTATATGTGGTGTATAGCGTAGACTTGTGGCAGCCAGTGATGGCCATTTATATGTGGTGTAAGACATGGACATGTGGCAGCCAGTGATGGCCATTTATATGTGGTGTACAGCGTGGACATGTGGCAGCCAGTGATGGCCATTTATATGTGGTGTACAGCGTGGACATGTGGCAGCCAATGATAGCCATTTATATGTGGTGTACAGCATGGACATGTGGCAGTGAGTGATGGCCATTTATATGTGGTGTACAGCGTGGACATGTGGCAGCCAGTGATGGCCATTTATATGTGGTGTAAGACATGGACATGTGGCAGCCAGTGATGGCCATTTATATGTGGTGTACAGCGTGGACATGTGGCAGCCAGTGATGGCCAATTATATGTGTACAGCGTGGACATGTGGCAGCCAGTGATGGCCATTTATATGTGGTGTAAGACATGGACATGTGGCAGCCAGTGATGGCCATTTATATGTGGTGTACGGCATGGACATGTGGCAGCCAGTAATTGCTATTTATATGTGGTGTACGTCGTGGATGTATGGCAGCCAATGATGACCATTTATATGTGGTGTACGCCATGGACGTATGGCAGCCAATGATGGTCATTTATATGTGGTGTATGTCGTGGACGTATGGCAGCCAATGATGGTCATTTATATGTGGTGTACATCGTGGACATATGTCAGCCAATGATGGCCATTTATATGTGGTGTATAGCATGGACATGTGGCAGCCAGTGATGGTCATTTATATGTGGTGTATGATGTGGATGTGTGGCAGCCAGTGATGGTCATTTATATGTGATGTAAGACATGGACATGTGGCAGCCAGTGATGGCCATTTATATGTGGAGTACGGCATGGACATGTGGCAGCCAGTGATGGCCATTTATATGTGGTGTAAGACGTGAACCTGTGGCAGCCAGTGAAGGCCATTTATATGTGGTGTACGGTGTGGACGTGTGGCAGCCAGTGAAGGCCATTTATATGTGGTGTATGATGTGGATGTGTGGCAGCCAGTGATGGCCATGTATATGTGGTGTAAGACGTGAACCTGTGGCAGCCAGTGAAGGCCATTTATATGTGGTGTACGATGTGGACGTGTGGCAGCCAGTGATGGCCATTTATATGTGGTGTACATCATGGACATATGGCAGCCAATGATGGCCATTTATATGTGGTGTACGTCGTGGACGTATGGCAGCCAATGATGGCCATTTATATGTGGTGTACGACATGGATGTGTGGCAGCCAGTCATGGCCATTTATATGTGGTGTAAGATGTGGACATGTGGCAGTCAGTGATGGTCATTTATATGTGGTGTATGATGTGGATGTGTGGCAGCTAGTGATGGCCATTTATATGTGGTGTAAGACGTGGACCTGTGGCAGCCAGTGAAGGCCATTTATATATGGTGTACAATGTGGACGTGTGGCAGCCAGTGAAGGCCATTTATATGTGGTGTACGGCGTGGACGTGTGGCAGTGTCACAGCCTCACATTATCCACATTATCCGGTAAACTAACATTAGTTAATAGATATTAGCCAAGGGCTACAACTCCCGCACAAGGGAAAGAAGTAAGACCCTCGAAGGCCAGAGTATTCCAGAACCTTCTCGAAGGACTGGTCAGTGAGTCCACTGTCCCGTGGACACTGATGTGGCCCGCCTATTGCGGGGTCCACGAGGAACTCGAACAGAGTTACCACCCGTGTCGGATTGCGACACGTGTGGATGGGCAGAGAGAGACGGGACATCGAAGAGGCAACAGGGCCTGCCTTAGAGGGACTCAATAGTTTAGACCCATGTGTATTTGGGGTTCATAGACATATGCTAGATAGTTTGCTTAGAATGTTTGATGATGTTAAACTGTGTGATGATGTTAAACCTCTGTGATATGCAACTCAGTGCGGGCTTGTTAAACCCACTGCGCCAACGCACTGTATATTGAAATACAATAAATGTTAGATATTATATTTAACGGAGTTATTGTTGCCTGTGTGAGCCCGAGCTCAGATACCTAGACATACAACACGTTGACAGGCTTTTTGGGGGCTCGTCCGGCCGAAAATTACTAAAACAGGCCAATGCTGCACTAGTTGAAACGTCATCAGACGAAGATATTGAATCACTGAATGAGTGTGATAATCAAAACGAAAGTTTGAGTGAGCTAGGAAGTGCCGTGCACATTATTGACACCATTACAGACAGTAAGTGTAACACCTGTACGAAATTCCAACTTGACACAACATTACTATGTGGCCACACTATCCCTATTTCAAATGAAACGGCCAATGCTGCCTTATCTTCTACAGGCAAGCTAAATTTCTCAACAGGGTTTGTAAACAACAAAAAGTGCACATTAATTCGTGATTCCGGCGCAACGCTCTGTGGGATTAAGAAAACATTAATCAACGACAAAGACTATACACACAAACACGTAACTTGTCGCACATTCTCAGGCACTATAGAGAAATACCCCCTTGCTCTTGTCGAAATTCGAACACCGTTCATATCAGGACTAGTATTGTGCGCAGCCCTAGAAAATCCTGTCGCTGATATTATACTTGGGAACCTGCCCAACATACGACCTTGCTCTGAAAAGGAAATCAGAGATTGGGAGCGGAAAAACGGTATACAACACCCAAACAGCGATCCGAAAGAGAAACACCATTCATGCTTGTCTCAATCTGCCAAAAGGACAAGGGAGACAACCAATGAAGTAATTCAGAAAGAATTCACCGAGGTGTATGATGCAGGGGCGGTCGAATCTGTCAGTGATACGACCAATTTAAAACCTCGAATTGAGGATGCTACCGATCTACCAAGTACCAAGCCTGTAGATGTGCAACAACACACACAACACACGAATGCAATAACACGACAGACAACTCACAAAACTCACACAGACCAACTGCAGGAGTCACTAGAAATTGTAGCACCAAACACTACCATCACTAATTTTGGAGATGAACAAAAATCAGATCCTACACTTTCACCATATTTTAGGTACAGGCAGTACGCCAACAAAGGTGCAAAAACAATTGTATTAAAACCAGGTCAGGATATTTTACTACTGCTACCTGACAAGAGAGATTTACTATCAACCTCTTGGCAGGGACCGTTTAAAATTGTTAGAAGAATTTCGGAAGTTGATTACGAAATTTCGTTGAATGGAAAGATGAAAATATTCCATGTAAATATGTTAAAACCATACTATGCTAGACAGGACACTGACACGAGTGAGCAAACGCAGCTAACTGATGACAGAAACGAAACGACAGTGACCCAACTAAGTGACATCTCGACAAACGAAGCATCGTTAACGACGCACTCTTACGACAACAGAGACGACGAAGACATATGTACATTACCGACAATATGTGATAACGACAGCGACGACCAATTTAATGACATATTGACAACGATTAATCTCGACGACGACGACAATGACATTGAGGACAATTTACAAACAGTAGCATCTGTGATAAATCAGACAGACGTAGACAATACTGAAATCCCAGTACCGATTATGAATGACGACGGTAGTATAAAGGACATACAAATCTCTGACACTCTGACACAACAGCAGCGACAAGACATTTTGACTCTCCTTAACGAGTATAAATCTATCTTCTCGAACAAACCTGGACGGACTGACAAAATAACACATTCAATTGTGTTGACAGATCTGACACCGGTCAAATGTAGACCATATTCTATTCCTCTGCATTATAGAGCAAATTTAGACAAGGAAATTTTGGATTTAGAGAAAAATAGAATAATTCAGAAATCTATGTCTCAATATTCTTCACCGATTGTCCTGGTGAAAAAGAAGGACCAAACGATCCGTTTGTGCATCGATTATAGAAAGTTAAATACAATAAAAACAACAGATGCGGAGCCGATGAATAGCTGTGAAGACCTCATTCTGAACATGTCTCAATCATCCTTATTTTCAAAGGTTGATTTAGCGAAAGGTTATTGGCAAGTACCACTACACCCTGCTTCTAGACATATAACAGCATTCGCAACACCTCTCGGTTTGTACGAATGGAGATATCTTCCATTTGGTCTGAAGAACGCTCCCGCCACATTTGTTAGGTTAACTAGATTGCTATTGCACGGAATTAAAGATGTCCAAGCTTATATTGATGATATATGCATTCATTCTTCTAATATTACCTCTCACTTACTTACACTCAAACAAGTCTTCGACCAAATCTTTCTTTTCGGACTTACTATCAAACCTTCCAAGGTTGAAATAGGCTATAAACAAATAGACTTCCTTGGTCATAGAATTTCTGAAGGCAAACTGCTGACAGATGAGAAAATTGTTTCGAAGATTCTCAATCTGGAAGTTCCTACCACAAAGAAACAAATTAGAAGTTTATTAGGTCTTATATTTATAAACTATTATTCTAAGTTTATACCAAATTGGGCAGAACTTACATCAGTTTTTTCGAATATGTTGACAAAAGATCATCCATCAAAAGTTTGTAAAAGTACCAGCTTAGAGGATGCAATATGCAGATTGAAACGCATTTTTTCTAATCCACCAGTCTTACGATTACCAAACATAGATTTACCCTTTATTTTGACCACAGATTCGAGTGCTATCGCAATTGGAGGATGTTTAATGCAAGAAGTGGATGGAGTGAGACACCCAATTCTCTACGTAAGCCGTAAGCTGAAGAAAGCAGAGACCCGTTACTCTACAGTGGAATTGGAGGCATTAAGTCTATTATTTTGTATGCTCAGATTGTCTAAGTTCCTCTTGGGTGCCCACTTCGTTGTACTCACCGACAATTCGCCATTGTTAGTACTTAAGCAAGGTGTTCCCAAAAACCATCGTTTGCAGAGATGGTGTCTTCTTCTCCAAGATTTCGACTTCGAAATCCGCCATATCAGAGGCACTGATAACATTATAGCTGATATTTTATCGTGGCAGACGAATGCGCCAACAGAATAACATTTGGCACATTGACCATTCGCCATACCAGAAATTGTGATATTTTATCCCGTGGCATAGAACAGTGTAACTTTACACCTGCTAAAGAACTTCCATTTAAAAGTAATAACACCCCAGTGAATAGGTTACATATAACACCCACGAACGTGAAACGGTGAGAACTATACGACCAACTATCAAAGCTCCAAGACCAATCCGAGCGAGAGACATTAACTGTGAAAGATTTCATCTAGTGAACTGACATTGATCACGAAAACATGAAGAACACTTATACTCGACATTGAGAACATTCCATACTTGCTGTGACTAATAGACTTTGCAAACAGCCGAAATAGAACTACGTCAACGACAACACTCAAGAAACAGCCATACTAACTATTAACATTCATGGCACGATACGCTAACAACAGGAGGACAACGCGCACATCATCGTTGGATTTAGTTACTTAGTTAATTAATTAATTTAGTAGTGAATATGTATTATATTATTATGTATATAAAATGTGTTAACCTGTAATTTGTACATTTTCTACTATATTATTACAGGTATTTCCATTCATAGGTTAAATAACCTGATTATGCCATTTTATCTATGTAAATTATAAACCATTTTTGAGTCATCGTACAAAAAGTACGTATTATCTTAAAGGGAAAATATCGCCTATTCCGTTTTTTCTAAGGGAAATAACACTTACCTCAACTTTAATTATATATTTTAACCAAATACTATTTTGAATGAAAGATGTGTGAATGGCAGTGTGAAAGAATTAAATGAGAGAGCGATATACTGAGCGGACAAATTGTACGCAAAACGTATTTATTTTAATTTGTCTGCGTCTGTCATGTAAATTGTACCACTTGTCTAAATTGTTGATACATGTTTAGCAGTTAGTTTAGTACTCTTAGTTAGCAGTTAGGATACTACATCTAAGCACCACTGCTTGGAATGCCTGATCATGTATTGCACACATTGGAGTAATTCATGATTAAGGATATCCCAACTCGTGACGCTTGGAAATAAGCCACACATTCAGCACACATTCAGCACACATTTACACAAAACTCAAAACTGAACACTATCAATTAAAATACAGTCACTTTATTAGTAACAGCAACTTATTAGTCAACACACTAACAAGCCAACAGGGACACATGTAGTCAGATGGGGTAAAATAACAACGTAACCACATATTTAGCATTATACAACATACGAGAGTAAAAGTGTATTGAAATGCACACACAGAACAAGATTTGAAGATGTACTTAATTAGCCAAGACTTTTGTCTTGTTAATCCTCTTTAAAACAGAGGTTAATTATCTTGGTATCAGTGGGATACTATGAGAAGGACGGGTTGTAGACACAACTAGTTAACGTCACGTAACTTCGGTCAGATAAGCATTTTAAGGACACAGGAGAGAGAGAGATCTCTTCACCAAATCAGAGAAGTGGTGTATGGGAGAATACATGAGTGTTGATGCCAGTATGTAGGTTACCAAGTTACTGTCCACCAAACTACATACACCGACTTTATGTGATTCTGTGACAGAATTAGTGCAGAACTAATTACCCTATAACAACCCATCAAATCAGGGGAGAGGGGGGACTCCTGTCACAGCCTCACATTATCCACATTATCCGGTAAACTAACATTAGTTAATAGATATTAGCCAAGGGCTACAACTCCTGCCCAAGGGAAAGAAGTAAGACCCTCGAAGGCCAGAGTATTCCAGAACCTTCTCGAAGGACTGGTCAGTGAGTCCACTGTCCCGTGGACACTGATGTGGCCCGCCTATTGCGGGGTCCACGAGGAACTCGAACAGAGTTACCACCCGTGTCGGATTGCGACACGTGTGGATGGGCAGAGAGAGACGGGACATCGAAGAGGCAACAGGGCCTGCCTTAGAGGGACTCAATAGTTTAGACCCATGTGTATTTGGGGTTCATAGACATATGCTAGATAGTTTGCTTAGAATGTTTGATGATGTTAAACTGTGTGATGATGTTAAACCTCTGTGATATGCAACTCAGTGCGGGCTTGTTAAACCCACTGCGCCAACGCACTGTATATTGAAATACAATAAATGTTAGATATTATATTTAACGGAGTTATTGTTGCCTGTGTGAGCCCGAGCTCAGATACCTAGACATACAACACGTTGACAGGCAGTCAGTGATGGTCATTTATATGTGGTGTATGATGTGGATGTGTGGCAGCCAGTAATGACTATTTATATGTGGTGTATGATGTGGATGTGTGGCAGCTAGTGATGGCCATTTATATGTAGTGGACGTGTGGCAGGAGTCTTGTGAAGCCAGCACAGAGATGGCTGGCCCCCAAGGTGTGTTTCAGGCTTAGCCTTTATACACATCACAACAGCCTGAACTTTCCCCCGTTCCTGTAACCAAAGTCACCAGATCACAAAAGAAACACAAAAAGAAACTAGGAAAAAGAAACAGAAAAGGAAACGTGAAACACACAAAAACGTGGAAAAAAAAGCATGGGAGACAAAACAGATAAAAAACAGAAAGACGTGGTGGGCACTGACCGTGGGTCTCCTGAAGACAATGATGTTGCTGCCATCAGCTGAGGAGTGGATGCTGTTGTTGATTGATGATGTCTCCTATACAACAAACAAATGTGCGGACATTGGAGTATATGTATATATAGTTGTTTAGTTTCATGATTTGATTAAGAGGAATAATAATTTGGTTAATAAGAGGGATAATGATTTGATCAAGAGGGATAATGATTTCATTAAGAGGAATAATGATTTGGTTAAAAGGGATGCTATCTGCAACTGTATAAAATAAATGGACAAATCTTATGAGACAAAAACATGTATTCTCGACTGAAAGACTCCAACGGACAAAGTGTGTGTGACAAAAATATGTTTTCTCGACTGAAAGACTCAATCGGACAAATTGTATGAGACAAAACATGTTTTCTCGGCTGAAAGACTCAATCGGACAAAGTTTATGAGACCAAAAAATGCTTTCTCGAATGAAATACTCAATCTAGCCACTTGAGTAACTTTCTCTAAATTGGTTTTAATTATATAACCTGCATTATTGGATAGCTCTTGAAAAAAAAAAAAAAATCCAACGGTACCTTATTCAAGTCTGTAGGTCAATTTTAAGGAGAGATATTAATGTTTGTAAGTTTATCATTTAAAAGGGACATATAGAAGAAAAACGATTTTGACCTTTCACTTATTGTGACCCTACTTACACACTGACACAACTGTTGGTTGCACTATCATCAAGGAGATTAACACTGGCGCTCTCTAACTCAAGAACAGATAACTCTGCCAGTTTATATATATATATATATATATATATATATATATATATATATATATATACACACACACACACACACACCACACAGATATATACATCTCGACGTCATTGATGACATCAGACACAGCGCGTGACGCACAGTCTTGTCAACAACGCTAGGCCGCCCGCGCAGATGCATTTTGACAAAAGATGTCCCATTGGAAAGATGCAAAAGTATCAATGATTTGGTCCATGTAGAGTGATAAAAATTAACACATAAATGCTACAATGGGTGTTGAATGCAAACATGTAATCATTGGCATTGCAATTGCTATGAATATTCCATAACAATATTAAATGTTCATAGTTGGATGACAACTGCCATGTCCCGCTGTTGAAATACCACAATATACAGCATGCCATCTTTATAATTTCAGTTTTATATGGGATTGCCAACTCTAATAGTCGAAAACTACATAATCATAAGTAAAAATGGATGATAAAGTTAAAGAAACATACTCGAACAATGCATAAAGTCTAGTTAAAATGGAATTGACGGGTGTAATTACGTCTTATAAAGTCAGTCTGTACTTCTTTCCAGGACACGGATTTGAGACGACAAGAGGTATAGATTCGTAGCTCGTGGAGGCAAACATAATATCCAGTAATCGGTTTCTGTTTCAGTGCGATCTTGAAATAATCGGGGAATTTAACGTCACCAGTACTCTATATATCCTTAAATCGGAGAGACAAAAACAAGAAACCAAAAATTAACGCAAATGCATCTTCGGTAAAATACGGCAAAACTAAAACGTAGTGCCTAACTCAATCGGACAAAGTATATGAGAGAAAAAAATGTTTTCTCAACTGAAAGACTCAATCGGACAAAGTGTATGAGACAAAAAAAAATGTTTTCTCAACTGAAAGACTCAATTGGACAAAGTGTATGAGATAAAAAAAAATGTTTTCTCGACTGAAAGACTCAATCAGAAAAATTGCATAGGACAAAAAATGCTTACTGCATTAATCAGGACATCATCATTGACATCAATCTCGACATCTGATGACCCGCTGACCTCGTTCTTCACCAACACATACAAGAGGATGCTAGCAAACGCTAGTGCCACACCTACATAGTTCATGGTCGAGTTGGTGATCTTATCTGGGTCGGTACCAAACAGGCCAAATCTGGAAAAACAGGATGTAAGTACAATCAACAATATCAGAACACAATATGTTACAAGTCACATGTAATAATAACATCCTAGAACATATTGAATTTAGTAACAGAACAAAAATATATAAGATAAGGTCTTGCATCTCCACTCAGGAATATCTGTGTATCAGTCATATCTCCACTCAGGAATATCTGTGTATCAGTCAGATCTCCACTCAGGAATATATGTGTATCAGTCAGATCTCCACTCAGGAATATATGTGTATCAGTCAGATCTCCACTCAGGAATATCTGTGTATCAGTCAGATCTCCACTCAGGAATATATGTGTATCAGTCATATCTCCACTCAGGAATATCTGTGTATCAGTCAGATCTCCACTCAGGAATATCTGTGTATCAGTCAGATCTCCACTCAGGAATATATGTGTATCAATCAGATCTGCACTCAGGAATATATGTGTATCAGTCAGATCTCCACTCAGGAATATATGTGTATCAGTCAGATCTCCACTCAGGAATATATGTGTATCAGTCAGATCTCCACTCAGGAATATATGTGTATCAGTCAGATCTCCACTCAGGAATATATGTGTATCAGTCACATCTCCACTTAGGAATATCTGTGTATCAGTCAGATCTCCACTCAGGAATATATGTGTATCAGTCATATCTCCACTCAGGAATATCTGTGTATCAGTCAGATCTCCACTCAGGAATATATGTGTATCAATCAGATCTGCACTCAGGAATATATGTGTATCAGTCAGATCTCCACTCAGGAATATATGTGTATCAGTCACATCTCCACTCAGGAATATATGTGTATCAGTCAGATCTCCACTCAGGAATATATGTGTATCAGTCATATCTCCACTCAGGAATATCTGTGTATCAGTCAGATCTCCACTCAGGAATATCTGTGTATCAGTCAGATCTCCACTCAGGAATATATGTGTATCAGTCATATCTCCACTCAGGAATATCTGTGTATCAATCAGATCTCCACTCAGGAATATATGTGTATCAATCAGATCTGCACTCAGGAATATATGTGTATCAGTCAGATCTCCACTCAGGAATATATGTGTATCAGTCAGATCTCCACTCAGGAATATATGTGTATCAGTCAGATCTCCACTCAGGAATATATGTGTATCAGTCAGATCTCCACTCAGGAATATATGTGTATCAGTCACATCTCCACTTAGGAATATCTGTGTATCAGTCAGATCTCCACTCAGGAATATATGTGTATCAGTCATATCTCCACTCAGGAATATCTGTGTATCAGTCAGATCTCCACTCAGGAATATATGTGTATCAATCAGATCTGCACTCAGGAATATATGTGTATCAGTCAGATCTCCACTCAGGAATATATGTGTATCAGTCACATCTCCACTCAGGAATATCTGTGTATCAGTCAGATCTCCACTCAGGAATATATGTGTATCAGTCATATCTCCACTCAGGAATATCTGTGTATCAGTCAGATCTCCACTCAGGAATATCTGTGTATCAGTCAGATCTCCACTCAGGAATATATGTGTATCAGTCATATCTCCACTCAGGAATATCTGTGTATCAATCAGATCTCCACTCAGGAATATATGTGTATCAATCAGATCTCCACTCAGGAATATCTGTGTATCAGTCAGATCTCCACTCAGGAATATCTGTGTATCAGTCAGATCTCCACTCAGGAATATGTGTATCAGTCATATCTCCACTCAGGAATATCTGTGTATCAATCAGATCTCCACTCAGGAATATATGTGTATCAATCAGATCTCCACTCAGGAATATATGTGTATCAATCAGATCTCCACTCAGGAATATATGTGTATCAGTCAGATCTCCACTCAGGAATATCTGTGTATCAGTCAGATCTTCTATCTCCACTTAGGAATATCTGTGTATCAATCAGTTCTCTAATATCTAATAATACCTGTTCTATAAAAGATCTTAAACCTCAACTCAAGAACACAATTTTTCACCTGAGTTGATTACAAAACATGTAGCAGCATCAAGAAATAACTGAACATACAAGGACCTGTGGTAGGTGTACCTTGTAGCAACATCAAGAAATCAGTGAACACAGAAGGATCTGGGGTAGGTGGACCTTGTAGCAACATCAAGAAATCAGTGAACACTCACAGACCCGGTGTAGGTGGACCTTGTAGCAACATCAAGAAATTAGTAATCATACAGGGACCTGGACCAGGTGGATCTTGAAACAACATCAAGAAATCAGTGAACATATACAGACCTGGGTTAGGTGGACCTTGTAGCAGCATCAAGAAACCAGTGAACCTACATGGACTTGGGGACCAGATGAACCATGTAAGGTACGTACATGTTTGCATATGTTTTTTCCCTTAAAAAATGTCTTAAAAGTCGAGAAGATCAACTTCATTGCACAAGGTTTTATCCCATTTGGCTCGGTCTTTAGGCATCGCACTAAGCATGAACTCTGTAGCTCCAGCGATGACCCCCAGGAGTCTCTGAGAAAAATGCATTTGTGAACCCGAAAGACGTGGCCCGGAATAGAACCCACAACCTTCGGAGCGCAAGGCAGACGGCTTGATCACTTTGCTACATGTTTCCCTGCTGGGTCTTGACATAGGGTTTTATTTCATTCCATATTGCTGCAGTCAAGATGTCTCTTGTAAAGATATCAAGGACAGACAGATGGATGGACGGACAGAGTTCTCATACTTTCCTGTTGCCCATCCCACGATCAAGCCGAATGTACTCCAGGTGCTCATTCCCAAGCCCATGCCAATGGTTTTGAAGATTGGAACTACACACAAGTTCCCTGCAACATACAACATACAACCAGATCAGCACTTTAACATACACATAGATCGAAATACAACCAGATCAGCACTGTAACATACACATAGATCAACATATAACCAGATCAGCAATGTAACATACACATAGATCAACATATAACCAGATCAGCACTGTAACATACACATAGATCAACATATAACCAGATCAGCACTGTAACATACACATAGATCAACATATAACCAGATCAGCAATGTAACATACACATAGATCAACATATAACCAGATCAGCACTGTAACATACACATAGATCAACATATAACCAGATCAGCACTGTAACATACACATAGATCAACATATAACCAGATCAGCAATGTAACATACACATAGATCAACATATAACCAGATCAGCACTGTAACATACACATAGATCAACATATAACCAGATCAGCACTGTAACATACACATAGATCAACATTTAACCAGATCAGCACTGTAACATACACATAGATCAACATATAACCAGATCAGCACTTTAACATACACAAAGATCAACATACAACCAGATCAGCACTGTAACATACACATAGATCAACATATAACCAGATCAGCACTTTAACATACACATAGATCGAAATACAACCAGATCAGCACTGTAACATACACATAGTTCAACATATAACCAGATCAGCACTGTAACATACACATAGATCAACATATAACTAGATCAGCAATGTAACATACACATAGATCAACATATAACCAGATCAGCACTGTAACATACACATAGATCAACATATAACCAGATCAGCACTGTAACATACACATAGTTCAACATATAACCAGATCAGCACTGTAACATACACATAGATCAACATATAACCAGATCAGCACTGTAACATACACATAGATCAACATATAACCAGATCAGCACTGTAACATACACATAGATCAACATACAACCAGATCAGCACTTTAACATACACAAAGATCAACATACAACCAGATCAGCACTGTAACATACACATAGATCAACATATAACCAGATCAGCACTGTAACATACACATAGTTCAACATATAACCAGATCAGCACTGTAACATACACATAGATCAACATATAACCAGATCAGCACTGTAACATACACATAGATCAACATATAACCAGATCAGCACTGTAACATACACATAGATCAACATATAACCAGATCAGCACTGTAACATACACAAAGATCAACATACAACCAGATCAGCACTGTAACATACACATAGATCAACATATAACCAGATCAGCAATGTAACATACACATAGATCAACATACAACCAGATCAGCACGGCAAATAACAGATGTATGTTGTAACAGGAAAGTTGCATGTTGGCACAAGATGTGTGTTGGCACAGAAAAAGTTTATGTTGGCACATAAAAGATGTATGTTGGCACATGAAAGATGTATGTTGGCACAGAAAAGATGTATTTTAGCACAGGAAAGATGTTTGTTGACACAATGTTGACTTGCATTAAATGGCTGGTATTGTGCCACAGTCAGTGTCTGTGGCCAGGGGTAGTGAATTCAGTTTTACAATCTGGACAGGCCAGGTCTGGAGTCTGCCACCAATGTGTCTATGGCCAGATTGGAGTCCTCCACCGACTTGTCTTTGGCCAGTGACAGTCCAGGTTGGAGTCCGCCACTGCCATGTTTGTGGCCTGGGATAGGCTAGATTTGGAGTCTGCCACCGATCATTTGGCAGCAGGCTACTTTGTGTTGATTTTCACATTGGAATGAGCATGAGCCATTAAAAACAATTTTTTTCGTCTCCTCATAAAAGGACATAATCAATAACACAACCACACGGATACAAAATTCAAGATTGGCAAATCAGCCATGTTTACATGTGGATTGGCACTGTAGACAGCATATCACATTCTTCAAGACCCATTCCCCCCTCCCCAACACGACATATCTCGGAAAACCTTCTGGCCTAGGGAAACATCAGTGGAGGATACACTCTATGGACCGCTGAGTGAACTAAAAAAAGACAGTGAAGTTTATACAAGAGACAACACTGCGGACATAGGCAATAAATTTTAAGTGAATGAAAGAAGGAAGAAGAAGCCGTTCAGAAATCAATGCCAAACTACAGAACACTAAATTTCTCAGAAAATCAATCAATAAATTCTGGGGTCGGCTGCGACATCCTGTAAAGACCATGCAACTAACCAATTATTCCAGAGGATCTGAACGTATCGACCCCAACAATCTCATAATATAACAATCAGCTTTCATGACAGATTTCACAATATCAGACATAATAAAATGATTTATTTTTGTTTGTTTTACGCTCACTTGCTTTGAACTCAAGCGTAGTCCATCCACACTATTTATAGTAGTGATAGACTGAATTTTGTGTGTGGATTAGCTTTCCCTATTAACAGTGTCCCTCGCCATCAGGCAAACCAACTCTGACTTCAGAGGTATTTGTCATTTATGTCCCCAAGTCACAGATGACAGGTCAACATTTTAGTCCAGCTGTCCGGTGTAGGGGTTGAACTGCTTTCCTCGGCATCAGCACAACGGATGTTTAAGAACGTATGTTCTTACCCATTCGACCATACTGACCTGCTAACAAACTGATATGATAACACATAGAGACTACCTGTTGCCCAAATGACACCACCAAGCAAGGCAAAGGAGTGGAAGGTGGACTGCTGGATCAGCTGCACCACAACCCCCACCAAGAAGATGCCACTGCACAGCACCCACTGGAAGAACATTCCTGCAATAGCAAACATGGACAGAGTTGTATGTGAGACATGAAGCTATTGACATTTCTACAACAGCAAACTTAGACAGAGTTGTGTGTGAGACATGAAGTTATTGACATTTCTACAACAGGAAACTTAGACAGAGTTGTATGTGAGACATGAAGTTATTGACATTTCTATAACAGGAAACTTAGACAGAGTTGTATGTGAGACATGAAGTTACTGACATTTCTACAACATCAAACATGGACAGAGTTGTACATGAGACATCAAGTTATTGACATTTCTACAACATCAAACATAGACAGTGTTGTACATGAGACATCAAGTTATTGACATTTCTAAATCAAACATGGACAGAGTTGTTCGTGAGACATCAAGTTATTGACATTTCTACAACAGCAAACATGAACAGAGTTGTTGTTGAATGTGAGACATGAAGTTATTAGCATTTCTACAACAGCAAACATAGACAGAGTTGTATACGAGACATCAAGTTATTGACATTTCTGCCACTGCACAGCACCCACTGGAAGAACATTCCTGCAATAGCAAACATAGACAGAATGGTATGTGAGACATCAAGTTATTGACATTTCTATAACAGCAATGTGGATAGAGTTGTACATGAGACATCAAGTTATTGACATTTCTACAACACCAAACATATACAGAGTTGTACATGAGACATCAAGTTATTGACATTTCTAAAACATAAAACTTAGACAGAGTTTTATGTGAGACATCAAGTTATTGACATTTCTACAACACCAAACATATACAGAGTTGTACATGAGAGATCAAGTTATTGACATTTCTACAACATCAAACATGGACAGAGTTGCATGTGAGACATCAAGTTATTGACATTTCTACAACATCAAACTTAGACAGAGTTGTACATGAGACATAAAGTTATTGACATTTCTAAAACATAAAACTTAGACAGAGTTTTATGTAAGACATCAAGTTATTGACATTTCTACAACATCAAACATGGACAGAGTTGTACATGAGACATCAAGTTATTGACATTTCTATAACAGCAAACATAGACAGAGTTGTATGTGAGACATCTAGTTATTAACATTTTTACAACAGCAAACATAGACAGAGTTGTATGTGAAACATCAAGTTATTGTCATTTCTACAACAGCAAACATAGACAGAGTTGTACATGAGACATCAAGTTATTGTCATTTCTACAACAGCAAACATGGACAGAGTTGTTGCTGAACGTGAGACATCAAGTTATTGACATTTCTACAACAGCAAACATAGACAGAGTTGTATGTGAGACATCTAGTTATTAACATTTTTACAACAGCAAACATAGACAGAGTTGTACATGAGACATCAAGTTATTGTCATTTCTACAACAGCAAACATAAACAGAGTTGCACGTGAGACATCAAGTTATTGACATTTTCTACAACATCAAATTCAGACAGAGTTTTATGTGAGACATCAAGTTACTGACATTCCTACAACAGCCAACATGGACAGAGTTGTTGTTAAATATGAGACATCAAGTCATCCTTGACAAATGAAAACCAGGCAAACATCTACATAGAAAGCGAGCCTTCACAAATCAAACATCTACACAGAAAAGTTTGTCACACAGACGAGAGAAACACTGTGCACCACTCACCATCTCCCGTGTAGAACTTTTTGATAGGGACAAAGTTACTCCCGTACAGGACAACTGCAACAATGGCCGCGATGTAGCCAACGTATACTGGATATGGCTTTGAAATATCTGGTCCACTTGTTGTATTGCCAGCTATGACGCTGGTAAGTGTGGTGTCATCTGTCGTGTGGGTGGTGTTGGCATCTTTATGTGCCGTCATGACTGCTACATACGCTGATAGAGACATGCTGATAGAGACGCTGTTGCTGCACTGGGCGGAGGCTGTTGCTGCGCTAGACACAAGCTGTAGCTGTGATGACAGAAGCTGTACCTGTACTAGACACAAGCTGTAGCTGTGATGACAGAAGCTGTACCTGTACTAGACACAAGCTGTAGCTGTGGTGACAGAAGCTGTAGCTGTACTGTACAGAAGCTGTGGCTGTGCTTATGAAGACTGTTGTAGTATATTAGCACCTGTAACTGTAACCACAAGTAGAGCACATGTCCATGTCCAGGCTGTGGTGAAGACTGTTCTAGTTTCTCAAAGAACTTGTCTGACCCGAGATTTTCTTCAATGTCTTTCGTTCACTACCACTGATCTTACATGGCCACCTCTGAGTGTGTCTGAACCCAAGGTGGTACAAGACCTGACACGCTGCCCCTGTACAGAAGATAGACAATCAAGGTCACACATGTGATAACGAGTACATTACAAATATGTGCTCAAGAACATCATCTGAATGTAATAATCAGGTTATCTTCATTCAGTTGTTAGATAAAACAGTCAGGTCTCAGTCAGATATGACTGGGCTACTGTATAACAGTAGGCGGCACTACCTGCTTCCTGTTGGTGCTGAACGGTGGGCAGCATTCACCAAACCCGACACCCCACATTGTGCTAACAGCTTTGGGTGGAGGAGCACAATTGGGAGTGTACAAGCTTTATCCTGGTGCGAGGAAATGCAACCTAAAGGCTAAATGTCATGGCCAGGCAGACCAGGCCATAAGCCTTAGTTGGCAACTGGTCTAGGATCAAATCTCTGATAGGTGGATAGTTAGAGCATTGCTTTGTTGATCTGGCAGCTTCTACAGCTTGCCTTGTTCCAGATGTATTGGCGTTATCTTTCCTCTGGAGTAAACTAGGCAGGCCGAGAAAAGGATCATGCTGCATGGGCAAGACACGGTCCCTACAATTCAGCCCGAGCTTTGTGCTATGTTTGAAGCACAATGTAACAAACTATCATCTGCCAAGATGGCCAGGTGCCAGAGATTTTGTTAGATAAGTTTCCGGTTATCATGTTGTCTTGTTTCCCATTGTCTTGCTTGCTGATCCAGACATGTGCCATAATAGCGAGTGCAACGTAATGACGCAGTATAAATAAAGTAGAAGTCTCGATACCGAAAAGGCTAGGAAATAGAAGAGACGTTGCAACAGGGGAAATGTCACATAGAGATGTCAATAGAAACGGCAGACTTTGGGGAGTTTTGGAATGGAAGGTAGTGCATGGAATTATCAGTACATTCAAGTTGGCTAGTAAATAGTTCTGCATTGAAACAGTGGCTGGAATAGGAATTGAAGACAGAGAAGATGTATAACGAACTCATGTGTGATAACGCCACGGACAAATGTACCTACAGACGAGGAAATTAGTCATAATTTCAGAGCGGCGAGAAAGGTACCTAACGGATAGAGAGAAGGAGTTTCAAGGACGTATGAAGTAATTTGTAAACAGTTTGTTTATGAGACGGTTTGTAATTTTTATCATTAACTAGCTGACCCTGCCCGGCTTCGCCCAGTCCCTGGTGGGAAGCATCTCATTTAATTCATATAAGTAGTCATATAAGTTCCCGTTCCCGTTACCGACTATCTGTCTGTCTGTCTGACCCGGCCCGACATCGCCCAGCTCCTGGTGTGAAGCATCTCATTTAATTTATATAAGTAGTCATATAAGTTCCTGTTCCCGACTGTCTATCTGTCTGTCTGTCTGTCTATCTGTCTACCTGACCCTGTCCGGCTTCATTAAATTCATACAACAAAAAAAATGTAACTTAAAATAACGTTCTACCACACACCATCCATTATTTTTAATGAAAACTCTTTCTAATCACCTGCATGACTACAGTAACTTCTTAAGCAAAAAAAGATGAGTTACAATGTTATGCATTGTGCATCATTTTTATGAAAACTTTGAAAATGCCTTACAGATTGTATCATTATTTATTATAACTCATATGCCGGTACATAACTATGGACAAAGAGTTTATAAATCTTTGAAAACGATGCCACAATATGACTATAAGTTATACAGAAAAGTTATGCCCCTTGAAATAACTTTTACAGAGTTAGGTCCCCTGAGATATATGAAATTATGATGAAAAATGAAAAAATGAAATAATACTGAGTAAGCAGGCGATTTCACACTAACAAAATATCACAGTTGACAGCTCTGGAATGAAAGGAAGGCGTGTAGAAAATTTCATCTCAATCGGATGGGCCGTTCGCGAACAAATGAAGGACATACAGAGATACATAAATACATACGCACATCCTAATTTATATATAAGATATGAAGTTCAATAGTGTATTTACAGCCGATCCTGGTAGTATAGGCCATATAAACTTTGAATAATATTGTGTGATATGCAAACCCTATGCACTGTAGATAAATAAAACAGCGATTGTCAATTACTCACGTTCAGGAATCGACCTTTTATTCTTCCTGCTTGGGTTCACTCGCGAAGCCCATATTGCTGTTGAGGTGGTTGAAGCGAGCCTACAGTTTCTCATATTACAGTTGTCAATTGGAATTGTTAAGAATAACCCATAACAGCGACATGGCAACATGTGTTGACGTTTGTGTCTTCCATATGTTCAGCTTTCCAATCACATTTTTTAAAAAGTGATGGTCATTGTCAAACAAACCCAGAACATTAATACTGACATCTCAAAAGGGACTCAATGCACTTAAAACTATGGCTGCAATGGACACAGAGCAGAGAATGCTTTTCACACTATACCAGCACTTGATCCTCTCAGTGACTGATTATGGACTAGGACTGCTCACTGTCTCAAAGAGTCAGCTGGTGAAATTAGAGCGCATACAGAACGAAGCTATGCGGGTCATTTTGATGCACCAGAGACACCCCAGTAGTGTGATTGCGTTACATCCTTGGTTTGCCGACTGTTGCTGGTAGGCTCAAGGTGATGGAGGTGAAGGCATACCTCAGAGCAGCTGCAGACACAGACCACCCACTGCATGAGGCGCTGGACGCAGTTAAGGGTCAGCGACTGATAAGAGGGAAATCATGGATGGCTCAGGCGGAGGATACGATCAGACACGTGTGTCCCTTGGAGAACATCAGGCGAGGATAGGAGTGGGTCAGAGTGCCAGCGGAGCAGTCAGACTTGTGCAGAGTTATAATCACATTGAGCCAGGAGTGTAGGGAGTGGCCAGCAGGGGCCACAGAAGTGGAAATCCAGAAACTAATTCAGGATAATGCTCGCCCGGGTGATGTGATTATATACACAGATGGTTCGGTGTTGAGAGGCAGGAGAAGTGCCTGGGTGTTCTTAGCAAAAGCTAATGGTCGACGTTTGGTGCAGGAGAACCTGGCATATGATAGCACAACATCTAGCTTAAGAATGGAGGTGGAGGCGGTCAGTGCAGCTTTCAGCTGGATGGAGAATATGATACACACACACATCATGACTGTAACTGACTCAGAAAGCATGCTGAGTAGGGTGAGGACAGGCAAACTTCATGCAGAGTGGCTTGCTTCGCTTCGGAAGTCACGGGTGACAAGCATCGTCTGGATCTTTTCTCAGGGGCATGCTGGTGTGTTGGGGAATGAACAGGCAGACAGATTGGCTGGCTCTGCAAAACTTGGTGGAGTATTAATGCATGATAAGGAAGACGTGGTTGCGGCTTGTGGGAGCACATGTACACCTCGGAGGAGCAAATGGATCACCATGGTCTGGCAAGAATGCGACAGCGAGGGGTGACGAGGGGATCTGGCCGATGATCGACGCTCAGAGGAAAGGCGAGACGGACATATAATCAGATTGCTACTGGTACTATTAGTGTTGGAACTCTTCGCTTGCTGCTGAGGATGGGAAAGGAGCGCTCATGGGAATGCCCCGAATGCTGTGATGTCAGTTCCTAAATCAATAAATCAATCAATCATTAATACTGACAAAGAGCAGGGGTTACCAAACTACGGCCTGTGGGTCGGATCCAGCCTGGAACGTAATTTCATCCGGCAAGCCGACGGTACTCAAACTTGCTTGATATAACGTATGGAACACGAGACGTTGTGATACAATTTAAATGTAAATGTTATGTTTAGAATAATAGGAGATCTTCACACGTGCGGAGACCTCCTGGCTGCTATGTGTCTTAAATTTGCTATTTTCAATTATACATTATTGTATCTGGATTTTCTTGTTTGTTGTAATGTTTGCTTATTTTGCGCTATCCCAAGTCTTTCCCAGGCTCGTGGTAGCGCCACCTACGTTCTGACGTTACCATGTTTCCATGGCAACACACACACACACACATCCGCATCTATGCCTTCCCCAGATGCATCCGGCTGTCAACACAGGTCCGATGCTCCAAAAATGTTTACTTCTTTTTGCCAATCATCCATTTTATAGGTATGTAACAAAGATTTCTTTGTTTGATAGTGATAGGTAAGTGAACTACAAGTGTAAATAGAGGCAATAAAGTAGCGAACATAGCATAAAAAATGCCATAGAAGCCTCGTGTTATTACAAAAATATTATCCCCAGCTCAGAAGAATTCCCCGGTCAAGGTGTTAATCGAGCTGGTCTCTAGGCCAGTGTTTTTCAACCTTTCTGCTGGAGCAGATCCTTGCGCAAATGTTTACGCTGATCAAGGAACTCTGTGCGATGGTCCAAGCATGTGTCCTACTTTATGTAATAAACCAGATGGGCAGAAATGTTGCATGTATGCGATTTTGGCCTGTTTCGGCGGAAGCCATGGCTGCCACTCACGGAACCCCGGTTCACAAACTCTGCTATAGGCCGTTTATTTAGGCCGGCCCTATTTATATATTTTGCAAAACCTTATTATGAGATATATTCTACTACCAAAGGTACGTATAAACTTTATATGTACCTTTGGTGATCCGTGGTATCACCATCCATGATCCCTAGCCCTCTGCTTTTCTTGTGTTTCAATAGGATTTTAATTGTTTTTCTAATTCAATGTCCTTTTAATTTTCAGATCCCATGTAGTTCACCCTTCATTATGGCTACTAAGAAAAGAAAAGTGGACGCTGAATGTCGCGTTTTCAATGAAGCATGGGGAGTAAAGTATTTCTTTGTGGAAACAAAGGACCAGAAAACCAGTTGCGTAATATGTAGGGAAAGAGTTGCCGTTTTGAAAGAGTACAATCTTCAGCGTCACTACAAAATAAAACATCTATAAACATATTCAAAGTTTTCTAGAAAGTTACACTCTGAGAAATATGAGTCCATGAAATATGATTTAGAAACACAAAGAAATCTCTTCTCGAGAAAGTTTGCTGAAAATGAATCTGTCACTCATACAAGTTACAAAATAGTGCATAAAATGGCAGAACGAGGAAAACCGTTTACTGAGATGGCAGCTTCATCAAAGCATGTATGATGGAAGCAGGAAATGACTTGTTTCCTGAGAAAGCCGATTTGTTTGGAACTATCAGCCTTTCGGCAAGTTTAGTTGTGTGAAGAACAGAAGAACTTGGAGAGAACATAGTGCTACAGATACGCGAGAAAACTAGGAGCTTGTTGTGGTATTCTCTGACGCTGGATGACTCTACTGATCTCTCGAGTATGTCACAACTTTTTGTGTCCATTCTTGGTGTCAATTTGGATTTTCAGATAATGGAAGAGTTGGCATCCGTTTGCAGCATGAAAGGAACAACGACTGGAAAAGACATTTTCATGCAAGTGCAACAAGTTTTGCAAGACTATAAACTTCAGTGGAATCAGCTTCGAGGTGTTACTGATGATGGAGGAAAAAACATACCTGTAGTGAGGAAGGGTCTGATGGGGCGGATTAGGACTCAGTTGGAAGATTTGCTAATTCTGGGCACTCTGTTCATATACCGCATCACGCATCAGCAAGCACTCTGTGGGAAAGACTTAGATATTTTTTGTGTACTGAAACCAGTCATTTCTGCCCTGAACTTCATTCGGGGACATGCACTCAATCACCGTCAGTTCCAGGCTTTTCTTGAAGAAATTGATTCTGAATTCTGTGACTTGCCTTATCACACATCAGTGAGGTGGCTCAGCTGGGATAAAATCCTGTTTCGTTTTTACAAACTCTGAAACAAAATAGATGTTTTCCTTACTGAAAAAAAAATAAGAGTTGATCCACAGCTGTCAGATCCTACCTGACTGTCAAAGCTGTCATTTTTGGTTGATATCACATCCCACGTGAATGAACTGAATTTGAAACTTCAGGGAAAAGATAACCTCTTCTGCAATCTCTATCAAAGGATTTCAGAGAAAGATATCATTGCTTGAAGCACAACTGGAAGGAGAAAACCTTTCTCATTTTCACTATTTCAAAGAGTTTTGCACTACAATTGCAGAAGATGTCAACCTCAATTTTCCAAAAAAAAATTATCGTGACTTTAAGAAGCATTTCTGGAGAGATTGTCAGATCTTGACAGAACTGAGAGTGACATTCTTCTGTTCCAGAATCCATTTGTTTGTAACCTTGATTATGTGCCAGTTGAACTACAATTGGAGCTCATTGATTTGCAAGCAAATGACATGTTGAAAGAGAAGCACAGAGAAGGAAAACTTGTTGAATTTTACCGCTGCTTACCTGATGTTGAGTTTTCAAAACTGAAGAAATTTGCTGCTGGTATGGCATCAGTGTTAGGAACAACTTATGTCTATGAGCAAACAATTTCAAAAATGAAGTATGTGAAGTCAACACATCGAACCAGATTGACTGATGAACATTTGAAAGCATCAACACATCGAACCAGATTGACTGATGAACATTTGAAAGCAATTCTCTTGATTTGATGCAGCAATTCCAAACCAAACATTGATGATATCTTGAAAGCCAAATATCAGTTTCACAAATCTCACTAACTTTTTATGCTGCTTAGTTTTTGAGATTTGGATATGTGCACACTAGGTCTGATGTAACTATCTTTTTGCTAATGTCGCCTTCTTTGATAACTTCTTTTAGTAAATAAATATGTTGGTTGTCTTTGTTTTTTTTTGTTTTTTTGTGTGTGCACTGCACGCCACTCACCCATGATTAACTCAGTTTTTCGTCTTTTCCCCAGAGCTTTCGTTCTGGCTTGCAAGTAGTGTTAAAGTTAGTTGCATATCCTTTACAGCAGTGCTTCCCAAACTTTTCACTTTCACGGACTGACATAAAATTTTCCTTTTGCACCAGGGACCGGTGCCGTTTAAAATAATTTTTCTCCTTGTAATCTTGAATTTTATAAGACCTCAATATATATTTTGATATAAATATAAGATTTAACATAATTGTGGGTGTTGTCCCAGTGCTGATATAAATATTAGATTTAACGTAATTGTGGGTGTTGTCCCAGTGCGCTAAATAATGCTCCATAATATTACTGGACGACAGTGATTTATTTAATGGTGGTCCAATTTTCATGAGTAAAAATGTTATTGTAGAGATTTACAAATCTTTCAAATGTCAAAACTACATTTAGGTCTTCTTGTAAAGGTGTATATACTCGTTTACACCGACAGTAATGAACACCAATATAAAATAAAAAATAAAATATATCTTGGAAAACAATACCAAATCAGATTTTAAACAAGCTGACTAAATTACAGTATGCTGTAATAAAAACTATTTAATACGAACGGTTGGGCCTGTTTATTATTTACAAGCTTATCAAATCGTGGCCTGATTGTAGACAGTGCTATCCGCAAAGGAGAAAAAATTTCCATACTGTTTCTGTATTTTGTCTTAATAATGCTCATTGATGAAAAAGAAATACTTATCTTTCAAGTTGTCTTTGTATCGATATCTCACATACATCAGAATTGCTAAGTTGGCAACGTCCGTACTTTTGTCCAGCTGTAATGAAAAATACTTTGCAGATGTATTTAACACCTTCACTCGATCAGACGATGGCAAAATGCATTATAATCGTACAACGAAAATCACATATGTTCTGCATCTTATGACAATCAGCCAGTTATAATGTGCATCTTTCTCACTTTTCGTCACATAGGAAACAAAAGAAATGCACGTCGTCAACAGACAAATGACGTTGACTGGGCCGGCTTTTAGTATCGGTCTTAGCTGGTTACTATTTTTAACTTTCCCATTGAACCAATGATTCGCTTCTCTTTAAAAATAAATACTTTTTGGGCTATACGGCTGCAGGCTAAATTTCTTTTAAAATTAAATCACCATAAAAATGGTGCGGATATTATGTTTTGAGAAAAGGACAATCTTGTTTTTAAAATGTTCTAAACAATCCTCAAAGGAGAAAATATTTAACTTTATTTTTACTTTTTTCAACTCACATTGCGGACCGGCACCGGTCCACGAACCACCACTTTGGGAAGCACTGCTTTACAGAACGTTTACAGTCAACATCAATATTTTTCACCGTTGATGATGTCTTGGCAGGTTTACATTAAGTTTTCTGCTTTCTGAACGACCGGCACCCATACCATAGCGTTAAAAAAAAACCAGCGCAACACAGTCTGCTGCCAAATCGCACGCATCTGTGTTTCGAACGCAGGTATACAGGGTTATGAACCACGTCCGTAAGACGTAAGGCTCCATAAGAGCCACGGAGATCGGCGCAAGTATTGTAAAGAATGAGTATGCAGCCCACGCTCGTTAATTTGTCATTATCCGGCCTGCTGTGAAAAAAAAGTTTGGTGACCCCTGATATTGCGGGAAAGACAATTTAACAAGTAGAGCAATTTCCCTATCTGGGTCAAATAATGACAGAAGATGCTTGATTTTGACACTAAAATAAGTTCAAGGATTGCAGTAGCAAAGAGGTGTTTCAAGAGAAACAAACACAGCAAACATTACGTAACATTAATATTGAATATGGGAAATTAATAATCACTATGCACATTGGGCCTGTAGCACTATATGGCCATGAAACATGGACTCGACACAGATTAGATGAAAAGATCTGGTACTGTGTGCTGACATGTGGTGTTATCGCTGGATGCAATTAAGCTGGACAAAAAACAGATAAAATGAATATATTCTTAATGATGTTGGAGAAAATAGAAAAATGTGTACGTAAGACAAAAATAGAAGGTTATCTTGGCTTGGTCACAATATGAAACATGGAGGGTTATTGCAGAAAACACTGGAGGACAAGACCCCAGGAGAGGCACACAGAAGATATCCTAGGATGAAACCACATCCCACAAGCACACAAGCATGTTGGGGTGCAGACTTATGCTGAGCTGATGGGAATGGCTGAAAATGGGAAATCTGTGGTATCCAATGATCATGTTGGTACCTAGCCTTCTCTGATAACAGCAAACAACAGGAGGTCAAGAGTGTAGGTAAAAAATCCCACAGCAGTTGGACATGGCCAAGAGTAGGCTGCTGATGGGAATGGCTGAAAATGGGAAATCTGTGGTATCCAATGATCATGTTGGTACCTAGCCTTCTCTGATAACAGCAAACAACAGGAGGTCAAGAGTGTAGGTAAAAAATCCCACAGCAGTTGGACATGGCCAAGAGTAGGCTGCTGATGGGAATGGCTGAAAATGGGAAATCTGTGGTATCCAATGATCATGTTGGTACCTAGCCTTCTCTGATAACAGCAAACAACAGGAGGTCAAGAGTGTAGGTAAAAAATCCCACAGCAGTTGGACATGGCCAAGAGTAGGCTGCTGATGGGAATGGCTGAAAATGGGAAATCTGTGGTATCCAATGATCATGTTGGTACCTAGCCTTCTCTGATAACAGCAAACAACAGGAGGTCAAGAGTGTAGGTAAAAAATCCCACAGCAGTTGGACATGGCCAAGAGTAGGCTGCTGATGGGAATGGCTGAAAATGGGAAATCTGTGGTATCCAATGATCATGTTGGTACCTAGCCTTCTCTGATAACAGCAAACAACAGGAGGTCAAGAGTGTAGGTAAAATATCCCACAGCAGTTGGACATGGCCAAGAGTAGGCTGCTGATGGGAATGGCTGAAAATGGGAAATCTGTGGTATCCAATGATCATGTTGGTACCTAGCCTTCTCTGATAACAGCAAACAACAGGAGGTCAAGAGTGTAGGTAAAATATCCCACAGCAGTTGGACATGGCCAAGAGTAGGCTGCTGATGGGAATGGCTGAAAATGGGAAATCTGTGGTATCCAATGATCATGTTGGTACCTAGCCTTCTCTGATAACAGCAAACAACAGGAGGTCAAGAGTGTAGGTAAAATATCCCACAGCAGTTGGACATGGCCAAGAGTAGGCTGCTGATGGGAATGGCTGAAAATGGGAAATCTGTGGTATCCAATGATCATGTTGGTACCTAGCCTTCTCTGATAACAGCAAACAACAGGAGGTCAAGAGTGTAGGTAAAATATCCCACAGCAGTTGGACATGGCCAAGAGTAAGCTGCAAGGCCTCTGTCCTGGCAACACTGCTAGGAAAGAAAACCTACCCATGGGTAGAGCCCATGGCCTTGGATGGAATCTGTCTAGAGGAAGCACACCTGACACAAATGCTGGCTGAAGTCTGACACACCAACTCTGGAGGTGCATAACTAGATGTGACGCACTACCCTCCACAGAGGAACCAAGAGGCAGCAGGAGAGGTGAAGGGTCTTGACCTCCAGCATCAGACTTCAGACTGTATGACCCAATACATCATCACATGTTATGTGAATAGAATATCTGCCCATGTTCCAAGCTGTGGGCCCAGCTAGTGACAGACCTGGCTAATGGCAACACCTTTTAGGGCTCTCTAGTTGGCCGTGCATCACAGTACACCTGGTCCTTCAGTAAGGCACTGTCATGACATGGAGATTCACATCCTGGTGTTCCTACAGCTTTCATCTCTACTTCTTTCCTTCACTTCTATAAGTGCTCATCATGTACATTTTATTCTCAGGCTGTTCTGATAGTTCAATGGTTGCATAGTAACTGATAGGTCTGTGTATCACAATCAGCACATTTCTACATGACAAGGTGCAGTCTGGTTACAATTAGTGAACAGTTCTTATTCTGACACATAACTGCCTTTATTCAGCTCAGCAGTTTTCCACGGTTACAGCAGTTATCATACCTGGGCTTACATACAGCTCTGACCCAGTCACAACTGATAACTGACTTTCTACATGTACATCACAAACAATTGATACAGAACTGCCCCTCCCCATTGCGTACTGAGAAACAACAGTTTTAAGTGTACCTTCTCCTGCATTATCACACTCGACAGACGGTGCAGAGAGCAGAACCCTGCCGCTGTCAATGCAGAGGTTAACGCGTTCATCTATGATCACTCAGATAGCCCCGAAGTGCTCATCTATACAGATGGATCTGTTGTAAAGCAGCAGAGAAGTGCGTGGGCATTTACAGCCCGCTCAGTGGGCCGAACCGTTCAAGAATCCAGTGGTGCCCACTCCATGACCATGAGCAGCATGACGATGGAGGTGATGGCAGTTACACAGGCTTTCATATGGCTGGAATCACAGCATTATACCAACGTGTGTGTACTAAGTGATTCAATGAGCATGATTCAGAAGGTCGAAGCTGGATCTGTACGTAGACAGTGGACTGAGTCGCTGCGGAAGTCTGTTGTCCGCAAAGTCACCTTCATCTTCGTCCCGGGACATGCGGGAGTCGAGGGAAATGAACGAGCTGATAAATTGGCTGGCTCTGCACCCCCTGTAGATGGCCAGCCCATGGATCGTGCCGATGTTATTAACGCCCTTAAAGATATGGCGAGAACAGAGGATTTTGACGCCAGTGATTCCACATCGCTGTCCAGGATGAAAGACCTGGGAGTAAGAATCGGCACAGCCAGACGCGAGAGGTACATCGGGAAAACAAAGCGCCTCGTCAACCAACACAGAACTGGCACTATTAGCCACCGGACGCTGATGCATATGCTGGGGGGAGGATCTGAGCACCTATGGACATGTCCGGAGTGCAACGAAGATACCCCAACTGATAACTGATAACTAACCGGAGTTAGATGACATCAGTTGCACATGCCTGATAGGCTCGCTGTATTTCCCATCGGGTGATGATGCTCCCCCAACCCAGAAAGCAACTATCACTGGATTGACCATGAAATATCGGCCAACTTCAGACGAGATTTAATTGATTGGCAGATTATATAGAAGAGGTTAGGTGTCTTTTGTGTAAGAGATAAGAGAAGTCAAGGTCACATTATTACAACACTGGGTTTATCAAAACAGCACTAAATGATCTATAACCTGTGGCCAGTACACAAACAACAGTGACAAACAAATACATAACAAAGTCACAAGTAAACAAACCTAGAAAATTCTTTTTTCAGTTATACAATGTTTTTATGGCATCACCCTCTGTGAACTCAAGTGTAGTTCATATACATACTACTACTTCTAGTGCACTGCACTAAATTTTGCGTGTGGGTTAGCTTTCCATATTACCTGTGTCCCATTAGGCAAACCAACTCTGATTTCACAGGTATTAAGATATAAATGAAATGGGTTAAACTGGGGTAAAGCTGTGGAAATGTAAACAATTAAAAACACAAAGTTAAGGCCAGATTTACAAAACAGGATTACAAAGACAGGGCATTTCAGCAACAATCTTCCAGCAAACAACAAGAAGAAAATGCAACAACACACCAGCAACAGAAATGACACTACAGTGACTACATGAAGGCACAATATTGTGGAATCTGTTAAATAAAATCAGCAGAATAAAACCAAAAATGTGGTACCTAGCTCAGAGGCTGACAAAATGACACTACAGTGACTACATGAAGCCATAATTTGGTGGAATCATGTGACATAAAGATCAGCAGAATGAAACAAAATATGTCCGGGAAGGTTAACCCGGTCAACAAATGCCCGCAGAAGTCGGATGTGTCGGCCTAACGGCGCAAGAACGCAGCTCTGCTGTAAACAGGCACAACGCAATCACATCCGGAAAAAAACTCCGGATGAACGCAGAAGAAGAAGAAGAAGAAACAAAATATGTGGTACCTAGCTCAGAGGTTGATAAAATGAAGCAGGCAATCTTCTTCTTCTGGAGCCAAGTCTAGAACAGACATCAATCCTGTCTGCCACCTGATATTTTGATGAAGTTGTTCTGGCTTATATTATCCATTGTAAGTGTCTATTCGTAGGGCCCTGTGAATAAACAAAGCGTCTATTCGCAGGGCCCTATGTGCTGGTCAAGTGATCACGGTGTAGGGCGCTGTGAATAAACTAAGCGTCTATTCGCAGGGCACGGCTGGTCACGTGATTTAACGTAAGTTTGAGGCTATATTATACATTTTTGTTGCTTGGAAAACGTATCGTCAGTGGCATAGTTGACAGTGTCCCCGCCTGATGGGCGGCAGCTCAAGGTTCGTTTCATTGCTGGACATTTTTTTTTTAAATTGTTCAGCAAATAATTGGATGAAAGTCAAATGTCAACCGTTCGTTTCCTTGCCGGACAATGTTTTTTTAAATTTTTCAGCAATTCATTGGGTGAAAGTCAATCCTTCATCTCTTTCGGTATTTAGAATTGTGTTGTTTAAAGTGAGTGTAATTTAGTTAGTACCAGTTTCTCCAGTATTGGTCCTCGTTGCATTGCACTACGGCAATTCCAATACCCAACCCGTATATTTTTGAGTCCCAAACGATCCGTTTTCCTTCTACCCCTTCTGGCTCCAGCCCTCTTCTTCCTTTTCCTTCCCCCCTCTCCCCTACCTCTTCTCCTCCACTTCATTCTCTCCCCGCTGGCTGTTGTCAAAAGTATCGAGCACAAAGCACGTACTTCGTTGCTTCGGCGATAATTCTTTGTAATATTCATAGTTGGTTAGGTAGGTGGGTAGTTAGACACGAAAGTGGTTAAGTAGGCAGGTAGGTGGGTTGTTAGACAGATAGATGGTTAGAGAGGCAGATATGGGGATAGGTAGACAGGTAGGTAGTTAAGTAAGCAGGTATGTGGGTAGCTAGGGAGGTAGGTGGATGAGTAGGTACGCAGGTAGATGGGTAGCTAGATCCAACCCGACACTCGCTCGTCGATCATCTGTGTTCCACCATGCCAATTCATACATCTCTTTCAACCGCTCCCTGCAATACTCTGAACAGGCAGGTTGACCGGCCGAGTGACCGAGTGACCGAGAGAGAGAGAGAGAGAGAGAGAGAGAGAGAGAGAGAGAGAGAGAGAGAGAGAGAGAGAGAGAGAGAGAGAGAGAGAGACTTTTCTTGTCTTTATCACTTTTCTTTCTTTCTTGTCTTTATCACTTTTTTATGTCTTTCAATACATCTTTCTCATAACTCTGTCTCGCACACTATCTTCATTATCTATCTCTCTCTTCTCTCTTTTCAACCCGCTTCACATATAATACCAGGTTTTCCTGCACTTTATATGCGTAGCATTTCCTTGTTTATTTGTTAATTCATTAGGGCAGTCAGTCGAAAGCCTGGTGTTTGTATTGCCAAACGACCCTAATCATGTCTCTATGAGGTGACACATATTACTCTCAGCTTGGGCCAGAATTATCAGGACATAAATAGTAGGAAATAGTAGGTCGGTAACGTAAACAAAGATGGATGCCTGTAAACAGTAAGTGTACAGACACGCAAGTTAACAATTCTTAAACTCGCCTGATATTTAAACATCCATACTTCAACTAAGTATAAAGTATTGATTCATAGGGCCCTGTGAATAAACAAAGCGTCTATTCGTAGGGCCCTGTAAATAAACAAAGCGTCTATTTGTAGGGCCCTGCGAATAAACAAAGCGTCTATTCGTAGGGCCCTGCGAATAAACAAAGCGTCTATTCGTAGGGCCCTGCGAATAAACTCTCCCTTATCCATAACCCAGCTTCCCACATACATCTTCCTCTGCAGAATTACATATGTCTTACTTACCATGCAGTCAATCAAGTTATGATCCAAGGAGAAACCCCAGCTTATGTTTTACTTATTGCAGACTATGCGGAGATGGTTGTTAAAGAACTGCGTGTCTTACTGCAGTCTATCAAGTGAACTGTGATAGTTGAGACATAATTACCTTGTACTTGTACCTACTGAAGAGAAGAGATGGTTGACAAAGTACTGCCGCGTACAGCATTTATAACATCGTCTTACTGACCAAGAAGTCAATAATCAATAAGACAACTGTGAACTGCGTCTATATTCTATATCACATGCATCTTGATGCCGTCATGTGACAGGTAAAAATAGCAATTCAATTAACAGTCACTTACCTAAACTAAGTTATACGGCGTTACACCCATGATTGACATCATAAGAGTCTAATGAGTCACTATAACATAACAGTAACTTAAAAACTAAGTTAGGCCGCATAGGTAATGTAATTAATTGAATTGATTGTCGGGTTGATTTAAATTTTAATCTAGTAAATAAATTGAACTGACCACACACATTCGTTATCAATACCAATAAAGGAGTAACTGACCTTATAACTCTACCTGCACCGTGCCCTGGTGTGTCAATGAGAGAAGAAGTTAGGGACAAGAAACAATCAGAGATCTAGCTGCTAGTGCTACTATATAAAGACGTCCTGGTCTCTGTGAGGGCGGAGACTGGGCGGCCATCAACAGACGACAGCTCGTACACACGGCAAGGGAGCGCTGCTTGTGGATTGTCTTTTTGTTACTACACGGTCAATATCGCCTTCATAAACACAATTACTGCTAATAGTTTATTTTATACATGAGTTTGTTACTTTCTATTATTGCTTCATAAGAACGACTGTGACTTGTTGCACTGACGTGTATATAAGATTTGTATTGTTGTGTGATGTGCAATGACAGCACCCGCCAACATCATACCATGTCAGCCAGGTTGGTGTTTGGTTTATTGTGAAGTGTCCTTTAACATGAAATAAACTGGTGTGTCTGTTGTAAATGCTCTATAACATGAAACAATCAAACAGGTGTGTTTACAAGCTGCTGAAAAACAGTAAATACAAACACAGTACATACCAGACAAGGACACACACAATCTTTCTTATCCGCTGTACAGTTGTGTGAGAGATGGGGGTTCACCACGGGTACATGGGTCATGTGATGTGTCACTGGTACTGGTGGGTAACTGGTAGGTAGATTCTGCATATAAAATTATAATATATATATATATATATATATATATATATATATATATATATATATATATATATATATATAAAAGTAGCTGTTGGTTTGGGTTGTGTGGAGGTAGAGGGGGTGAGTAGACAGTTGCTATTGTTGGATGGGGAGACAGATATCAGATTGCAGTTGGTGGCTTGTAGAGTAGGTCAGTAGACAATTGTTTGTATTGGATGAGGTGACAGTTGACATTGCAACTGTTGGGTTGTGTAGACGGGGTGAGTAGAGACAGTGTAAACTGTTGTTGGATGAGGTGATAGATTGCAACTGTTGGCTTGTAGAGTAGATCAGTTGATAGTTTGTTGTTATTGGATGAGGGGTTTGTGTTGTTGGATGAGGTGACAGATTACAACTGTTGGGTTGTAGAGTAGATCAGTAGACAGTTTATTGTTGTTGGATGAGGTGACAGATTACAACTGTTGGGTTGTAGAGTAGATCAGTAAACAGTTTGTTGTTGTTGGACGAGGTGACAGATTGCAACTGTTGGGTTGTAGAGTAGATCAGTAGACAGTTTGTTGTTATTGGACAAGGTGACAGATTACAACTGTTGGGTTGTAGAGTATATCAGTAAACAGTTTGTTGTTGTTGGACGAGGTGACAGATTGCAACTGCTGGGTTGTAGAGTAGATCAGTAATCAGTTTGTTGTTGTTGGGACAAGGTGACAGATTGCAACTGTTGGGTTGTAGAGTCGATCAGTAGACAGTTTGTTGTTGTTGGACGAGGTGACAGATTGAAACTGTTCGGTTGTAGAGTCGATCAGTAGACAGTTTGTTGTTGTTGGATGAGTTGACAGCTTGAAACTGTTGGGTTGTAGAGTCGATCAGTAGACATTTTGTTGTTGTTGGATGAGGTGACAGATTGCAAATGTTGGGCGTAGAGTAGATCAGTAAACAGTTTGTTGTTGTTGGATGAGGTGACAGATTACAACTGTTGGGTTGTAGAGTAGATCAGTAGACAGTTTGTTGTTGTTGGATGAGGTGACAGATTACAACTGTTGGGTTGTAGAGTAGATCAGTAAACAGTTTGTTGTTGTTGGACGAGGTGACAGATTACAACTGTTGGGTTGTAGAGTATATAGTATATCAGTAAACAGTTTGTTGTTGTTGGATGAGATGACAGATTGCAACTGCTGGGTTGTAGAGTAGATCAGTAGACAGTTTGTTGTTATTGGACGAGGTGACAGATTACAACTTGGGTTGTAGAGTTGATCAGTAGACAGTTTGTTGTTGTTGGATGAGGTGACAGATTACAACTGTTGGGTTGTAGAGTAGATCAGTAAACAGTTTGTTGTTGTTGGACGAGGTGACAGATTGCAACTGTTGGGTTGTAGAGTAGATCAGTAGACAGTTTGTTGTTATTGGACGAGGTGACAGATTACAACTGTTGGGTTGTAGAGTATATCAGTAAACAGTTTGTTGTTGTTGGACGAGGTGACAGATTGCAACTGCTGGGTTGTAGAGTAGATCAGTAATCAGTTTGTTGTTGTTGGGACAAGGTGACAGATTGCAACTGTTGGATTGTAGAGTCGATCAGTAGACAGTTTGTTGTTGTTGGACGAGGTGACAGATTGAAACTGTTCGGTTGTAGAGTCGATCAGTAGACAGTTTGTTGTTGTTGGATGAGTTGACAGCTTGAAACTGTTGGGTTGTAGAGTCGATCAGTAGACATTTTGTTGTTGTTGGATGAGGTGACAGATTGCAAATGTTGGGTGTAGAGTAGATCAGTAAACAGTTTGTTGTTGTTGGATGAGGTGACAGATTACAACTGTTGGGTTGTAGAGTAGATCAGTAGACAGTTTGTTGTTGTTGGATGAGGTGACAGATTACAACTGTTGGGTTGTAGAGTAGATCAGTAAACAGTTTGTTGTTGTTGGACGAGGTGACAGATTACAACTGTTGGGTTGTAGAGTATATAGTATATCAGTAAACAGTTTGTTGTTGTTGGATGAGATGACAGATTGCAACTGCTGGGTTATAGAGTAGATCAGCAAACAGTTTGTTGTTGTTGGACGAGGTGACAGATTGCAACTGCTGGGTTGTAGAGTAGATCAGTAGACAGTTTGTTGTTATTGGACGAGGTGACAGATTACAACTTGGGTTGTAGAGTTGATCAGTAGACAGTTTGTTGTTGTTGGACGAGGTGACAGATTGCAACTGTTGGGTTGTAGAGTCGATCAGTAGACAGTTTGTTGTTGTTGGATGAGATGACAGATTGCAACTGTTGGGTTGTAGAGTAGATCAGTAGACAGTTTGTTGTTGTTGGATGTGATGACAGATTGCAACTGTTGGGTTGTAGAGTAGATCAGTAGACAGTTTGTTGTTATTGGACGAGGTGACAGATTGCAACTGTTGGGTTGTAGAGTAGATCAGTAGACAGTTTGTTGTTATTGGACGAGGTGACAGATTACAACTTGGGTTGTAGAGTCGATCAGTAGACAGTTTGTTGTTGTTGAATGAGATAACAGATTGCAACAGTTGGCTTGTAGAGTAGATCAGTAGACAGTTTGTTGTTGGATGAGGAGGCAGTTAATATTTGTTAGACAGAAAAGAGTCAAGTTTCCATTGACAACATTCTAGTGTTAGAATTGTTGATGATGTTGTTTTTCACAGTTATCTTGACAGTCTCTGTTTATGTTACTGATGATTTCTGGTCATGTTTGCTTTTGCAGGTTCTAGACGGAAAGTCCAGTAATTGTTGGTGACACTGTGCAGCCTAATTGTACAATCTGACACTACACAATCTGACACATTGATCGGACACTGTACAGTCAGACACTGTGCAATCTGAGCCACAAAAGCCATACCCTAACATACAAGATAGAATGGGGTCCAGACTCCTGGTCACGGTTATATTGTGGGCAGCTGCCAGCATCGGAGTGGTTGCTGGGCCAGGGATGTTATCAAACATTCAGAACATAATCTACACAGGATATGGGGCTGTCCGTTGTCAGTTGTCCACATGCTGCGATGACTGGGGGATCATCAAAAATTTTACAGGTCAGTGGACCATGTGACATTTAGCTTTTCTCTTCTGTCCTGTCAGCTTGCATAGGTTGCTTCACTTCTTCTTCTTCTCCTTTTTCTTCTCTTCTTCCATTTTCTTCAGTGAAGTGTCGGGGGGGGGGGGGGGGGGATGTAAAGATCTTTTATGTGCTCTTTCTAATGTTCTTTGTTTGTTGGTATTAATTTCTCTAAGGTTGTTCTTGATACCATCACTCTATCTTTTACGTGGTCTTCCCCTTGATCTGTATGCATCAAATTTCTTTGCTCTTTGTGGCAGATTGTACCTGGGCATTCTTGTGAGGCGGCCAAACCATTTAATCTGTTGTTCTTCAATGCACTGCATGACTGGTCTCAGACCTAGTCGTCTTCTATTTCCCTCATTCTTAATTCTACCTCTCACGGTTACACCCGCAGCTCTTCTGAGGCATATTGCCTCACTAGGTTGTGTAAGGTTACAACACAAATACTCTCTCTGAATACCAACATCTGACATTGGGTGAAGGTCATGCCCAACTGAAATGTTAAACATGGCATAGTGGTCAGTGTGCTTGATGGCTCAGACAGTGGTCTTGGGTCAATCCCTGGCTGTGGCTGGCCAGTACTGCTTTCATGTCAACCCAGCCTCATCAGATGGATACTGGATAGTTTTCTGAAAGGTGGTGAGGAAGAGAACTGGTACACAACCTCATTATGCTGTTGTCTAGAATATGTGAGGAAGAGAACTGGTACACAACCACATTATACTGTTGTCTAGAATATGTGAGGAAGAGAACTGGTACACAACCACATTATACTGTTGTCTAGAATATGTGCAGGACTGGTACTTCACAAGAGGAGGAATACAATGGTATGAGAAAACCAGCAGTGTGGAGCTCATGGAGAGAACTAGACAAACCAGCAGTGTGGAGCTCATGGAGAGGACTAGACAAACCAGCAGTGTGGAGCTCATGGAGAGAACTAGACAAACCAGCAGTGTGGAGCTCATGGAGAGAACTAGACAAACCAGCAGTGTGGAGCTCATGGAGAGAACTAGACAAACCAGCAGTGTGGAGCTCATGGAGAGGACTAGACAAACCAGCAGTGTGGAGCTCATGGAGAGAACTAGACAAACCAGCAGTGTGGAGCTCATGGAGAGGACTAGACAAACCAGCAGTGTGGAGCTCATGGAGAGAACTAGACAAACCAGCAGTGTGGAGCTCATGGAGAGGACTAGACAAACCAGCAGTGTGGAGCTCATGGAGAGGACTAGACAAACCAGCAGTGTGGAGCTCATGGAGAGGACTAGACAAACCAGCAGTGTGGAGCTCATGGAGAGGACTAGACAAACCAGCAGTGTGGAGCTCATGGAGAGGACTAGACAAACCAGCAGTGTGGAGCTCATGGAGAGGACTAGACAAACCAGCAGTGTGGAGCTCATGGAGAGGACTAGACAAACCAGCAGTGTGGAGCTCATGGAGAGGACTAGACAAACCAGCAGTGTGGAGCTCTTGGAGAGGACTAGACAAACCAGCAGTGTGGAGCTCATGGAGAGAACTAGACAAACCAGCAGTGTGGAGCTCATGGAGAGAACTAGACAAACCAGCAGTGTGGAGCTCATGGAGAGAACTAGACAAACCAGCAGTGTGGAGCTCATGGAGAGGACTAGACAAACCAGCAGTGTGGAGCTCATGGAGAGAACTAGACAAACCAGCAGTGTGGAGCTCATGGAGAGGACTAGACAAACCAGCAGTGTGGAGCTCATGGAGAGGACTAGACAAACCAGCAGTGTGGAGCTCATGGAGAGAACTAGACAAACCAGCAGTGTGGAGCTCATGGAGAGGACTAGACAAACCAGCAGTGTGGAGCTCATGGAGAGGACTAGACAAACCAGCAGTGTGGAGCTCATGGAGAGAACTAGACAAACCAGCAGTGTGGAGCTCATGGAGAGGACTAGACAAACCAGCAGTGTGGAGCTCATGGAGAGAACTAGACAAACCAGCAGTGTGGAGCTCATGGAGAGAACTAGACAAACCAGCAGTGTGGAGCTCATGGAGAGAACTAGACAAACCCTACTGAACCAAATACGAATACAAGACTCTGGCCCTGGACAGAGAGAAAACGTGAGAATAGTACAATTGGACAAGCCTTAGTCAGGAACCCACAGGGTCAAAGAGATAGAGGAAGACATAAGAGTGAGTGGGTTGAGGGCATGAACACATCTGCATGGGATAGCTACATATAGGGGGGGGGGGCTGGGAGTGAGTGGGTTGAGGGCATGTACACAGCTGCATGGGATAGCTACAGATAGGGGGGCTGGGAGTGAGTGACTTGAGGGCATGGACAGAGCTGTGTGGGATAGCTACAGTTAGGGGGGCTGGGAGTGAGTGGGTTGAGGGCATGGACAGAGCTGTTTGGGATAGCTACAGATAGGGGGTGCTGGGAGTGAGTGAGTTCCCCAATGGGGGATAAAGCACAAGAAGTACTCACAGCCCAGCGGAAGTATTTGCCATGTGGTATCTTGTGCTTTTCTCAAGTACGAAATTTGAAAGCCATATTCAAATATCAGCAAGGTCTCTGGGACTGCACACATCCTGTCACTTCTTGTCACATCTGACCCTGTCACTTCTTGTCACATCTAGTCCCACTTATCACACCTGCCCCATCTCTTCTTGTTACATCTGATCCTGTCACATCTGAATTAGCCACTTTTTGTCACATCTGATCCTGTTACTTCTGATCCTGTCACTTCTGAATTTGTCACCTCTTGTCACATCTGATCCTGTCACTTCTGAATTTGTCACATCTGATCTTGTCACTTCTGAATTTGTCACATCTGATCCCACCTCTTATTATAACACCTGCCCCATCTCTTCTTGTTACACCTGATTCTGTCACATCTGATTTTGTCACTTCTTGTCAGCAGTTTTTGTAAGCATTCCTCTCTGTTATTACCATTTGTTGGTAAACTCTTACAGACTTCTATTCCTGTCTGGCACTGACAGCCTAATGTCGGTTTCCTTTCGCAAGCTGCTATGTCAGAGTCTGTAATAATGTTGGTTGGAAGATTGCGTTGTAAATTGCTCCCCCTGGATCTGTGCCGGGTCTGTAATAATGTTGGTTGGAAGATTGTGTTGTAAATTGCTCCCCCTGGATCTGTGCCGGGTCTGTAATAATGTTGGTTGGAACATTGTGTTGTAAATTGCTCCCCCAGGACCTGTGCTGGGTCTGTAATAATGTTGGTTGGAAGATTGTGTTGTAAATTGCTCCCCCTGGATCTGTGCCGGGTCTGTAATAATGTTGGTTGGAAGATTGTGTTGTAAATTGCTCCCCCTAGACCTGTGTCGGATCTGTAGTAATGTTCGTTAGAAGATTGTGTTGTAAATTGCTCCCCCTAGACCTGTGTCGGATCTGTAGTAATGTTCGTTAGAAGATTGTGTTGTAAATCGCTCCCCCTGGACCTGTGCTGGGTCCGTAATAATGTTGGTTGGAAGATTGTGTTGTAAATTGCTCCCCCTGGATCTGTGCCGGGTCTGTAATAATATTGGTTGGAAGATTGTGTTGTAAACTGCTCCCCCTGGATCTGTGCCGGGTCTGTAATAATGTTGGTTGGAACATTGTGTTGTAAATTGCTCCCCTGGACCTGTGCCGGGTCTGTAATAATGTTAGTTGGAAGATTGTGTTGTAAATTGCTCCCCTGGACCTGTGCCGGGTCTGTAATAATGTTAGTTGGAAGATTGTGTTGTAAATTGCTCCCCCTGGATCTGTGCTGGGTCTGTAATAATATTGGTTGGGAGATTGTGTTGTAAACTGCTGTAATCATTGCTGGTGTTATTATCTTCTTATACAAAAATAAGCTTCAAGTCACAGTTGAACAATCGGCGGCTTTGTTCCTGTTTTGAGGGGAATATATCCTGCACTTATATAGGACACAGCTAGTTACATGCCTTACTAGCTCCGAGGTTGTCATGTCTCACTTTGGTGTATAAATGTATGAAGCTTTGAGAGAGTGTCACAGCCAGTTGCACACTTTATCAGCTCTGAGGTCAGTGTGTATCAGCTCTGGTATATATTTTTGCCACTTTGCTTTCTTTGACAGATTCCATCCAATGTAACGAGCTCTGTCTATCTGGAAGTAGGATTTTTCTTAACAATTTTTCCAGATCAGTTCTTTCATGGCCTATTCTTCAAGATCTCCAACTGCCATGGATTTCTCCATGTATGCAGCTTGTAGACAGGACCTTCTGTTTGTCACCCTTATCAGAAAAGGCTAGGTATTTTTGCTCTCATTACCCATGAGATCAGGAAGCTGCGTTATATTATGAGAGGGAGCGAGTCTAGACAGAGGGAGATGACTTGGCTGCTAAGCCACACCCATCTCCCTTGTACAGAAATAAACTGGATTGAACATGTTGCCTTTTGTTGTAGGTCTTGAGCATGACCTGGCAAAAAAACTGCACGGACAGCACCTGGTGGAGAAAACCATTCTCAGACACATCCGAGCACATTTCCAGGCCCACAGCCCTGCCAAAGCCTTGGTTCTGTCGTTCCATGGCCCCACGGGGGTGGGCAAGAACTTTGTCAGCCGCATCATAGCAGACAACATTTACAAGGATGGGATGAGGAGTCCGTTTGTGCACATGATCTCTGCCACCAGGGAGTTCCCTCATGAGGGCATGGTTCCCTTCTACAAGGTCAGTTCTCTGACTTCATGTTCTCTTGCTTACAGCTCCTCTCTTTCTCCCTGTCTGCAATGTTTCTCTAACACACTCTCTCTCTTCAATCTGAATGTCTGTTGTACTTTTTCTCTCTCTTTCTCATACTGTTTCTCTCTCTCTCTCTCTCTCTCTCTCTCTCTCTCTCTCTCTCTCTCTCTCTCTTACTCTTACTCTCTCTCTCTCTCTCTCTCTCTCTCTCTCTCTCTCTCTCTCTCTCTTACTCTTACTCTTACTCTTACTTTCTCCATTTCAGCTTTTGCTTTCATTTACTTTCTCTCTGTCTGCAATGTTTCTGGATTGGAATAGAATGACATCACCACATGTGCTGTAAGGCACTTTCAGCAGCCCTGACCAGAGACAACAGGAAGTGACACCAGCTGGTCACTAACGCTATAGCTCGGTGTACGAGGTCTGTTCAAGAAGTGTCAGATATTTGGTCAGGAAGTGTCAGATCTTTGGTCAGAACAAACACAGTGACTCACCTAGGGGTCAGATACCTTAGTCCCTTCCAGAGTGCCCTCTCTGGGACTCTGCACACTTCTGCCAGTAGTACGGCTGCTGTTGGAGGCATTTCAAGAAGATCTCTGGGACTGTGCACACTTCTGCCAGTGGGACAGCTGCTGTTGGAGGCATTTCAGAGAGGTCTCTGGAACTGTGCACACTTCTGCCAGCGGAACAGCTGCTGTTGGAGGCATTTCAGGGAATAGAGAACAGTGTGGCTGCACGTGGTCATCATGACAACTCACCTGCCTATTCTTCACATCTGATCCAGACTGTCTTGGCCAAACACAATAAACCCCAAGGTTGTCCAGACTCCCAGCCCTCCTGCCATGGCTGCTGGCTCTCTGTGGCATTTTCTTCCAGCTGAACATGACATCCACAGGGACCCAGTTTGGGTCATGAGAAGACGTGAGGTGGGACACTCTACTACATCCCCAGTGAGAAGACATGCGGTGGGACACTCTACTACATCCCCTGTGAGAAGACATGAGGTGGGACACTCTATAATATCCCCAGTGAGAAGACATGAGGTGGGTTACTCTACTACATCCCCAGTGAGAAGACATGAGGTGGGACACTCTAATACATCCCCAGTGAGAAGACATGAGGTGTGACACTCTAATACATCCCCAGTGAGAAGACATGAGGTGGGACACTCTAATACATCCCCAGTGAGAAGACATGAGGTGGGACACTCTACTACATCCCCAGTGAGAAGACATGCAGTGGGACACTCTACTACATCCCCAGTGAGAAGACATGAGGTGGGACACACTATAATATCCCCAGTGAGAAGACATGAGGTGGGTTACTCTACTACATCCCCAGTGAGAAGACATGAGGTGGGACACTATAATATCCCCAGTGAGAAGACATGCAGTGGGACACTCTACTACATCCCCAGTGAGAAGACATGAGGTGGGACACTCTATAATATCCCCAGTGAGAAGACATGAGGTGGGTTACTCTACTACATCCCCAGTGAAAAGACATGAGGTGGGACACTAATGCATCCCCAGTGAGAAGACATGAGGTGGGACACTCTAATACATCCCCAGTGAGAAGACATGAGGTGGGACACTCTACTACATCCCCAGTGAGAAGAAATGAGGTGGGACACTCTACTACATCCCCAGTGAGAAGACATGCGGTGGGACACTCTAATACATCCCCAGTGAGAAGACATGAGGTGGGACACTCTACTCCATTGTGGGTCTCCTGATCAAATGTCCGGGACATTGTGACCAGACCTTGAATGTCAATGTCTCAGCCAGCTGCAGTCTGTTCCTAGTGCCTTCTGTCAGACGGTGCCGGGGAATGGCCAGTCAAATAATATGAGTTCAAAATGTGATATGTATTGATTGGCACTCACAGAAGAAAAGGTTGGGAGTAGAGACCAGGGATACACTAGTTAATACATACAGCTTCCAACAGTGATGTTGTTAATTGTGTCCAGTGTCTTCTTGTACTTCTATGAACACAAATCAAAACCTGTCAGTTGATTTCCCATTGTATATTTGAGAATGTGCCGATTTGTGTGTGTGTGTTCAGGACCATCTGAAGGCCTGGGTGGAGGGAAATGTGACCAGATGTGGACAGTCCATGTTTATCTTTGACGAGGTGGACAAACTACCAGCCAGACTGTTGGACGTCATCAAGCCATACATGGACTACTACGAACATCTGGGCGGCATCGATTACCGCAGGGCCATCTTTATATTTCTCAGGTTGGTCTGTCTTGTTCAGTTCATTGTTCACATATGAACGTAATTTTTGTTTATGAAGTGGAATTTTAAGAAAACAAATGCAGTGTACAGTGCTGTTTAAATTTCAACTACTGCTGTAATTGTTTCATGCCTTTCTAAGTGCCATAATCAGTGCAATGTCACCTGTGATGGTCAGGTATTTCACACGGCTTAAGCTTAACATCGATCCAGTCCACTGTCACAGCAGTGGAACAAGTTGAGACACACAATGGAGTAGATGTACACAATCGTCAGGTGAAGAGATGACAAACGGTTGAAACATGGTGACTGGACAATGAGTTGAGATCAATCTCTCTATGTGGGGCAGCCCCATGGACAGCTTGCTGAGATCAATCTGTGTACATGAGGCAGCCCCATGGACAGCCAGCTGAGATCAATCTCTGTATGTGAGGCAGCCCCATTGACAGCCAGCTGAGATCAATCTGTGTACATGAGGCAGCCCCAACACAGTGACCTATATCTGCCAGGGATTTAGCTCAACAGTTGTCTCTCCATGACTAGCGAAGCCTGCACTGTCATTAATGAGTTGTCACCCTTGATGCTCCGTATTTTGTCCCTATATTTATCTTTCTATTGATGCATACTGGGTTTGTTCATGTTTGCCTCAACTTTGAGTCTGATGTTTGGTTATGCTCCGTATGTTTATGTTGTCCCTATATTTATCTTTCAGTTGACGCATACTGAGTCTGTTCATGTTTGCCTCAACTTTGTGTCTGTTTGGTTATGCTCCGTATGGTGTCCCTATATTTAACTTTCAATTGACGAGTACTGAATTTTTTAATGTTTGCCTCAACTTGTGTCTGATGTTTGGTTATACTGTGTTTCAGTCGTGTTCTGTTTCAGTCATGTTTCTGTTAACTCATTCTGTCTTATCTAACATTAACTCCTCAGCTCTAGCAAGCGGTTCGGCTGCAGATGATCTTTGTCGTGTGAAGTCAGTAGGCTTGTAACTAGTTCTCAATCTTTTTTGGCCTGTACCCCCCTTCACATTTTCAGAATGTCATTCCCCCCCCCCCCCTCCTATAAAAAATTTGGCTCGTGCCCCCCCTTCACCATATTTTCAGAATGTCATTCCCCCCTTTCATATTTCCTACCTAAAAATCCCCCCACCCCTACACAGTATACGTAAAAATGGAAGGTAAATATGTTAAAACAGGTCTAGACATCCACATAAAACGTAATTTGTGGGTCTACTTTCTTTATAAAATGAATTTTAGAAGGATGAGACGTGCATAACTGTAAAGTTTGAAGGGAAAAGCAATATCAAGTAATCGGTTCTTGTATTAACGCGATCTTGAAATTATCTTCATCCCCCCCCCCCCCTGGAAACCGTAAAATCTCTTTCCCCCCCCCCATATGGACTGTCCGTTTTTTAAAATAGATTTGTAATCATTTTGCTCTTGTTCTGTTGATGAAAACTTCAGTGGAAACTTTCTCTTGTATCTGTGTTTTTTTTTTTAAAATCTGTCTAGCTTCTTGGCTTCTTAGTCATATGTTATGTGTGTATGAACAGTGACACATTGTGTCAGTTTTGTATTCATATTTCGATGTAGCAACACAGGCGGAACAGACATCGCCAAAATGCTGCTGGAGCGCTGGAAGGCTGGACATAGCCGGGAGAAATTGCAGCTGTCTGAGGTTGAAGGCCGCGTCATGGCCTCCGCGATGAATGCTGACAATAAAAGTAAGTATTGCCCATCTTAGTCAGCTCCTCTACCATCTGGTGGCTCAACTGGTGTGAGGGTTGACTGGTATGAGAGTTGACTAGTGTGAGAGTGAGATTTAGTCCTTGGGTTCACAATCAGACAGTGAAATTTACCTGATGTTAACTTGCTACCTGACATTACTGTCAGCTGTGGAAGGCAACAGTCACATCAGCACCTCACAGTGTGTGGTCACATGTCAAGTCCTTATCAGGTAGGGTACCTTGGTAGGGAGGGCTGTTGGATTACTGGTATACTTTATCTGTTTATTTCATGGATTGTTTTCTAATTTTGTCATATGTTTGTTTCTTCTTATTATTTTATTTATCTCTTAATTTCATATTCTTATTCCACATGTTTATTGTATCTATGTAACCTTCTTATTTAATCTGTCTGTTCATTTTCTTTAAATTCTTTTGTCTACTTCATCTGTCTATTCCATCTATTTTAACATACGGCTGTAAATTCTGAACAGTTAGTAAACAGGTGAAAAATTATCCCTGGAACCTTGGAGATGTGGTTTTATAGAAGAATGCTGAAAATTAATTGGGCAGCCAAAATGAACAATCTGGACATTTTGAGGGAAGCTAAGTCAAAAAGACAACTTATCACAAACATCAGAATAAAAGAGTCAGCATTTTTTGGCCACATTATGAAAAGACAAAAACTGGAACGTGTTGTGACAACTGAAAAGATTTGTGGAAAGAGAGCTAGAGAAAGACAGCTTGAGAAAATTCTTGACAGTCTTGTGTCATGTGTTGACAGATGGACTGAATGTTTCATCTGTCTATGTCATGTGTTGACAGATGGACTATTTCATCTGTCTATGTCATGTGTTGACAGGTGGATTGTCTGTTTCATCTATGTCATGTGTTGACACTTGGGCTGTCTGTTTCTCTGCCTATGTCATATGTTGACAGATGGACTGTCTGTTTTATCTGTCTTGTGTCATGTGTTGACAGATGGACTGTCTGTTTTATCTATGTCATGTGTTGACAGATAGACTGTCTGTTTCATCTGCCTATGTCATGTTTTGACAGATGGACTGTCTGTTTCATCTATGTCATGTGTTGACAGGTGGATTGTCTGTTTCATCTATGTCATGTGTTGACTCTTGGGCTGTCTGTTTCTCTGCCTATGTCATATGTTGACAGATGGACTGTCTGTTTTATCTGTCTTGTGTCATGTGTTGACAGATGGACTCTGGCACAGTCAACTCATCAGCAGTCAGCTGATCACTGCCTATGTGCCCTTCCTGCCGCTGGAGAAGGAGCATGTGCGGCGGTGTGTGGCCGACTACCTCCTGCTGAAGTACCAGCACCAGGTGGCCAGCACACAGCACCAGTTGGTGGACCAGGTCTTGCAGGAGCTGACCTTCTTCCCTGCCACGGAGCAGGTCTTCTCTTCCACTGGCTGTAAGAGAGTGGCAGAGAAGGTGGACTTTGTCATGACAGACAGCCATCACTTTCACAGCAGACAATCCAATAACAGACGTTCTGAACTTTGATATTAAATATTCTAAACATAGAATTCTGTACTTTGAAATCAAACATTCTAACAATAAGGTATTTTGAATTTTTATATCAAACATTCTAAATATAAGACATTTTGAATTTTGATAACAAACATCACAAATTATAACAACAGACATTATTTACTTTGATATAAAATATTCTAATAACAAGACACTTTCAATTTTGATAATAAACATCTGTCAACTATCACTGTCATTTACTGTCAATATAGTTCCTTTGAGCCTGAGGAATTAAGGCCGCCTGGCTAGTGCAGTCGCCGCGAACTGTGCAGGTTAGGATTTTCTTTTTGCCCCCGACAGAAAAAAATCCCACACCTTACCGAGGGATCGAACACGGGGTCTCCTGAAGGAGAGTCCAGCGTTCTAGCCACTCAGCCAGCCGCTCCTCGTAATAAACATCAAACACTCTCAGAATCAGTTTTATCAATTTTGACAACAAACATGTCATGGTTATATTATTTCTTTAGATATCAGCTTATTTTTTACATCCCGGTTATGTATAGATCAATGTACCTAGTCTTGTCAGAATTCCAACTGTTCATGTCCCTGGAATATGTATGCTCACATGTTTGTATCTCTGGCTCTCAGTAAATATCTGGCTTCCTGGTGTAGCCTTATGCCAGTTTGGATAGTCATTTTGTAAATATGTAACTGGCAAGACATGGAGGAGAGTTGTCCTTGTAACTAGCAGGACATGGAGGAGAGTTGTCCTTGTAACTAGCAGGACATGGAGAAGATTTGTCCTTGTAACCAGCAGGACATGAGATTTGTTTTTGTAACCAGAAATTAAATGCTGGCATGCACCTGTATTGAACTTAAGAAAAATGTACTTCAGCTGGCCACATTCTGTGCCATTCTCTTAATTGTGCCGCGTGAACTTGTCAGCATGGAACATGATTGTCAACATTGAAATGGTGCCACTGTAAATATGTATGTCTGTGTGACTGTTTTCTTGAATGTCTTGTAGTTGTATTTTCACCAAGTTCATTTCAAACAGAATTGTGTTTATTGAACTTGTACATTTATTCACACAGTAATCTTGTGGTTGTTTAGATTTATTTATACTGTAATCTGATGAGTGTTTGAGCCTGATGCGAATGTTGATGTTACATTATTTCAGCCAGTGTCTTTCTGAAGCAGAGTTATGTATCCCTGATTTGTTGAGAGAAATGTATAACTAACTACCCCTTTGAGCCTAGGATTTCTGTTGCTGTAATTTATTGAGCCATTTATTGTATAAAATATCTTTCTGAAGCAAAGTTATGTATCCCTGATTTGTTGAGAGAAATGTTGTATAGGGTGTATTTTTAATGACTGTGGGGTATTTGAAAATATTGCCGTTCCAAGTTTTGTATTTACCCTCTGTGAACTCGTGCAACATAAAAGGTAAATATAAAACTTGGAGGCAATATTTTCAAACACCTCACAGTCATTAAAAGTACACCCTGTTGTCATAGTCTTGCTCGTAGCTAGATAACTAAACTTGGGTTCATACAGGCAACAATAAATCTTTCCTTTATGAGATCGATATTTATTGTATTTACATATACAGTATGCGTTGGCGCAGTGGGTAAACAGACCCGCGCTATATTACATCTGTCAAATAGGAAACATCACACACATAAGTATCATTTAACAGTCTAGCAAACTATCTAGCCTATGTCTATATATCTATTGATATCTATAGAGTCCCTCAAAGGCAGGCCCTGTTGCCTCTCTCAAGTCCATTCGTCCTCTGCCGGTCTCCGCGTGTCCTAACCCGACACGGGCGGTAACTCTGTCCGAGTTCCTCGTGGACCCCGCATTAGGCGGGCCACATCAGTGTCCACGGAATCATGGACTTGGTGACCCTCTCTATCTAGAAGGTTCTAGCTTACTTGGGTCCTGCTCGACTCAATGGTTTCCCTTGGGCTGGAGTTGCAGCCCTTTACTAGATATATACGTGAGGCGGTGACAGGATCCCCCCTCCCCCGTGACGTGATTTGTTGTTGGGAATTAGATCCGTTCTAATTCTGTCACCGACTCACCTACAGTTGGTGTTGTAGTTTGGTGGATAGTAACCTGGCAACCTACCTATTCGCACTAAAAACTCATGTATTCTACCATACAACACTTGTCTGATTTGGTGCAGAGATCCCTGTCTCTCGTGTGCTTAAATATGCTTATCAGACCGAAGTTACGTGGCATTTTAGTAGTTGTATTTACAACTTGCCCTTCTCATAGTACCCAAAATGGTACCCAGACAAATAACCCCTATATAATAGAGGGTTAACAAGACCGAAGTCTTGGCTAAATAAGTACACCTTCAAATCTTGATCTGAGTGTGTATTTCTATACACTTTTACTCCCGTATGTTATATAATGCTAAATATGTAGTTACCTTGTTCTTTTATCCCTTTCATACTACAAGTGTCCCTGTTGGCTTGTTAGTGTGTTCAACTAATAAGATGATGTTTCTAATAAAGTGACTGTATTTTAACTTGATAGTGTTGAGTTTTAAGGTTTGTGTACTGTGTGTGCTGAATGTGTGGCGTATTTCCAAGCGTCACGAGTTGGGATAACCTCAATCATGAACTACTGCACTGTGTGCAATACATGAAAAGGCATTCCAAGTAGTGGTGCTTAGATGTATCCTAACTGCTAAGCTAAGTATATTAACTCACTATTAAACTAAGTACTACACATGTATTCACAAATTAGACAAGTCATACAATTTACATGAAAGACGCAGACAAATTAAAATAAATACGGTTTGCGTACAATTTGTCCGCCAAGTGTATCGTTCTCTCATTTAATCCATTCACACAGTCATTCACTCACTTTTGATTAAAAATAGTATTTGGTTAAAATATATAATTAAAGTTGAGGTAAGTGTTATTGCCCTTAGAAAAAATGGGCTAGGCGATATTTGCCCTTTAAGTAAATACGTACTTCTTGTACGATGAATGACAAATGGGTTACAATTTAAATAGAGACAATTGTATAGGACGGTTCTTTAGCTTAGGAATGGTACCGCCTGTAATATTAATGTCGAATATGTACAAATTACAGGTGAATACAATTTATATACAACAATAATGGAAATATAATACATATTTAATCCTAAACTAATTAATTAATTAAATCCCAAGATGATGTGCGCGTCGTTCTCCTTTCGCTAGCGTGTTATGCCATGAATGGTAAAGCTAATATGACTGTCTCTTGAGTGTCGTAGTCGATGGGGTTCTGTTTCGGCTGTTTGTAAAGTTACGTAGTAACAGCAAGTATGGCATGTTCTTAATGTCCTATATAACGAGTTCGTACAGAATTCGGAGTTAGTTCGTTGGTTGATCTTATTGGTTGACACAAACACAGTTACTGTTTCTTGCTGGAATCGTTCTAGCGCTTAGGCACTTGATGGTATAGTTCTTAAAGTAACGTATCATGTTCTTGGGTGTCGTAATTCAACTAATCACTGAGAGTACTCTAGCAGGTGTAGAGTTCCACTGTAATATGCAACCGACTAAAAGTATCACAGTTTATAGTATGGCTAATGGTCGATGTGATCAGAGTCATTCTACTGGCGCATTCACTTGCCGTGACAAAAGGTCAGCCACAATGTTGTCGGTGCCTTTGATGTGGCGGATTTCGAAGTCGAAATCTTGCAGTAGAAGACACCATCTTTGTAGCCGATGGTTTTTAGGCGACCCCTGGTTAAGGACTAATAATGGCGAACTGTCAGTGAGGACCACAAAGTGACTCCCTAAGAGGAACTTCGATAATCTCAATATACAAAACACTAGGCTTAGACACTCCAATTCAACTGTGGCATACCGAGTCTCAGCCTTCTTTAGTTTGCGGCTTACATAGAGAATTGGGTGTTTTATGCCATCCATTTCCTGCATCAAGCATCCTCCTATTGCGATAGCGCTCGCATCTGTGGTCAAAATAAAGGGTAAATTTATTTTGGGTAATCGTAAGACTGGTGGATTAGCAAAAATATGTTTCAATTTACACATTGCATCATCTAAGCTGGTACTTTTACAAATTTTTAATGGATGATTTTTAGTTAACATATCAGAAAAGATTGAGGTTAATTCTGCCCAATGTGGAATAAATTTCGAATAATAGTTAATCAGACCTAGTAAACTTCTAACTTGCTTCTTTGTGGTAGGTACTTCTAGCTTAAGGATCTTGGAAACAATTTTATCATCAGTCAACAATTTTCCTTCAGAAATTCTATGTCCAAAGAAGTCTATTTGTGTATAACCTATTTCAACCTTGGAAGGTTTGATAGTAAGTCCAAACAGAGAGATTTGGTGGAAGACTTGTTTAAGGGTGAGTAAGTGAGAAGTCATATCAGAAGAATGGATGCATATATCATCAATATAAGCAACTACGTCATTAATTCCGTGTAATAACAATCTTGTTAGTCTTACAAATGTGGCCGGTGCGTTCTTGAGCCCAAACGGAAGATATAGCCATTCGTACAAGCCAAGAGGTGTTGCGAATGCTGTTATATGTCTACAAGAAGGGTGTAATGGAACTTGCCAATATCCTTTAGCTAAATCGGTCTTAGAAAATAAGGATGATTGAGCCATATTTAAGATAAGATCTTCACAGCTGTTCATTGGCTCTGCATCCGTTGTTGTTCTTGTATTTAATACTCGATAGTCAATGCACAAACGAATTGTCTGGTCCTTTTTCTTCACCAGAGCAATCGGTGACGAATATTGAGACATCGATTTTTGAATAATGCCATTTTTCTCTAACTCTAAAATTTCTTTATCTAAATTAGATCTGTAATGGAGAGGAATAGAATATGGTCTACATTTGACCGGTCTCAGATCTGTCAACACAATTGAATGTGTTATTTTATCAGTGCGTCCAGGTTTGTTAGAAAAGATAGATTTATATTCGTCAAGGATAGTCAAAATGTCTTGTCGCTGTTGTTGTGTCAAAGTGTCAGAGATATGTATGTCATTTATACTTCCGTCGTCAGTCATGATTGGTACAGGGATTTCAGTGTTGTCCACGTCTGTTTGATTTACCACAGATGCCACTGTTTGGAAATTGTCTTCAATGTCATTGTCGTCGTCGTCGAGATCAATAGTTGTCAATATGTTGTCAAATTTGTCGTCGATGTCGATATCACAGATTGTCGGTAATGTCCATATGTCTTCGTCGTTTTCGTCGTCGTAAGAGTGTGTCGTTAACGATGCTTCGTTTGTCGAGGTGTCATTTCGTTGAGAAATTGTCGTTTCGTCTCCGTCGCCAGTTCGTTGAGTCAGTTCATTTGTCTCATTGTCCTGTCTAACATAATATGGTTTCAACATATTTATATGGAATATTTTCAGTTTTCCATTTAAAGAGATTTCGTAATCCACTTCTGAAATTCTTCTAATGATCTTAAAAGGTCCCTGCCAGGAGGTTGACAGTAAATCTCTTTTGTCAGGTAGTAGAAGTAAAATATCCTGACCTGGATGTAGGACAATGGTTTTTGCACTTCTATTGGCGTACTGCCTGTATTTAAAACCTTTCTCCTGTAGTGATGTTCTGGCCAATATACAAGAACGTATGATTTTGTCTCTGGTATCAGTGACCAAATCATAGGTGGAAATGGGAAGTTGGCTATCTACAGGTTGTGAGATGATCTCTTTATAAATGGTGAGAGGTCCTCTTGGGTTCGCTCCATACATCAATTCGAAGGGAGAGAACCCTGTACTTGATTGAGGGACTTCTCTGTATGCGAACAGCACCGTTGGGAGAAGTATGTCCCAATCGGCTGGATTTTCAGCTGTCACTTTGGATAGCATATGTTTCAGGTCCCCATTAAGCTTTTCGCAGATACCGTTTGCGGCTGGTCGATAGGGACTGGTGAAACACTGCTTGATGCCTAGTAACTTAGTTACTGATTGGGTGGCATTAGATATGAACTGGGTACCTCTATCTGAAATGATTTTCTCCGGGAAGCCAAAACGGGAGAAAATATTTAGTAATATGTCCATCACATCCTTAGAGGAGATTGATCTTAATGGCAACATTTCGGGCCACCTTGTACATAAATCCACGAGAGTAAAAATGTACCTAGGCTCAACCCCACAGAGATAAATGATGAAAAATCATTTTTCCCCATGTGATCCTGCCCGTTTAATTAATTTTGTTGTCCTGACTCAATTGTTGAGACCAGAAATAGAGTTTTAGAGAACCAAGGAATACCTTTAGGAAATACTGAAAAAGTTGTACTCCCTTTTATACCCAATTTATTCCCTATGTGGTTCCTTGCCTCTCCTCTACCAACTAATTAATTCTATCTAGGGTAATTTAAAACAATTTTATTATGACAAGTAAAATACAATCAATACATGACATGACCTTATTTTTCTTTGTTGATTTAATACACATAAATATGGATTTTGTAAAGTGCATTCAAAATTACAATTTCCTGTCATAGAAATAAGGACATATACATATACATTAAATATTACAGACTTGATGTGCCCATGATCAGGTAGATAATTAACCGTTTAGATTTTTCTCAGTGGCCTGTAAAGCTAATCTTTTACTGGTCTGGATGATCTGAAAAAAAAAAGAACTGTCTCCAATCAGGATTCTCCACTTCCAGCTTTGGGAATCACTCTGGCTATCATCAATTGTAGTATTATTTATTGTTCCTGGGTGTAGTAGAACATAATTTGGCTCTTGTTTTCCTTTGTCTTGGCAGGTACTTATTTTAAATAAAGATTACCTCTCCTATGAGACAAATGGAATGGTTGCAGGTAGATAAGGTTCGACGCTACTCTGTCAAGGGCATCACTCAACCATGTGCTCACTCAACAGGTGCTGCCTTCAAACTTCACCAAGTCAGGTCTGGATTGACATGAATAAGACCACTACCTGAAATTCCATCAATCACATAATTCGAATAATATCAGAAATATGACATTAGGATTTACATGTAAAAGCCTAAGAACATAACCAGGGAAAACAATAAAATGGATCCTGTTCTTTAGAGAAAATAACCTAGAAGAAAGATAGTCATGGTGTTTTCATGTAGTTATCACCAACACAGTTGTTTGCTCTCAATCCAATCTTCCACTATCAAATGTTCAAGGTTTACTAGCAGATGTGCAGTTTCATCATCACCTATGCCTGTCCCCAGGTTTCTAGAAGTAATACCTTGAGTGATTGGGAATTTAGCAATTATGTTGACCATTCTCTTCTGTATCTAGTTTTGTTCTCTACTTCATCTTTTTCTATTCAAGAAAATGGTCTTATACATTAAGAGCTTTTAAAAGTCAGGTCCCATTTCCATGAGTATTTGCTTATCAACAAGATAAGTACATTTGGTATTATTCTTGTATAGCCTTCAGGTGTATTCTTCTTCATTAAATGCTTCAAGTGAGAAGATTTCTTCCATTCTCATGGATGTAACATTGATTATTATCATCAACATCATCATGGTTTTTATAATAATTGTAATTAAAATCCTTATCATTATTTTCATAATTATTACATTGTTATTACAATCATCATCATTATTATCATGTTTATGACATTAGAAATCATTACATTATTCTAACATTCTCATCATAATCATGGTTATATCATTTTCATTAAATTACAGTCATCCTCATCATCTTTGAAATTCATTATTATCATTACAACAGACCATATGTGTTCACATGAACTACAAAGTGGGATTTTGCTTAAATTACACACACAGATGCTGGTGCTATGCGTAATGTATGACATGGCTTGTGTCGTGCTTAGCGCACAAAACTAGATGATAGAGATATGAATGATACTTTATACAAAGTGGTGTTATGCGCCGGAGTGTACTAAATTAGTTTTTAGTTTATGGGGTACACCGAAGCATTTCTCTAGTGATAGGCATGGCATTCCACATCAAAGTTGCTGGCTATCATTAGATTGACTGTTGGCTTATACTCCCTCTTTCTCACTCAGCATGTAACTTCACTCACTCACTCAACTCTGACATCATTCATATGTATGGCTGATAAATTCACTCAGTCCACAGACACATTCATATGGGTATGGGTGATCATATAGGAATCCTTCATCACACATTCTTCATACTGTCATGTAAAGTGGGTACTTATGTGATTTCCAAATGACAACATAACATGTTTACACCATATGGCATCACAATGAGGTCTCACCCATTCATCAGACACAATCATATCTATATGGATGACAATCATGCATATGTAGGTGCTTTACACAGAATACATTCACAGATTCACCCAGAAGGACATTACAAGGGCATCTCATCCTTCAACCTAACTTGTAGTCATGCATGCTGGTGGATTTTATGAAATGATACATTCACATCTGTTTAACAATGATGAACTCACACATGAATCCTCACAGACATGTTATCAACAATGTCATAGTGATCATTGTGATCATTAGACACACTTAGGCAATTCATCCAGGATTTAGCAACATGGAGTCCAGGAGTTATCACATGTTCTCATGAAATACATACAATTTAGGTGATATATCCAATTCATATTCAGGCATTATGAATTAAAATACTTCTTGCATGGCGGTTGGTTACGAACTATTATGAGGCACAAATATTATTATTGCCCATGGTTAACAGCCATGTTTATATATTTGCCTTACCCCAAGTGGCTGTACCATCACACAAATTATGAGACCTGTAGAGCTCTGGCTGGTTCTCATGTGCTCATGAATTAAAAGAAACTATTTGGTTGTCCATGTGCTCATGTAAAAAAATAAATTTACTGACTAATGTGCTCCATCTACTTGACTATACACATTCCACTAAATTCTCTATTAGTGCTGGCACATGTAAACTAGTTTTTAATCTTACCAGTGGGCCATATACTTTATGTCCTTACCACTGTACTAAGAATTCTGAAGTTCCTTAAGTCACTCTAATTCATTGTAGATTCAGTTTCATGCTTAAGAAATAAAATGTATAACATGTGTCTAATGTTTTATACATTAACTAAGTTGCTTAGCTGGGAGAAAATAAACACTGTATTCTTCTCCTCTTGTACAGTTTATCTTGTGACTATAACTGAGTATAATATTATTTAGTTTGTACTATTCTTTAAGAACTCACCATTCCAAATCATTGTAGATTGAGTTGCTTAAGAATTAAATGTACAACTTGGATTAATGATTTTTATACATTAAGTCAGGTGTTTACTAATGGGAGAAAATAACATTCAATATGGGTATTCTTAATTAATAGTTTATCTATAAACTATAACAATTAAATTAACTTCTTCGTTCACCACACGTGTTCAACCGAGTCTACTTACCAACTCTCTTCTGGGAAAATAGGCTCACAACTAACTACAATTTAACTGAATTAAATGTGGTGTTTACCTTATTTATCAGAATGACCTCAACATGTCGACACGTTTCATGATCTGAATGAGATGCAATTTCTCACAGCGATTTCGTAGGCTGAGGATGTTCTTTTCTAATGAATTTTGAAACTCTCTCACTCCTTCCGCTGCTTCAGTTCTTATGTCTCATGCTGGCTGATGTACAAACAGGCCATGTCGCTCTGCGCGCTGCTATTTATACGGTCCTTTCCGAGTTAATGTTTTTCATTCCCAACGGGTATATTAAATCTTGGATCGTACCATTATGGAACAAATAAATCTGTTGCGGTGAACGCCGATTTTTGTCGTCCTGGAAATATTTAATCGTGATGTTACGTTTGTGAAAATCTAATATATCACAGGTACCTCTATCTGAAATGATTTTCTCCGGGAAGCCAAAACGGGAGAAAATATTTAGTAATATGTCCATCACATCCTTAGAGGAGATTGATCTTAATGGCAACATTTCGGGCCACCTTGTACATAAATCCACGAGAGTAAAAATGTACCTATTCCCCTTATTCGATATGTGATTCAACGGACCTACTAGGTCAACTGCCACGATTTGGAAAGGCCTCGAGGCAGTTGTCGTTGATTGGACTTCTGCTGTAGGGTTTTTTCCCTTTTTCCCCAGTCTTTGACATACATCACAAGCTCTACAGAAAGTTTTTATATGTTGGCAAAACTTTGGCCAATAAAATTGGGTGAGAATTCTAGCCCTGGTCTTTTCATACCCCATGTGACCTCCAAAAGGGGAGTCATGGGCTAATTTTAGCACTTTGTCTCGGTGTGCTTGTGGTAGTACTATTTGCTGTGTCGTGGCCTGGTTTGTTGTGTAAAATCTAGTTAAGATGTTGTTCTGTAGCCTAAATGTCCACGATGCGTTCTTTGTTAATTTTGGCTTAAGGCCTACTAACTTAAAGTATGGTGCTAGTGTAGGGTCATTTTTCTGTTCATTTCCAAAATTGATGTTAGTTGAGTTTGGCGCTACTATTTCTAATGATTCCTGTAGTTGGTAGGTGTTGGTTTTGTGGGTTGTCTGTCGTGTTATTGTGTTTGTGTGTTGTGTGTTTTGTTGCACATTTACAGGTTCGGTACTTGGTAGTTTGGTTCCCTTCCTCAATTCAAGGTTTTAATTCGGTCGTATCTTTTCTTGATTCGACCGCCCCTGCATTGTACACCTCGGTCAATTCTTCCTGAATTACCTCAGTGGTTGTCTCCCTTGGTCTTTTGGCAGATTGAGACAAGCAAGAATGGTGTTTCTCTTTTGTGTCGCTATTTCTGTGGTGGATACCGTGTTTTTGCTCCCACATTTTTATTTCTCTTTTAGAGCAAGGATGTATGTTGGGTAAATTACCAAGTATAATATCCGCGACGGGATTTTCAAGGATAGCACACAATACTCGCCCCGATATGAATGGTGTTTGAATTTCGACCAAAGCAAGGGGATATTTCTCTGTTGTACCTGAAAATGTGCGACACGTCACATGTTTGTCTGTGTAGTCTTTAGCGTCTATTAATGTTCTCCTCACCCCACAGAGAGTTGCGCCGGAATCACGAATTAACGTGCCCTTTTTGTTGTTAACAAACCCTGTATAAAAAACTAGCTTGCCTGTAGATGATAAGGCAGCGTTAGCTATTTCATTTGCAATTGGGATAATGTGACCACAATGTAGTGTTGTGTCCAGTTGGAACTTTGTACAGGTGTTGCAATTACTGTCTGTTATGGTGTTGATGACGTGTACAGCATTCCCAAGCTCGCTTTCATTGTCGTGTTGATTTTCACATTCATTTAGTGACTCGAGCTCTTCGTCAGTCGACGTTTCTACTAATGCCGCATTGGCCTGTTTCAATAATTTTCGGCCTTGACAATCTTTATTATAGTGACCCCAGCTATTGCAGAAATAACATTTAATTGCTCTGTGGTAAGCCATGCGTTTAGCTGTTTGCTTCTCTACCATCTTTTTGAGGTGTTCAGGGTAGGTGGGTGATTTGTCACATATACCGTAACTGTCGTGATGAAAATTGCAATATTGGCACCTTCCTACTTTACCGACATTGGATCGTGGTCTAAATCTGCTCTGTGATTGTTTGGAGTATTTGGTGTTCACTACTGCAGCTGCTGTATCATTGTGACTTATATTATGTTGAAAAATATCCCTGTTTGCTGTAAAAAATGCATTTCCTTTCGCCTCGATTTCCTGAATGCTCTTACAATCCATTTGTTTTAAGAACTTGGCAAAAGGTGTGGGGATGGTGCTAACTATTTTATCTATTATAATTAGTTCCTTAAGTTTATCATGGCTATTGTTGGTTTTAGCCGAGTTAATCCATTTTGTGCATATGTCTTGGACTGTACTGACATAATCTATGAAGGTTTGGTTTGGTTGTGGAGATAATTTGGCAAATTGTTGTTGGTAACCTGCAGTGTCTAAAGAAAAATGTTGGAGAATGCGTTGTTTTAGGTACTCATAGTCTTTTCGCATTTCCTGTGGTATTGTTTCTATTACTTTCAGTGGTTCAAGAGCCAAATTCCTCATTAGAATAAATGCCCAATCTGCTTTAATGATTTTATGATGAGACATGAGGCATTCAAAATTTTCTAAGTAAGCGGAGATGGAATCTCCAGAACAGAAAGCCTTAACGAGACCTTTATATTTATTATATTTTTGTTCTTCCTCTTTGCTTCTTAGCTTATTTATAGATATTTCTGCGTTAGACTCAAGCTCCATCTGTTTTAATTTTATTTGTGTTTCGGCATTCAATTGGGCCTGTTTGGCCGCCGCCTCGAGCTCCAGCTGTTTTTCCTGAGCCTGAATCTGCATCTGCATTTTCTTTTCCTCTGCTTGCATCTGCATCTGCATTTTCTTTTCCTCTGCTTGCATCTGCATCTGCAGTTTCTTTTCTTCGGCCTCCATATGAGATTTCTTTTCCTCTGCCTGCATCTGCATCTGCATTTTCTTTTCCTCTGCTTGCATCTGCAGTTTCTTTTCTTCGGCCTCCATCTGCGATTTCTTTTCCTCTCGTTCTATCGCTCTTTCTTCACGGGCAATGTTTTCTGCGTGTGTTTTCTGTGCCCATTCTGACAATTTCTCTTCTTTATAACCTAGCTTTATTCCTTGCTCAGTGCATTTATCTAAGGTAGACATTTTGTGTTTCACTTGTTTGTAATATTCCTAAAATTAAATCCCTTAGAAAAAATGTAGTGTAATCGAAAAATTTGGTTAACTCCCTTACTTATTAATGTGTAAATCAAAATGCAAGGTTATGTTGGTGAAAAGTTCATGAATATGCAACCAAATCAATATGAAACAACATAATACATTGATGAAACATGAGAAGTACAGCTTAGAAGTACAATGAGTATGAGGTGAAACTTAGCTCTGAATTTTGAAGCTCCTCGATGTTATCTTGCACTCTCGTTACTGTGGGAAAGGTTTCATCGGTTGGACGCGGCACTTGTTGCGGAACAATCTGCTCGTGGAGCGAGAAAACATTAGTGACTGTCACTTAAAAAAAAAAATGTCAAAATAGTAACATGTAAAAAAAAAAATGTTTACAGAATCAAAATAAAGAGGCGCTGTGGAGGCAATGTTGAGACATTGCCGAGGGACTCAGATTACTTCTATTTTATCGCTAGATAGCTACTAGTTCTATGTAAACTTACAATGTTAACAATTTCTTTGATTTAACAAATCAATGTGCTATCAAAAATCAATGTGATATGCGTAAATAATTACTTTTACATGGCATTTAACAGGTTTTTAAGAAAACATTCTATGCCAAAACCGGAAAACTAGCCCCCAAAAAGCCTGTCATAGTCTTGCTCGTAGCTAGATAACTAAACTTGGGTTCATACAGGCAACAATAAATCTTTCCTTTATGAGATCGATATTTATTGTATTTACATATACAGTATGCGTTGGCGCAGTGGGTAAACAGACCCGCGCTATATTACATCTGTCAAATAGGAAACATCACACACATAAGTATCATTTAACAGTCTAGCAAACTATCTAGCCTATGTCTATATATCTATTGATATCTATAGAGTCCCTCAAAGGCAGGCCCTGTTGCCTCTCTCAAGTCCATTCGTCCTCTGCCGGTCTCCGCGTGTCCTAACCCGACACGGGCGGTAACTCTGTCCGAGTTCCTCGTGGACCCCGCATTAGGCGGGCCACATCAGTGTCCACGGAATCATGGACTTGGTGACCCTCTCTATCTAGAAGGTTCTAGCTTACTTGGGTCCTGCTCGACTCAATGGTTTCCCTTGGGCTGGAGTTGCAGCCCTTTACTAGATATATACGTGAGGCGGTGACACCTGTATAATTATCCTTTTGAACCTAGGATTTCAGTTGCTGTCATTTAATGAGCCATTTATTGTATAAAATATCTTTCTGAAGGAAAGATGTATGTGTCTCTGATTTGTTGATTGAAATGTTGTAGAGAATATATTTCTTAACCTAAGATTTAAGTTGCTGTAATTTATTGAGCCATTTATTGTATAAAATATCTGTCTGTGTGTCTCTGATTTGTTGAGTGAAATGTAGAAAATATCTCCACCTAAGATTGTAAAAAGGTTGTGATTCAATTTTCCTTAATGTAGACAGGTTGTGATTCAACACTACCTAAGATGAGCACCAGGAAATATCTTGGAAAGTAAAGACAGCCAGTGTGAGACTGACCACCTGACGCACCAACTGTCGGTTGGTCTACAACAATATGGGTCCAGCACCATATGTTCATTGTGCCTTCTGGAATTGTGTAGGAGGGTCGTGTGTGCGTGCGTGCGTGCGTGCGCGCGCGCGCCTGCCTGTTCCATCACTAGTTGTGTAGGAGGGTCATGTGTGTGTCTGCGTACCTGTTCCATCACTAGTTGTGTAGGAAGATCGTGTGTGTGTGTGTGTGCCAGTTTCATCACTATTTGTGTAGGAGGGTCGCGTGTGTGTCTGCCTACCTGTTCCATCACTTGTTGTGTAGGAGGGTCGTGTGTGTGTGTGTGTGTGTGTGTGTGTGTGTGTGTGTGTGTGTGTTCTGCCTGTTCCATCACTAGTTGTGTAGGAGGGTCGTGTGTGTGTGTCTGCCTGTTCCATCACTAGTTGTGTAGGAGGGTCGTGTGTGTGTCTGCCTACCTGTTCCATCCTAGTTGTGTAAGAGGGTCGTGTGTGTGTGTCTGCCTGTTCCATCACTAGTTGTGTAGGAGATCATGTGTCCGTCCGCCTGCCTGTTCCATCACGTAGAAGTATGAATAGTTATGCTTGGTGCAGCATTTATTTTACAAAGCTTTTATTTTTTTCAGTGTAAATGTAACATTCATGATAGACAACTGGTGTGCGAAAAATGAGTGGTTGAAGGGTCGAATATAAGACTTGCCTGCATGCCCAATGTGTGACCCTTTGAAAATAAAGTTTGTTTGTTCGTTCATTCGCTTACTTTAACCATATATTTGATATGCGACTATACGTTATTTTTCTGACTTGTCTGTGTGTGGTGCTACCCTCACCTTGTATTTGATGGAAATGAAGGCAGAAGAAATCCTGTGGAGAAACAGTAAGTAGCAACAACATATACTGTATCTCTTGATGAGCTCTATGTTGTATGTACGTGTTGTTTACCTGCAGGATCTAGACTGGAGGTGTTATCTCCATTGTGTACTATCATCACACCCTGCGACCATCAGCATGGTTCCCTTTTTTATAATCGAGATTGTTCATAGACATGGCTTAGATTGCAGCTTATTTATGTAGAAACAATACATTCAGATATGAATTTTCAGGCACATTTGCTTGCAGTTCTTTCTTGGGCTGCTTTGTGTCTGTGTGAGAGAGAACGAACGAACGACCCTGTCACAGGTTCACAAATTGGACACGCAGGTCCATCTTACATTCGGCCCTTCCAGTCACGCAAGTTTCGCACACCAGTTGTCTAGAAGTGAGAGAGAGGATCGGAGAGATTGCACACCAAAGAACCAGGGTCAGGCTTATCATGTGCCATGCCAATAAGATGGTTCACACCCTCACACAATCATCATGTCCATGCCAAACCTCACATAATCACCATTAGTCATGCCAATAAGATAGGTGTCATGGTTCACCACCTCACACAATCATAATGTGCCATGCCAATAAGATAGGTGCCATGGTTCACCACCTCACACAATCACCATGTGCCAATGCCAATAAGAGAGGTGTCATGGTTCACCAACTCACATAATCATCATGTCCATGCCAAACCTCACACAATCACCATGTGCCATGCCAATAAGATAGGAGCCATGGTTCACCACCTCACACAATCATCATGTGCCATGCCATTAAGATAGGTGTCATGGTTCACCTCACACAATCACTATGTACCATGCCAATAAGATAGGTGCCATGGTTCACCACCTCAAACAATCATCATGTGCCATGCCAATAAGATAGGTGTCATGGTTCACCACCTCACACAATCATCATGTGCCATGCCAATAAGATAGGTGTCATGGTTCACCACCTCACACAATCATCATGTGCCATGTCAATAAGATAGGTGTCATGGTTCACCACCTCACACAATCACCATGTGTCATGCCAACAAGATAGGTGCCATGGTTCACCATCTCACACAATCATCATGTGCCATGCCAATAAGATAGGTGTCATGGTTCACCACCTCACACAATCATCATGTGCCATGCCATTAAGATAGGTGCCATGGTTCACCACCTCACGCAATCATCATGTGCCAATGTCAATAAGATAGGTGCCATGGTTCACCACCTCACACAATCATCATGTGCCATGCCAATAAGATAGGTGTCATGGTTCACCAACTCACATAATCATCATGTCCATGCTAAACCTCGCAATATCACCATTTGTCATGCCAATAAGATAGGTGCCATGGTTCACCACCTCACACAATCATCATGTGCCATGCCAACAAGATAGGTGCCATGGTTCACCATCTCACACAATCATCATGTGCCATGCCAATAAGATAGGTGTCATGGTTCACCACCGCACACAATCATCATTTTCCATGCCAATAAGATAGGAGCCATGGTTCACCACCTCACACAATCATCATGTGCCATGCCATTAAGATAGGTGTCATGGTTCACCACCTCACACAACCACCATGTGCCATGCCAATAAGATAGGTGTCATGGTTCACCACCTCACACAATCATCATGTGCCATGTCACTAAGATAGATGTCATGGTTCACCACCTCACACAATTACCATGTACCATGCCAATAAGATAGGTGCCATGGTTCACCACCACACACAATCATCATGTGCCATTCCATTAAGATAGGTGCCATGGTTCACCACCTCACACAATCATCATGTGCCATGCCAATAAGATAAGTGTCATGGTTCACCAACTCGCATAATCATCATTTCCATGCAAAACCTCACACAATCACCATGTGTCAATCCAATAAGATAGGTGCCATGGTTCACCACCTCACACAGTCATCATGTGCTATGCCAATAAGATAGGTGTCATGGTTCAGCAAATCACACAATCACCATGTACCATGCCAATAAGATAGGTGTCATGGTTCACCACCTCACACAATCATCATATGCCATGCCAATAAGATAGGTGCTATGGTTCACCACCTCACACAATCATCATGTGCCATGCCAATAAGATAGGTGTCATGGTTCACCACCTCACACAATCATAATGTGCCATGCCAATAAGATAGGTGTCATGGTTCACCAACTCACATAACCATCATGTCCATGCCAAACCTCACACAATCACCATGTGTCATGCCAATAAGATAGGCGCCATGGTTCACCACCTCACACAATCATCATGTCCCATGCCAATAAGATACGTGCCATGTTTCACCACCTCACACAATCATCATGTGCCATGCCAATAAGATAGGTGCCATGGTTCACCACCTCACACAATCATCATTTGCCATGTCAATAAGATAGGTGTCATGGTTCACCACCTCACACAATCATCATGTTCCATGCCAATAAGATAGGTGTCATGGTTCACCACCTCACACAATCACCATGTGCCATGCCAATAAGGTAGGTGTCATTGTTCACCAACTCACATAATCATCATGTCCATGCCAAACCTCACACAATCACCATGTGCCATGCCAATAAGATAGGAGCCATGGTTCACCACCTCACACAATCATCATGTGCCATGCCATTAAGATAGGTGTCATGGTTTACCATCTCACACAATCACCATGTACCATGCCAATAAGATAGGTGCCATGGTTCACCACCTCACACAATCACCATGTGCCATGCCAATAAGATAGGTGTCATGGTTCACCACCTCACACAATCATCATGTGCCATGTCAATAAAATAGGTGTCGTGATTCACCACCTCACACAATCATCATGTGCCATGTCAATAAGATAGGTGTCATGGTTCACCACCTCACACATTCATCATGTGCCATGTCAATAAAATAGGTGTCGTGATTCACCACCTCACACAATCATCATGTGCCATGTCAATAAGATAGGTGTCATGGTTCACCACCTCACACAATCATCATGTGCCATGTCAATAAGATAGGTGTCATGGTTCACCACCTCACACAATCACCATGTACCATGCCAATAAGATAGGTGCCATGGTTCACCACCTCACACAATCATCATTACCCAATGCCATTAAGATAGGTGCCATGGTTCACCACCTCACACAATCATCATGTGCCATGCCAATAAGATAAATATCATGGTTTACCACCTCACACAATCATAATGTGCCATGCAAATAAAATAGGTGTCATGGTTCACCAACTCACATAATCATCATGTCCATGCCAAACCTCACACAATCACCATGTGCCATGCCAATAAGATAGGTGTCATGGTTCACATCCCCACACAATCACCATGTGTCATGCCAATAAGATAAGTGTCATGGTTCACCACCTCACACAATCATCATGTGCCATGTCAATAAGATAGGTGCCATGGTTCACCACCTCACACAATCATCATGTGCCATGTCAATAAGATAGGTGTCATGGTTCACCACCTCACACAATCATCATGTGCCATGCCAATAAGATATGTGTCATGGTTCACCACCTCACACAATCATCATGTGCCATGTCAATAAGATAGGTGTCATGGTTCACCACCTCACACAATCATCATGTGCCATGTCAATAAGATAGGTGTCATGGTTCACCACCTCACACAATCACCATGTACCATGCCAATAAGATAGGTGCCATGGTTCACAACCTCACACAATCATCATGTGCAATGTCAATAAGATAGGTGTCATGGTTCACCACCTCACACAATCACCAGAGCCTTGGATGTTTATGTTCTTCAGATGATGCCACGTGACACAGCCGTCCATGTTGCCTTGTATTAACACCGACAAACTTGATAGATGATCCATACATGCATAGGTACTGACTGGCACTCATAGTAGGCCCTACGATTCAGAATTGCTGAATTTAACCAAAAATATATTTGCAGCTCTGTTCAGCTACTATTTTTTGTGCCTTCGACCTGAGGAGATTTAGAGTAATCATGATGTTAAATTCCCCAATTTTTTCAAGATCGCGTTAAAACAGACACCAATTTCTTGATATAGTTTTTCCCTCCTCGTTTTACATTCTGTATTTCTCGCGTTTCGGGAATCCTTGTTATAACAGAGAATCAGGCTGTCTATTCTAAGTGTGGTAAGTAAACCCATAAATACTGTTTTATGAAACGTGATACATTGTTATACTGTGTATTATTCAATTTAGCACCCATTTTTACCTGTATTTTGCAATTTTCGAGTTGGCAATCAATCTTACACTAAAATTATGAAGATCACATGCTGTAATGCGGTATTTCAATGGCAGTAGATAGCAGTTTTCCTTGTCATATATATATATATATATATATATATATATATATATATATATATATATATATATATATATATATATATATATATATATATATATAGGCAACAGTTATATTTCCCTTAGTTATTAAAGATCCGCAGTTTTATTATGTGTTACGGACAGTGGTGTGAGTGTGTAGGTCACATTTTGACAAAGGGCTAACATCATATTTTCCTCTTTGTTCATATTAAGTGATAAACTGACACACAAACATGAATATCTAGGCTTAGAATTGACCTCCAGATTTTTTTTTTTTCAAGAGGTATCCAACTATGCAGGTTGCATAATTAAAAAGCAATTTAGAAAATGTTACTAAAATGGCTAACTCATAGTAAGGAGACTACAGATGTAGAGATTGTGACAGGTTGGCCCACCTCTCAGATTGTTTTGTTACTAGATGGAGATAGCCCTCAGTAAACCCCTCTATGTATCCTGTAGTAATTTTTATTTTTATCTATATTTTCAAATATTAGATAAAATCGTCTTTGGTTAGTGTATTTATATACATAAAACTATAGAGAGAGTTAAATACTATTTCTTCTTATAGTTAGAAGTAGATGTAGGGTAGAGTTCGTTTACAAGCCAAGAAATCAAGTCAGGCTGAATTTATATTCAGGTTTGGCTATGAAAAATAATTTGGCCACAGGAAGGGAACTCTCCTGGATGAGAAGTTAACTTCCGGTAGCACCCTAAGATCTGCCATTTTTTCTAGCAACCTGGAAGGAGCAGGAGCTATCACGTCAATTGGCTAAAATTGAACACCTGTCTGTGTTTACACATATTTTATTGCTGGCTCTTGTTAAGCCGAAAAACCCTCTAAAACATAGAAAGGCCAATGATAGTCTCCACTCCCGATAGGCCAGTCAAAATCTAGTTGCAGGGTGAGTTAATAATAATTTTGTTAAACAATTTTCTGTGTGTCAAAATGCCGGCAAAATCTACCGGCCATGCCGATCGATAATAGATACTATTAATTAAAACTAGTGTTAGTTAACAAATATTAGAATTAGGACCATGTTTGTGCCATGTGGCTTGCCGACAAGGGTAAAACGAAAAGCTCGTCACATGTGGCATTAAAAACATGGATAAATTACATTACGTGATTCTCGAAATTAGGTATCTGCCTGCGGAAGGACACCTGAGTTAGTCAGTAGACGATTAGAGTTAAGATAATTTAATTATGTGCTTAAACTTCGGAACTAGCGGATTTCTCTAGATAATATACTTATTAGTTGAAGGAATTAGTTCAGAGAGTGAATAAGTTACCATTAATTATTCTTTATTAATCTCTATCTTGCCCATAGTCAGATTACTACCATGTGGTCCAAGATGGCCCACTTAACAAAGTTCAAACCTTGGGGGAATTCTCCAACCCTAATATTGTTCTTGTGTATAGTGAAAATAATCTTAAATCTAGCTAAGAAATCTTCTAGATAATTAATTATGTTTTAATTAATATAAGGAAGACTTGCTAGTAGTACAACTCATAACTCTTTAAGTGAACTTGGGGTGTTTCATTGATTTTAATGGTTCACTTGTGTACATCGTGAAGTTATAGTTGTTGTGTGTGATTTCATTTCATTCTATGGAATTCATCAATATGTGATGTTAATTCATCGTGTGGAGTGTAGTTTGTGTGTTTCCATACTTGAAAAATGATGTGTGGTGTTTCATCGATGTAATGGTTTGTTAATGTATATGTGATGTCGGAGTTGTGGCGTCTGAGTTTCATTCCATTGAAGTCATCCTATATGTACTGTTAAGTCATTATGTGAATTGTGGTTCATGTTTCCATGAGTAATCATGACTTAGAATATATATTTGGAATGTGGTCTTTGAAGTAGAGCATTGTGATTGTACATGTTTGATCTAAATGTCAGCAGAGAGAATAGGATATCATTTGTATGCTGTTTCCATGAGATCAGTGTGCTGTTGTAGATTTCAGATAAGGAATCAACCTGTAAATTTAAATAATACATGCTATGAAAATTTATGAGACAAGATGCCATGCAGGACATGGCCAGAAGAATTTACAAGGCTGTCTTGAAGGATTATTCACTCCTTCTCACTGTCATTCACAGAGCCTGCACCCTGATCATCTGTAGCCGTAGTCACGACCGGTGATTGAGCTACGAACCACTCACTTGATGCAGCAGAGAGTGGAGTCCATACCACGATCCAGTCAGCACTGCCAGCTTACCATCCAGGAGGCTAAGAATTATCAGATGAGTGGCTACCTACCCGTTTGCCACTGCACAGCAATCCTAAATTGTCCGCTATTGGCTAAGTGTCTATGATTATATCCTCTAGCTGAACATTATCTGGTCAAGATTTCAGGGATCTGCGTATCTCTTGTGTGTCAGTGAGTTCCCAGTGGGGCTCACGTAGTGTTCTTTAGGATTAAACGTTATGTTATATTTGTACTTTTAACAACGGCGTCTGTCATTATAGAATTAGCATCATCAGATTGTGTGACGAGTGAAAGGACTACATCTATACGTATCATTCTGTCTTATCTCCTGTTGTGTGAGAATACATTAGGCAGTGGGGGCTCATTTTTTTTCATCCAGGCACGTTAGCAGGAATCACTTGACATACTGTCTTCGTTTGTTAGCACAGTTCGTCGTCATAACTTTCCGCCTGGCACTGTTTAGAAGTAGTGATCCATTCTGGGACTTTTGATAATCATTCTTCTAGAATTGCGAGCCATTTGATCGCTTCTTCAGCAGTGGTTAGATTCTCTATTCGTAGAAGTCTATTTAGTATCTACTTTGATCCAAATTCCATCCTAGTAGCATACGTTACGCGACAGAGATGAGAAGACAAACTAGGCAATATAAACATGAAAAGTTATATGCATACCAGGATTTGAATGTGCTGCCCTCAGGTGATAACAGTGTCTCACTAAAGGTACAAGTGTACTTTGATGCAGCCAAGTCTATCACTCACCTTAACCCATAACTATGTCATCACTAGCCAGGTCTATCACCCACCTGAACCCATAACTATGTCATCACTAGCCAGGTCTATCACCCACCTGAACCCACAACTATGTCATCACTAGCCAGGTCTATCACCCACCTGAACCCACAACTATGTCATCACTAGCCAGGTCTATCACCCACCTGAACCCACAACTATGTCATCACTAGCCAGGTCTATCACCCACCTGAACCCACAACTACGTCATCACTAGCCAGGTCTATCACCCACCTGAACCCACAACTATGGGATATGGGCAGAATTAGTACCCAGCCATTGTACAGCACAATAGGTGTCAGAAATGGATACTAGCCAAGCACAGCTGCACCAACCAACACAATGGAGCTGGAATATTTGGGAACATTGACAGATGAGACCGGAGTGTCGCTGTCATGTCACAGTACACCATATACCTAACAAGGTCAGCCTGGTCGAATGGATAAGAACGCAATGTTCTTAACATTTAGTGTGATGATGCCGAGGTAAGGGGTTCAACCCCTAAACCGGACAGATGGACTAAAATGTTGACTTCTCGTCCTTGACTTGGTAACATAAATTATAAGTATCTCTGAAATCAGAGTGGGTTCGCCTGATGGCGAGGGACACTGGTAATAGGGAAAGCTAATACACACGCAAAATTCAGTCCAATGCTGCAAGAAGCAATGTGTATGGACTACGCTTGAGTTCAAAGCAAGCGAGCGTTAAAAAAAAACACAGTACACCACATAGCATGTCACGTGAGACATCACATAGCACATGTTGGAAACAAGCGTGTTTATTCTGTGTTGTTGTATTTCTGTTTGTACATTTGGTGTGACCATTTGCCTGTTGTTTACTTCATGTAATCAGTTACTGAAACACCTGGTTCTACACTGATGTCATGGCACATTTTGT